>CM024791.1:27086999-27176999 GCA_014281875.1 Nibea albiflora
GACATCAACTGACACCACCAACTCCACCCAACATCAACTGACACCACTGACATCAACTGACACCACCAACTCCACCCAACATCAACTGACACCACCAACTCCACCCGACATCAACTGACACCACTGACTCCACCCAACATCAACTGACACCACTGACATCAACTGACACCACCAACTCCACCCAACATCAACTGACACCACCAACTCCACCCAACATCAACTGACACCACTGACTCCACCCGACATCAACTGACACCACCCGACATCAACTGACACCACCGACTCCACCCAACATCAACTGACACCACCGACTCCCGACATCAACTGACTCCACCGACATCAACTGACTCCACCCGACATCAACTGACACCACCCAACACCACCGACTCCACCCGACATCAACTGACACCAACACCCACCTCCTCTGACAGGCTTCTGCTGTTAGCTTAGCTTTAGCCTGAGTGGTTTGTTTGTCTTCACTTCTTCAACACACTCAGTTTTTTTTACAGTGTAGTGTCTGAAACATTTTACAGTGTTGTTGTGTTTTGGACCTCAGAGCTTCCGTACTTCAACACCTCCACCTGTGAAACAAACAAACAGCTGATGGACCCTGTACACCACCCGTGGACTCCTGGAGACTCCAAGGCTCGAGACTGAACCTAGCTCCTGTTTTTATACCGAGAGCTCTCTGATTGGTCATTACTCACAGGTGTGCTCCATCAGCCAATCACAGGCAGCAGGTGAAGCTCACAGAGTGATTTAACTTTAATTAACACCATCAAACAAGTCATTTACAGTGAATTCATTAATTTAAACTGCTCGTTAGTAAAAACATAATTCATGTAAATTTCATTCATTAAATGAAAGTTTCAGACGATCGTCTTGTCTGTCTGCGGTGTTCCCTGTCAGAATACTGCTCACTGCTGGTTCTGAGGTTCTGTTCGTTAGCAGCTGTAAACACCAATCAACATCCACGATGAAGCCTTCTCTGAGCGAGCTGGATGTGGACACGCGTGTAACAGACGTGTTAGCGTGTCAGCTGGAGGCTGCGTCCGCTGATCTGCTGTCAGCCTCGCAGTCACATGACTGACGCTTGTTCAGCACTGAGGTGACATGACGTGAACGCAAACTGTCCTCAGATCAGCAACATCAATTATACAGAGAGAGACGACGATCCCACAGAAGGGCATTCCTATCAAGAGTCAACATCAAAGACGACACTTCAGATGAACATGTCAGCACAGAGAGAGAGACATATTTAACCTGTCTGTCTGCCTGTCTGTCTATCTGCCTATGTGCCGGCCTATCTGTCTGTCTACCTGTCTGCCTGTCTATCTGTCTGTCTACCTGTCTGCCTGCCTGCCTGCCTGCCTGCCTGTCTATCTGCCTATCTGCCGGCCTATCTGCCTGTCTATCTGTCTGTCTACCTGTCTGCCTGTCTATCTGTCTGTCTATCTGTCTGTCTACCTGTCTGCCTGCCTGCCTGCCTGTCTGCCTGTCTGTCTACCTGTCTGCCTGTCTATCTGTCTGTCTACCTGTCTGCCTGCCTGCCTGCCTGCCTGCCTGTCTATCTGCCGGCCTATCTGCCTGTCTATCTGTCTGTCTACCTGTCTGCCTGTCTATCTGTCTGTCTACCTGTCTGCCTGCCTGCCTGCCTGCCTGCCTGTCTATCTGCCGGCCTATCTGCCTGTCTATCTGTCTGTCTACCTGTCTGCCTGTCTGTCTACCTGCCTGCCTGCCTGCCTGTCTATCTGCCGGCCTATCTGTCTGTCTACCTGTCTGCCTGCCTGCCTGCCTGCCTGCCTGTCTATCTGCCTATCTGCCGGCCTATCTGCCTGTCTATCTGTCTGTCTGCCTGCCTGCCTGTCTGTCTGTCTGCCTGCCTGCCTGCCTGTCTATCTGCCTATCTGCCGGCCTATCTGTCTGTCTATCTGTCTGTCTATCTGTCTGTCTACCTGTCTGCCTGCCTGTCTGTCTGTCTGCCTGCCTGTCTGCCTGTCTGTCTGCCTGTCTGTGTGTCAGACAAACATAAGCTAACGTGTGACAGACGTCCAGTCCATCAGGTAGCATGTTACACAGTTACACAGACGAGTCACTCCATTTATTTTCTGTCCAGCAGAGACTGGAGTTGACGTGTCCGTCACATTTAAAGGTCCGGTCTGTAGATTTCCTGTCCTCTAGTCGTCCTCGACTTTTCCTCTACTGCCATCATGAGGTCAGAACAGGAAGTCTTCAGTTCGATGATGTCATCACTCGTTAATATAAGTTGAGAATGAATAAATGTTGTTTTGTTCTGCAGATGTTGGAGATGTTTCTGTTTCTCTCTGTCAGCTGTTTCACTTCTTCATAAATCAGGAGGACGAAGACAAACGACCGCCGCTGCTGCTCGTCCAGGTGTGTGTGATTCATAACACTGCTGTCAGCTCATTGGTCAACAGACAGGATATGATGCACGACTCAGAGGCTCAGCATGTCACTTCCTGTTTCTGGACGTTTCCTGTAACATGATCCAAACATGGAGAGGACCAGAGTCTGTCTGCGGGGACGTCACAGAGACTACGTCCAGGTTTTAGACAGTCTGCGGGGACGTCCGGGTTTTAGACAGTCTGCTGGGACGTCGCAGAGACTACGTCCAGGTTTTAGACAGTCTGCGGGGACGTCCAGGTTTTAGACAGTCTGCTGGGACGTCGCAGAGACTACGTCCAGGTTTTAGACAGTCTGCGGGGACGTCACAGAGACTACGTCCAGGTTTTAGACAGTCTGCGGGGACGTCACAGAGACTACGTCCAGGTTTTAGACAGTCTGCGGGGACGTCACAGAGACTACGTCCAGGTTTTAGACAGTCTGCGGGGACGTCCAGGTTTTAGACAGTTTGCTGGGACGTCGCAGAGACTACGTCCAGGTTTTAGACAGTCTGCAGGGACGTTACGGAGACTACATCCAGGTTTTAGACAGTCTGCGGGGACGTCACAGACACTACGTCCAGGTTTTAGACAGTCTGCGGGGACGTCACAGAGACTACGTCCAGGTTTTAGACAGTTTGCTGGGACGTCGCAGAGACTACGTCCATATTTGAGACAGTCTGCGGGGACGTCACAGACACTACGTCCAGGTTTTAGACAGTCTGCGGGGACGTTACGGAGACTACGTCCAGGTTTTAGACAGTCTGCGGGGACGTTACGGAGACTACATCCAGGTTTTAGACAGTCTGCGGGGACGTCACAGAGACTACGTCCAGGTTTTAGACAGTCTGCGGGGACGTCACGGAGACTACGTCCAGGTTTTAGACAGTCTGCGGGGACGTCACAGAGACTACGTCCAGGTTTTAGACAGTCTGCTGGGACATCGCAGAGACTACGTCCAGGTTTTAGACAGTCTGCGGGGACGTCACCGAGACTACGTCCAGGTTTTAGACAGTCTGCTGGGACATCGCAGAGACTACGTCCAGGTTTTAGACAGTCTGCGGGGACGTCACCGAGACTACGTCCAGGTTTTAGACAGTTTGCTGGGACGTCGCAGAGACTACGTCCAGGTTTTAGACAGTCTGCGGGGACGTCACAGAGACTACGTCCAGGTTTTAGACAGTCTGCTGGGACATCGCAGAGACTACGTCCAGGTTTTAGACAGTCTGCGGGGACGTCACCGAGACTACGTCCAGGTTTTAGACAGTCTGCTGGGACATCGCAGAGACTACGTCCAGGTTTTAGACAGTCTGCGGGGACGTCACCGAGACTACGTCCAGGTTTTAGACAGTTTGCTGGGACGTCGCAGAGACTACGTCCAGGTTTTAGACAGTCTGCTGGGACGTCGCAGAGACTACGTCCAGGTTTTAGACAGTCTTTAGGGACGTCACAGAGACTACGTCCAGGTTTTAGACAGTCTGCTGGGACGTCGCAGAGACTACGTCCAGGTTTTGGACAGTCTTTGGGGACGTCACAGAGACTACATTCAGGTTTTAGACAGTCTTTGGTCTTTCAGAGTAAACTTTGTTTTGAATAAATGTCTCCGTCTTCTTCTGTTGGAGATGATCCTGCAGAGGAAACTCAGAGTTCAGTCTCTGAGACTGTTTTGGTGATCTCGGCATGAAGTCTTTAAGCTGTCAGCTGTGACTTGACGTGTTTTAAAGTCTTCAGGTGTTTGTCCATCGTCGCCTGTCTCTCATTAATATTCAGGGTGGAGCTGACGGTCGGGGATGGAGGGTGGTGCTGATGTGAGAGCTGAAGGGCAGCTCGGTGGCAGCTGCTCGGCGGTGCTGTTCTCCGGGTGTCGTGTGTTGGAGGAAAAGGTCACCTTACCTGCAGACAGACCTGCAGCTCGCAGACAGGTGGCTGCTCCAGATGTTTGTTTGTCCTCTTTAGCTTCCCGTAGATGTAGTCTGTGTCGACACGCAGTGACCTCAGCGGGAGGCGGAGGTCTGATCTGAACACATGTTCCTCCTCCGTCACTCTCAAACGTCCTTTTTTACTCTCGTTTAACTTTCTGTGAAATATTTCTGCACTTTGAAGAGTTTCACTGAGAGTGAACAGGAAGGTGGACAAAATAACAGATATATGATATATAATAAAATATATATGATATATGACATCATATATCATATAATAATATAAGTCTGCTACTCGTGACGACATTCAAGATTCTGCTGCTGTTTTATTCAAACATAAGATAATAATATCATCAATATAATAATTGTAAAAATGATTTTGTCTGTTTACGTCTGTAGATTTAGGTTTTAAGTAATTAAATGTAGTATTATATAATGGCTCATTTGCATATTTAAAGATTGAATTTATGTGAGTCAACACATGAAGTGTTTTTAATAAACGTTTAAAAAAAACATCAGACAGATCAAATGTTATTATTATTTTTAATATATGTTATATTTACAATGAACATATTTTACAGACAGACAGGCAGACATGAGACGTGTTTATAATGTAAAACATGTTTTTATAATTTGTTTGTCAAAATTAGTGGTATAAAGTATGAGTATAAAGTATGAGTATAAAGTATTAGTATAAAGTATGAGTATAAAGTATGAGTATAAAGTATGAGTATAAAGTATTAGTATAAAGTATGAGTATAAAGTATTAGTATAAAGTATGAGTATAAAGTATTAGTATAAAGTATGAGTATAAAGTATGAGTATAAAGTATTAGTATAAAGTATTAGTATAAAGTATTAGTATAAAGTATGAGTATAAAGTATTAGTATAAAGTAGTTTATTATGTGTTGATCAATAAAACATGTAAATATTGTGTAAGTTCATATTTATTTATTATGTGCTGCATCTTTATACTTTATTGAAGCTGCTGTATGAAGACATGAAATTATAATATATGTATAATAATAACTATGTTAAACTGATAAAGTACGTTTGTGTGAAAAATGTAAATTTTATAATCATCACACCTGAAAAGTGTTGAACATGTGACAGGATGTGATGTCACTTCACTGACAGACTCATTTTCATTTAACGGAAGCGACAAAGACGAACGTGACACTTGAATTTGAATTATGAGACAGTCGATCAGCTGATCTCAGATCTGTTTGAATCAGTTTAAACTGTCCAATCAGATCAGCTCGTTAACAGTCAGCTGGTCTCACATCAGATTCAGACAGAAACAAACACGGTGTCACTAAAGACCAAAAAGAGTCCATCTGAGAGACGACTGTTTCCACCTCCACCTCCACCTCCACCCTCAGCCCATCGGCTGGTGTTTCATCAATAAGTGATGGTGTAAAATAAATAAGTCATGGTGACATGTATGACAGATGAATAATGAAAACATGTTTTTCTTTACTTTCCTTTGTCTGAACGTCACCTGAAGGCTTTTCAAATTAAAACTCCACATCACACACTCTCTCTCTCTCTGTGTTAACACACACACTCTGCCTCGCTCGCTCCTTTTATTTGTCTGAGTGCCTTCAGGGGGAAACACAGCGCCTCACAAACAAACACCTGAAAACACACACACACACATCTGAAAACACACACACCTGAACACACACACACAGTTTATAAGAAGTTAGTTTAAAAGGACAGACGGACATTTACGGAGAGGACGTCTGTGGACAAACATCTGACTGCTGATGTCACTGTGGTGATGACATCTGACCACTGGGGGGCAGAAAACATGTACACACACACACACACACAACACACACACACACACACACACACACACACACACACACACACACACACACACACACACACACACACAGAGCTTTGGTCTGATAGTCTGAACCCTCAGAGACATTGGGGCTGTTTTAAGATTAGAGTAATACTGTTTATTTACTGTACGATGCTGTTTATTTACTGTACAATGCTGTTTATTTACTGTAGGATGCTGCGTTTATTTACTGTAGGATGCTGCGTTTATTTACTGTACAATGCTGTTTATTTACTGTACAATGCTGCGTTTATTTACTGTACGATGCTGTGTTTATTTACTGTAGGATGCTGTTTATTTACTGTACGATGCTGCGTTTATTTACTGTACAATGCTGTTTATTTACTGTACAATGCTGCGTTTATTTACTGTAGGATGCTGTTTATTTACTGTACGATGCTGCGTTTATTTACTGTAGGATGCTGTTTATTTACTGTACGATGCCGTTTATTTACTGTACGATGCTGTTTATTTACTGTAGGATGCTGTTTATTTACTGTACGATGCTGCGTTTATTTACTGTAGGATGCTGTTTATTTACTGTACGATGCTGCGTTTATTTACTGTACAATGCTGTTTATTTACTGTACAATGCTGCGTTTATTTACTGTACGATGCTGTTTATTTACTGTACGATGCTGTTTATTTACTGTACGATGCTGTTTATTTACTGTAGGATGCTGTTTATTTACTGTACGATGCTGCGTTTATTTACTGTAGGATGCTGTTTATTTACTGTACGATGCTGTGTTTATTTACTGTACGATGCTGTTTATTTACTGTAGGATGCTGTTTATTTACTATACGATGCTGTTTATTTACTGTACGATGCTGCGTTTATTTACTATACGATGCTGTTTATTTACTGTACGATGCTGCGTTTATTTACTGTACGATGCTGCGTTTATTTACTGTACGATGCTGTTTATTTACTGTACGATGCTGTGTTTATTTACTGTACGATGCTGCGTTTATTTACTGTAGGATGCTGTTTATTTACTGTACGATGCTGCGTTTATTTACTGTACGATGCTGTTTATTTACTGTACGATGCTGTGTTTATTTACTGTACGATGCTGTTTATTTACTGTACGATGCTGTTTATTTACTGTACGATGCTGTGTTTATTTACTGTACGATGCCGTTTATTTACTGTACGATGCCGTGTTTATTTACTGTACGATGCTGTTTATTTACTGTACGATGCTGTTTATTTACTGTACGATGCTGCGTTTATTTACTGTACGATGCTGTTTATTTACTGTACGATGCTGTTTATTTACTGTACGATGCTGCGTTTATTTACTGTACGATGCTGTTTATTTACTGTATGATGCTGTTTCGGACTCTCTGACATCACTTCCTGCTGCCTGTAGAGACTCTCTGACATCACTTCCTGCTGCCTGCGTGTCCTGTAGAGACTCTGACATCACTTCCTGCTGCCTGCGTGTCCTGTAGAGACTCTGACATCACTTCCTGCTTCCTGCGTGTCCTGTAGAGACTCTGACATCACTTCCTGCTGCCTGCGTGTCCTGTAGAGACTCTGACATCACTTCCTGCTGCCTGCGTGTCCTGTAGAGACTCTGTGACATCACTTCCTGCTGCCTGCGTGTCCTGTAGAGACTCTGACATCACTTCCTGCTGCCTGCGTGTCCTGCAGAGACTCTGTGACATCACTTCCTGCTTCCTGCGTGTCCTGTAGAGACTCTGACATCACTTCCTGCTGCCTGCGTGTCCTGTAGAGACTCTGACATCACTTCCTGCTGCCTGCGTGTCCTGTAGAGACTCTGTGACATCACTTCCTGCTTCCTGCGTGTCCTGTAGAGACTCTCTGACATCACTTCCTGCTGCCTGCGTGTCCTGTAGAGACTCTGTGACATCACTTCCTGCTGCCTGTGTGTCCTGTAGAGACTCTGTGACATCACTTCCTGCTGCCTGCGTGTCCTGTAGAGACTCTCTGACATCACTTCCTGCTGCCTGTGTGTCCTGTAGAGACTCTCTGACATCACTTCCTGCTGCCTGAGCGTCCTGCAGAGACTCTCTGACACGTCTGGAGGAAAACTTGTCACTCAGCTGTGATGAGCTCTAATGTGTTGGGGTTAATTGGAGTAATCAGAGGGGTTAATTAGTCCTCTGCTGTGTCTACCAGAGACCCGGAGTGTTATGAAAGCAACGCCGCCGGCATGGAGAGGTGACACCTCTTTAGCGAGTCGCAGGGTTAAATATTCACTGAGAGACAGGAGGGAGTTCATGACAGAGGATGGAGAGACAATCTGAGTGGAGGATGATCGAAGGGTGGAGATCGAAATAACTTTCACACAAAACACGAGGAGATGACGACAGATTAAAACAGAAAAAGAAACACAGTAAAATACCATAAAGAAGCTAACAGAGCTAACACTTAGCGCTCCACTTGCTATTTCACTAACACGTAACACGCTAACAGCGAGGGTCGGTTGAACAGACTGGTGAATGTCAGGAAGCGGTGACGAAGTGTGTCCTAAAATATGGTGACCACTACCCAGAATGCATTGCACTGTAATTTCTGGTAATGAGTGCCCTCCAGTGGACGGGCAACATGAACTGAGTCTGCTGTCAGTTTGTGTCGCTGCTGCAGAAGTTTCATGATTTATCTTCAACATTGAATTATTAAAATATTTTCTAAATAAAGGTCACAGACACGTTATCGACCGTCCGTGAAGAAGAGAAGGAGGAAGATGGTTGAAAGCTCCGGAGACTTCCCCTCCTCGTCCAAACACCATGGAGAGTCGTTCACAAACAGACTGAGATAATTATAATAATGAATAAATGCAGACGTGTGCAGCGCTGTGTGAATGTTCTTTAAATGTTACGTATGTTTAACATAAAGCTGAGTTTTCACCTGAGGTGTTGAAGCGTACCTGCTGCTCAGGTGTCTCGTCCTGTTAATGAAGTCTGTGACGACATGTTTGATCAGCATGTCGGAGCTCGTCTGACTGTTAACGACACGCAAACACGTTAAAAACACGTTCAAACATCATCAACACTCACCGTGTGATTTTCTCACCTGTAAACATCCGATCTGCTGACACGTCCAGCCAACAGCTGACGGGACACAAACTGCTGCACAGACAAAATATTTCATTAATATGACGATGAACTGCAGTCTGAAAACGTTCACACAACATTTCAGGAACGTTTCTCCTCCATCACATTAGTCTCACAGCTTCAGTGTAGAGCTGAAGTTCATAAACACAAAACACTGCACGACCATGAACCAACAACCATGAACATCAACAACAGAACCTCTGAACCGGCAGTGTCCAGTCTAACAGTGAACACAGCAACAGAACCTCTGAACCGGCAGTGTCCAGTCTAACAGTGAACACAGCAACAGAACCTCTGAACCGGCAGTGTCCAGTCTAACAGTGAATACAGCAACAGAACCTCTGAACCGGCAGTGTCCAGTCTAACAGTGAACACGGCAACAGAACCTCTGAACCGGCAGCGTCCCGTCTAACAGTGAACACAGCAACAGAACCTCTGAACCGGCAGTGTCCAGTCTAACAGTGAACACAGCAACAGAACCTCTGAACCGGCAGCGTCCAGTCTAACAGTGAACACAGCGACAGAACCTCTGAACCGGCAGTGTCCAGTCTAACAGTGAACACAGCAGCCTATCGAGCTGGTCTTCTTGCCGGGTTTGGCTCCTGGTATCCCGTGCTGAGTCAGTTCTGTTTCCACGTGCTTCAAAGACTTGGCATGGAGTCTGTAATAAACTACACTACCCAGTTGCAGCTCTTTGTGTAATCTCTTGATGGCACAGACTCACTCAGACAGGAAGTGTAAATCCTAATTTCAGGATTCTAGTGAGCGTCTCAGACGGAGGATTTCCCGCCTCTCTGATCTGAATATTAAACGTGTTCAGGTCGTCTGGATTGCGGACCGACGTCAGACTGAAGAAACAAGGAGCTCAAACCAGACGAGAGTCTCAGCTTCATTAGCAGAGACCAACATTAAACATGGATTAGCTCCGGCCTCGTTCCCACATTAATTACAGGGACGCCCTTCAACGAGCCGACACCTTCATTAAGAGAGATCAACGAGGATACGAGTGCTCTGATTGGACGACGAAAGGAAGTTTCATTTCATTTCATTTCATTCAATGTTTTATCTGTTAGAGTGAGGCGTGTGTGTTCAGTACAGAGACTACGTCCAGGTTTTAGACAGTCTGCGGGGACGTCACAGAGACTACGTCCAGGTTTTAGACAGTCTGCGGGGACGTCACAGAGACTACGTCCAGGTTTTAGACAGTCTGCGGGGACGTCACAGAGACTACGTCCGGGTTTTAGACAGTCTGCGGGGACGTCACAGAGACTACGTCCGGGTTTTAGACAGTCTGCGGGGACGTCACAGAGACTACGTCCAGGTTTTAGACAGTCTGCGGGGACGTCACAGAGACTACGTCCGGGTTTTAGACAGTCTGCGGGGACGTCACAGAGACTAGGTCCAGGTTTTAGACAGTCTGCGGGGACGTCACAGAGACTACGTCCAGGTTTTAGACAGTCTTCTTAACGTGTGTATGTTGCAGAGCAGCAGGAGGAGCTGTGATTAGTCGGTCGTGGGCCTCTGACATCTGCGTGATGTCAGCGTGTTGCCATCACATTGTTAGCGCCGCCATCGTGCAAACAGATTAACGGGCAGCGAGCCGGCATTCTGCTGCTGATGGCGAGAACGAATGTGAGCACGTGAACACGCCTGTCAATCAACGCAGAGGCGGGACCTGCGGTGAGTTCACTGTCTGTAATAACATCAGGACAGACGAGTGTCAGTGGTTAGTTAGCATATGTGCTACATATACTACATATTGTACTGAAAGCTACAGGACATGCAGTGTGTGTAGCTTAGCTTAGCCAACATTACTAGAGAGCTAACATGACTTAGCTGCTCTCAAGCTAACATATCAACACTTTGTTATGTGATTGTGGGTGATCAATTAGCATGTCCAAGATTGGGCTAACATGACTGAGTTACCTAAGTTGTGTTTAGCCTAGCTTAGCATCAAAACTGGACGCAAGTCTATCCACAAATAGCTAGCAAAATAATAGCATAATATCATACTCATGCTCTTGTTACCATATTGGGTATGCTAGCTGTTTGTGGCTAAACAGTGAAATAAAGATATTTAGCCTAGCTTAGCACACAGACTGAAGTAGACTCTGAACGCTGTCCGGTTTCGAACGGATGAACTGGACTCTGAACGCTGTCCGGTTTCGAACGGATGAACTGGACTCTGAACGCTGTCCGGTTTCGAACGGATGAACTGGACTCTGAACGCTGTCCGGTTTTGAACGGATGAACTGGACTCTGAATGTCACAGTTCGTTGGTGAAGTTGACTCAGACCTTGAAGAGTTCGATGATCAGCTCTGTAAGGAAGTCTCCGAGGACCTCAGTCGGTGGGATTGCGGGCTGAGCATTTCCTCCAACACCCACGTCGTATCACCGCGCCTGGGTCGGTGGACAATACAGCACAGTGTGTTTAAAGCAGTCGGGAAGAGGCTGAGTGGGCCGACATGGACGCCTCGCCAGACCTTCCCCGAATATTCCCAACAGCTGATGAGCAGGAAGGGAGCGGGAGAGGTCCCGGCCGCACCCTGAGTCTGGCAGATACGAGGCGGCCTCGTCCCACGGCGAGTTTAATTCAAATGTAAAGCAAACAGACGGCACAAAGAGCTGCTGTGGCCTCAACATGACAAAGAATAGAGATGTGTAATCTTCTTCTTCTTCTTTCGGTTCCTCTGGTCAGACCTGACGGGCCTCGCCTCGTCTAATTCTCCCAACATGGAACCTCCGCCAGCGTGGACTCATCAACATGTTTGTTCTGCAGAGCATTAAAAACAAAGTTTAGATGTTGAAGAGAAGAAAGTTCAGTTGACTCCGTGTCCTTTACATCCTTGTTTGCATCCTTCACTCCTTATTTCCTCTGTCCTTCACTTCCTTCTTTATTATTTATTTCTGTTTCTCTGAACATTGTGAGCACTGAAAGCAAACAGCTGGTGGATCATCTCACAGTGACAAGGTTACCTGTCCACAGGTGAGTCACATGACAGAGAGGCCGAGTGTTTAGACTGCTCTGGAGAATGGAGCAAGAATTTAAATGTAAAATGACAAAGAATCTGTGGATCGTTCAGAGCTTCAGCCAATCAGAAGAAAGCTCTGTAACGAGAGACAAACCTGAAAACCAATCATGTGTGTCGGTGATGTTCAGGGCCTGCAGACAGCAGAGCTGCTGCTGCTCGACTAAAGAGGAAAGTGACCATCAGCACACAGACCAATGCATGATGGGTAACCCGACCATCGATGCTGAACTGTACCTTCAGGCTTTGAAGGAACATCTGCTGCCACGTGGACTTTGTGTTTTTCATGGTCGGCCTCCTTCTTTCATCCAGACGATGTCACATCCTGCTCGTCTTCACACAGTCAAACGGTCCGAGTGTTAAACCGTCTCAAACTTTTCAAACTCTTCGTTCACTTCATGTCGTCATGAATATTCATGTTCGGTCTCCGGAAACGATTTGGGCCGAGCCGCTCTTCACATAACGACACTGATGTTCCTCGTTCCTCCTGCAGGATAATTGCGTCTTATTTTGAAATGTATATCTGAGCCGTGTTGGTTTTAATTGTGAGGAAACACACAGGAAGATTTTAAGGAAGCATCTGGCCCAGATGTGACGGAGGAGAGCGGAGCTTGGCGAGCGGCGTGCGAGCAGCGAGCGAGCGAGGAGGTGATTTGCATTTCATTTGGAGGCTGTCGGCAGATTCTCACGGCGGAGCTAAACTGTGAGCGCTGAGCGAGTGTTTGTGTTGAGTTGTAGCTACTTCCTGCTGCTGACGGAGGAAGGTGTGTGGTGGGTGTGTGTGTGTGTGTGTGGTATGGATGGCTCCTCCTATAGTAATTAGCGGTGGAGGTTGTAATTGGGCAGAATCAGTCTTACTAAGTGATTCCTGACTGTCAAACGAGCCAAATTAATTGAGTGATACTTTTCATTAGTTAGCATCAAACAGCCTCTCCACTCGGCCTCCATATGGGCGTCTGATGCAACGCTCGCCATTAAAACCGCCGCAGCCAGATGTTCCCTCCCCGCAGCCGCGTCATTATCAATGCAAATTTATTCATTAAAAACAATTTAATTGTGTCAATGATTGACAGGCGGCGGGTGTGATGACGGAGGAATGTTATGAAGCTAATAATCTGTTAGTCTTATTAACTCCCTGTGTCAGCAATATGGCTGTCAACATTTATGTGGATTAACCCCACACACACACACACACACACACACACACACACACACACACAGTCAGCTGCTCGCCATAACAACAGACGGCCTCGCTGGTTGGTTGATGTTCAGAAACACACCACCACCATTGTCACGGCGACCACCCCCAAGGAGGAGGAGGTCACATGACGTGATTAGATGCCATCATGACATCATCATGTGGAGGCGTGCTGCGTTCAGGAACCTGATGGAAACACTGATGAAGAGGATGAAGAGTAAACTGCAGGTGGAGACGAGAGCAACAATCTGATACACACACACACACACACACACACAGTCAAACTGTTGCGTCTCCGTGACCCGGGTGGAGCAGCCTCTTTCCGTCTGATGATGATCACGTGACTTCAATACTTTCAACGCACTGACAGGTGGAAGAGTGTCCGTTACCTGCCCGGCCCTTCCCATCATGCACTGCGGGTCAGCGTCCACAAGATTAAACAGCGGCCTTTGGTCACGTGTTTGCTCACGGAGCTTCAGGTCAGACGCAATCTAACGTTCACTGTGCTGATCCCTCTGTGTGTTCTGTGGCTGTTTTCATGTCTGCAACACCGAGCTTCAGTATCAGACCGGATCAGAACACTCAGAACAAAACACACACACGTTCCAAACTTCCAAAGATTCCAAACTTCCACACGTTCCAAAGATTCCAAACGTTCCACACGTTCCGAACGTTCCACACTTTCCAAACGTTCCAAACGTTCCAACGTTCCAAAACATTCCAAACGTTCTACACGTTCCAAAGATTCCAAACGTTCCACACGTTCCAACGTTCCAAACGTTCCAAAGATTCCAAACGTTCCAAACGTTCCCAAAGAGTTCCAAACGTTCCACACGTTCCGAACGTTCCACACTTTCAAACGTTCCAAAGATTCCAAACGTTCCACACGGTCCAAAGATTCCAAACGTTCCACACGTTCCGAACGTTCCACACTTCCAAACGTTCCAAAGATTCCAAACGTTCCACACGTTCCACACGTTCCACACGTTCCGAACGTTCCACACTTTCCAAACTTCCAAACGTTCCAAACGTTCCAAACATTCAACGTTCCAAACTTCAAAGATTCCAAACGTTCCACACGTTCCAAACGTTCCAAAGATTCCAAACGTTCCAAACGTTCCACGCGTTCCAAACGTTCCAAACGTTCCAAAGATTCCAAACGTTCCAAACGTTCCAAACGTTCCACACGTTCCACACTTTCCAAACGTTCCACACTTTCCAAACGTTCCACACGTTCCAGACGTTCCAAAGATTCCAAACGTTCCAAAGATTCCAAACGTTCCAAACGTTCCACGCGTTCCAAACGTTCCAAACGTTCCAAAGATTCCAAACGTTCCACACGTTCCACACATTCCACACGTTCCAAAGATTCCAAACGTTCCACACGTTCCACACGTTCCACACGTTCCACACGTTCCAAAGATTCCAAACGTTCCACACGTTCCGAACGTTCCACACTTTCCAAACGTTCCAAACGTTCCAAACGTTCCAAACATTCCAAACGTTCTACACGTTCCAAAGATTCCAAACGTTCCACACGTTCCAAACGTTCCAAACGTTCCAAAGATTCCAAACGTTCCAAACGTTCCAAAGATTCCAAACGTTCCACACGTTCCGAACGTTCCACACTTCCAAACGTCCAAAGATTCCAAACGTTCCACACGTTCCAAAGATTCCAAACGTTCCACACGTTCCGAACGTTCCACACTTTCCAAACGTTCCAAAGATTCCAAACGTTCCACACGTTCCACACGTTCCACACGTTCCGAACGTTCCACACTTTCCAAACGTTCCAAACGTTCCAAACGTTCCAAACATTCCAAACGTTCCACACGTTCCAAAGATTCCAAACGTTCCACACGTTCCAAACGTTCCAAAGATTCCAAACGTTCCAAACGTTCCACGCGTTCCAAACGTTCCAAACGTTCCAAAGATTCCAAACGTTCCAAACGTTCCAAACGTTCCACACGTTCCACACTTTCCAAACGTTCCACACTTTCCAAACGTTCCACACGTTCCAGACGTTCCAAAATTCCAAACGTTCCAAAGATTCCAAACGTTCCAAACGTTCCATCCGCGTTCCAACGTTCCAAACGTTCCAAAGATTCCAAACGTTCCACACGTTCCACACATTCCACACGTTCCAAAGATTCCAAACGTTCCACCCGTTCCGAACGTTCCAAACGTTCCAAAGACTCCAAACGTTCCAAAGATTCCAAACGTTCCAAAGACTCCAAACGTTCCAAAGATTCCAAACGTTCCACACGTTGGAACATATTGTGACTAACTGAGACTTATCAAAATTTCAGTTTCACTTTTTCAAATGTCACAAAAATATTCTCACTTCCAAAAATAAATAAGTAAATAAATAAATAAGTAGAATGAAGCAGAGCAGGAAGTCGTTTTAATTTCAGAATCTGAAAATCAAAACATGTTTTAATGAAGAGAAATTAAAATTACATTTCAAATTAAAATTAAACTCTTAGATCAGGCGTCACGGATCGGAGCCCGGCAGGTGTGACGGGGCGAGGTAACGAGTCAACGACCTGCTGCTGCACACAGAGAGCGGCGTCCAATCAGAGGGCGGCGTTCACGACAACCTGCTCTTCTTCTTCTGTGGTGTCTGACAGTCCAAGGCTGACCACGTCTCTGATTCATGCACCTCTGACAAGAAGTCTCCAGACGCACCGCAGGAACGCCGCGAGTCATCAGCTCCAAACAGGAAGTAGTTTAAATGAATCAATGTGATGCAAACAGCTGCTTACAGATGTGTTTTATATCTGACTTTTCAAAATAAAGGTATGGAACAGTGAAGCCTGAGCTTTGAAGGCCGAATAAGCTCCTCTCCTCCTCTAATGGAGCTCTTCTCCTCCTCTGATGGAGCTCCTCCTCCTCTGATGGAGCTCCTGCTCCTCCTCTCATCTCCTCTCCTCCTGTTCCTCTCCTCTCCTCTCCTCCTCTGATGGAGCTCCTCTCCTCCTCTCATCTCCTCTCCCTCCTGTCCTCTCCTCTCCTCCTCTGATGGAGCTCCTCCTCCTCTGATGGGAGGCTCCTCTCCTCCTCCTCATCTCCTCTCCTCCTGTCCTCTCCTCTCTTCTCCTCCTCTGATGGAGCTCCTCCTCCTCTGATGGAGCTCCTCTCCTCCTCTCATCTCCTCTCCTCCTGTCCTCTCCTCTCCTCTCCTCCTCTGATGGAGCTCCTCTCCTCCTCTGATGGAGCTCCTCTCCTCCTCTCCTCCTCTCATCTCCTCTCCTCCTGTCCTCTCCTCTCCTCTCCTCCTCTGATGGAGCTCCTCTCCTCCTCTCATCTCCTCTCCTCCTGTCCTCTCCTCTCCTCCTCTGATGGAGCTCCTCCTCCTCTGATGGAGCTCCTCTCCTCCTCTCATCTCCTCTCCTCCTGTCCTCTCCTCTCCTCTCCTCCTCTGATGGAGCTCCTCTCCTCCTCTCCTCCTCTCATCTCCTCTCCTCCTGTCCTCTCCTCTCCTCCTCTGACAGTCAGGGTGCAGAGTTCATCAGCCTGTTCCGTGTCCGTAACGTGATCGCTGTGATATCGCGCTCATACGTTGACGTCTCTGTGAGACTTTCACAGTTGAAACTATCAAAGTCAGTCTGATGATGTGACGACGCTCATGATGATCAGTGGAAATATAAAGTAGAAATATACAGATTACATGTTACATAAATACTGCATAACAATCAACAACTCCTCTGTTTCTTTAAGTTTCATTGTTTGTCCTCGTCCTCCACACTCACGTCTCCATCAGCTTCAACCAGCTCCACCCTGAAACATGGAGCCAAGACCTGAACAGGACTGACAAGGACCGCTCAGGTAGTCACAGCTAACAGGGCTAAAAGAGCTAACCAAGGAGCTAACAAAGCTAACCAAGCTAACCATGGAGCTAACAAAGCTAACCAAGGAGCTAACAAAGCTAACCAAGCTAACCATGGAGCTAACAAAGCTAACCAAGGAGCTAACCATGGAGCTAACAAAGCTAATCATGGAGCTAACCATGGAGCTAACAAAGCTAACCAAGGGGCTAACAAAGCTAACCATGGAGCTAACAAAACTAACTAAGGAGCTAACAAAGCTAACCAAGCTAACCATGGAGCTAACAAAGCTAACCAAGGAGCTAACCATGGAGCTAACAAAGCTAAACAAGGAGCTAACAAAGCTAACCAAGGAGCTAACAAAGCTAACCAAGGAGCTAACAAAGCTAACCAAGTAGCTAACCATGATGCTAGTTGATGTCTGCAGGTTGATCTGCATCTTCATCTGTTTGTGATGACGCTACACCTGAGGTTGAACACCACCATGTTTCTGTACCTGCTACACTTAGCTAACGTTATGTTCAGCTCTCCACCCGAGGCGGCTCAGGATGGAAGTAAGGGTCTGTATCCCACAATCCCTCTGTGAACCGTGGGCAGGCGGAGGCTCGGAGGAAATCATTACAGCGTCGATGCTAGAGGCTGAGTGCGGCGTGCGGGCGGAGGCGAGGCCGTTGGGCGGAGGGGAAACACTCTGCGTGTGTTTTCGTGGATCAGATTTGGTTTCTGTGTTTCATTATTGACGACTCCAAATATCCAAAGTCCCCGAACTGCTCCTCCAACCGGCCTACACCTGAGGACTCTGAACGCTCCCTCCTCCTCCAACCGGCCTCCGCCCGAGGACTCTGAACGCTCCCTCCTCCTCCACTTCATCTTTATTTCATCAGTTTGTTCTGCACTTACTTCAGCTGTTAGTAGACTTTAACAGGAGGCCGGGTCAGCACCAGAACCAGAACTTTTTGCTCCTAGTTCCTACTCCACAGTTGGTGCTTACACCACCGACTAACTGACTCAGTCCCGGGACCCAAGCCCACCAAGAAAACCACCTGAGTATGCTGCTCCACTGTTAGACTGGACACTGCCGGTTCAGAGGTTCTGTTGCTGTGTTCACTGTTAGACTGGACACTGCCGGTTCAGAGGTTCTGTTGCTGTGTTCACTGTTAGACTGGACACTGCCGGTTCAGAGGTTCTGTTGCTGTGTTCACTGTTAGACTGGACACTGCCGGTTCAGAGGTTCTGTTGCTGTATTCACTGTTAGACTGGACACTGCCGGTTCAGAGGTTCTGTTACTGTGTTCACTGTTAGACTGGACACTGCTGGTTCAGAGGTTCTGTTGCTGTGTTCACTGTTAGACTGGACACTGCCGGTTCAGAGGTTCTGTTGCTGTGTTCACATTTCATTTCCACGAGCAGGCGACTTCATTCACGTCTTTTTCTCTTTTAATTGGAGGTCAAAGGTTAACGAGGACTTCGACTTCTTCAGTTGATCCATTTGACATCAAGCTGCAGTCAGCTGACTCACTAATGACCTTCATCTTTCCTCTGACACTGGATTTATATAAATATCCGTTTCTCTGATCGCGTTCACGTGATGTTTGTTTATTTCATGATTTATTTTACTTTAAGTCAGAAGAGAAAACTTTACGAATCATTTATGAGCTCATGTTTAAATATTTTAATGTTGAAGTATAGTAGTGGAAATATTACAGTACAAGTACCTCAAACTCATCTTCAGTACTTAGTTACAGAGCTGTAAATCAAACATTAATGTACATTTTAAGTTCATTCATCAAATTTAAAGTCAAAACAGTCAAAATTTAATTATTTTCTGTGAAATAATAAAAAAATAGTTTGAATGTTTATTTGACTCATTTTTACATTTTATGATTTTTGAAGATTTTTGACGAGTCACGTCACTAAAAACATTTTTAACACACTGTAAAATAAAAACATCGATAATGAATCAATTATTTAAATTTAGCATAAATGAATAAATAATGATCTGTGATTAAACTAAATTATACAAATGTTTATTTTCAGTCACTCGTTGTGTTTGTGTATTTTCGGTGTTGTGTAACTTGGATTGTTTCTTCGTCGTCGTTTGTGTTTCTAATAAAGTTTTTTGAACAGTGACGGCGGCTGAAACCTGCAGAGGAGATAAAAATGATGAAGTCTGCAGCTCGTCAGCTCGACCTGCTTCAGTCTCCTGACGGTGATTTCAGCCGTGGGTTCAAGTCCCACAACACACACACACACACACACACACACACACACACACAGTAATGACCCCTCACTCCTCCCAGCATGCACTGCTGCTGTGTTTTATGTTTATTTATGGGGGCCGGTGGGGGAGGCGGGCCGGACTGACATGTTTATTGTGGCCCTCGGATCAGGAGCCGCCGGGGGCCACAGGTGCAGAGTTTTACATGAGGAGAGATTTACTGTATGGTCGCCATGGAGAGGGGAGCGTCAGGCGGAGGACGGGGGAGACGAGAGGGAGACGAGAGGGGAGACGAGAGGGAGACGAGAGGGGAGACGAGAGGGGAGACGAGAGGGGAGACGAGGGACTGTGCTCAGTTACAGTCAGTATCTGTATATTATATATTATAACATCAGCAAGTTTTTACTTCACTTTGTTTAGAGGAAAATTATGATGACACACACACCACACACACACACACACATACATATATATGTATGTGTGTGTGTGTGTGTGTGTGTGTTGTCATCAGAGTGTCAGCTGTTTTTTGGCTTTCATCATTTCATTCACGCTTGGAAGTGGAAGGTGAGGCGAGTAGTCTTCAGTTCATCTCAATATTCAAAGCTTGTTCAGCTCAGAGCTTCGACTTAAAGGTGCAGTCTGCAGGATCCAGTCTGCAGGATTCAGTCTGCAGGATCCAGTCTGCAGGATCCAGTCTGCAGGATCCAGTCTGCAGGATTCAGTCTGACTGCAGTCCCCTCACTTAACCCTCTGTTCGATGTTGAAACAGTCAAATGTAGAATGTACGTGCTCCGCTCAGTTTGTCCGCTCTGGGCTCCCGTAGAAACGTGCTGAAGCTGATGATGGTTAACGTGACACGTTTGCTCTGCTTCTGCACTTTAACTTTTTATTTGAGAACTTTTGATTATTTAGACTAAATAATTGATGATGTATTATTATTGATTACACAAGCTCCACGTTCACCTGCTGCAGCTTTAAAGTGATGAACTCATTCATGCATCAATAATTACATTTTGTACTTTTAATGAAGTGTTGTAGCTCCTGTGTGCACAAATTATTTCCCCAAGCACGACAAATAAAGTTCTGAATTTAATGCAAATTTACGACTTTTTCTGATAATTACAGCAGAGAAAATAATAATATAATATATAAGCTGTAATAAATGATTTGAAACATTTTGAACAGTTCCTTCTTCTGTGTTTACGAGCAGGTTTGATTTGATGCTCGTCTCCTGTCGGTCACCTGACGTCTCTCAGTCTGTTTCCTGTCATAACTTTGAACCTGAGCGAGTCTTTTTCCCCTCCAGGCGACTCAGCAGCAATAAAACAGCTCAGAGGTATTTCTTCTTCTGTCCTGTGAAGTTTGTCGCTGTGAAACCAGAACATCACCTGCTTAACTACATCAGCAGCTCAGGTTGTTTTCAGCTCGATGGAAAGAGCAGCTGGAAGATAAACTCAGCACATCAGAACATCTGAGAGCGCCGAGGACGGAAAAAACCATCAGCACGAATAATCTGATGACTAACAACAACTGCAGCGGATGACACAAACATCCAAATAACAGCGTCTTCTTCTCCTCTGCTGCCGTTACAAATCGCCTGCTCGCCCAGCTCAGGTTCTGGCACAACAACACCAACGCCCCGCAGACTGTCTAAAACTGGACGTAGTCTCCGAGATGTCGCGCAGACTGTCTAAAAAACCTGGACGTAGTCTCCGAGACGTCCCGCAGACTGTCTAAAACCTGGACGTAGTCCCGAGACGTCCCGCAGACTGTCTAAAACCTGGGCGTAGTCTCCGAGACGTCCCGCAGACTGTCTAAAACCTGGACATAGTCTCCGAGAATGTCCCGCAGACTGTCTAAAAACTGGACGTAGTCTCTGAGATGTCGCGCAGACTGTCTAAAACCTGGACGTAGTCTCTGTGACGTCATTGCAGACTGTCTAAAACCTGGACGTAGTCTCCGAGACGTCCCGCAGACTGTCTAAAACCTGGACGTAGTCTCCGAGACGTCCCGCAGACTGTCTAAAACCTGGACGTAGTCTCCGAGACGTCCCGCAGACTGTCTAAAACCTGGACGTAGTCTCCGAGACGTCACGCAGACTGTCTAAAACCTGGACGTAGTCTCTGTGATGTCCCGCAGACTGTCTAAAACCTGGACGTAGTCTCTGAGACGTCCCCGCAGACTGTCTAAAACCTGGACGTAGTCTCTGAGACGTCCCCGCAGACTGTCTAAAACCTGGACGTAGTCTCTGTGACGTCCCGCAGACTGTCTAAAACTGGACGTAGTCTCCGAGACGTCCCGCAGACTGTCTAAAACCTGGACGTAGTCTCCGAGACGTCCCGCAGACTGTCTAAAACCTGGACGTAGTCTCTGAGACGTCGCGCAGACTGTCTAAAACCTGGACGTAGTCTCTGTGACGTCATTGCAGACTGTCTAAAACTGGACGTAGTCTCTGAGATGTCGCACAGACTCTCTAAAACCTGGACGTAGTCTCCGAGACGTCCCGCAGACTGTCTAAAACCTGGACGTAGTCTCCGAGATGTCCCGCAGACTGTCTAAAACTGGACGTAGTCTCCGAGACGTCGCGCAGACTGTCTAAAACCTGGACTAGTCTCCGAGACGTCCCGCAGACTGTCTAAAACCTGGACGTAGTTTCCGAGACTCCCGCAGACTGTACTAAAAACCTGGACGTAGTCTCCGAGACGTCCCGCAAGACTGTCTAAAACCTGGACGTAGTCTCCGAGACGTCCCGCAGACTGTCTAAACCTGGACGTAGTCTCCGAGACGTCCCGCAAGACTGTCTAAAACCTGACGTAGTCTCTGTGACGTCATTGCAGACTGTCTAAAACCTGGACGTAGTCTCCAAAACGTCCCGCAGACTGTCTAAAACCTGGACGTAGTCTCTGTGACGTCATTGCAGACTGTCTAAAAACCTGGACGTAGTCTCCGAGACGTCCCGCAGACTGTCTAAAACCTGGACGTAGTCTCCGAGACATCCCGCAGACTGTCTAAAACCTGGACGTAGTCTCCGAGACGTCCCGCAGACTGTCTGAAACCTGGACGTAGTCTCCGAGACGTCCCGCAGACTGTCTAAAACCTGGACGTAGTCTCCGAGACGTCCCGCAGACTGTCTAAAACCTGGACGTAGTCTCTGTGATGTCCCGCAGACTGTCTAAAACCTGGACGTAGTCTCTGAGACGTCCCCGCAGACTGTCTAAAACCTGGACGTAGTCTCTGAGACGTCCCGCAGACTGTCAGACTGTCTAACTACAGACTTGTAGACGTAATGTGAACTCACCTCAGACAGAAGACATTTCATTCTCAGCACAGGTTCAGGTGTACAGACAGGTTCAGGTTCAGGTGTACAGACAGGTTCAGGTTCAGGTTCAGGTGTACAGACAGGTTCAGGTTCAGGTGTATAGACAGGTTCAGGTTCAGGTGTACAGACAGGTTCAGGTTCAGGTTCAGGTGTACAGACAGGTTCAGGTTCAGGTGTACAGACAGGTTCAGGTTTACAGACAGGTGTTACAGACAGGTTCAGGTTCAGGGTGTACAGACAGGTTAGTCAGGTTCAGGTGTACAGACAGGTTCAGGTTCAGGTTCAGGTTCAGGTTCAGGTGTACAGACAGGTTCAGGTTCAGGTGTACAGACAGGTTCAGGTTCAGGTTCAGGTTCAGGTCAGGTGTACAGACAGGGTCAGGGTTCTCAGGTAAACTGAATGAACGCAGTAAGTCTCTGAGCTCTGAGCTCAAAGAGTGACTGAGCTAATGAAAACAGGTGAGTGCAGGTGAGTGCAGGTGAGTGCAGTGAGTGTCAGGTGAGTGGCAGGTGAGTGTGATCGTCCTGATTTTCAGATTCAAAACTGGCGGGAAAAACAGAAACAAAGGCAGGAAGTTGAAATACAAGACAGACTACAAAATAAAACAGGAACACAGTATGAAGACTACAACTCCCATGATCCCACACTGCATCATGTCTTCAAAGGCTGTTTAATCAGACATTTATATATTTATGTTATTTATATGTTCCCTGAATGGTCCTCCACCTCTTCATCCCTCTTTCATTCTGTCATGTTCTCTCTTTATTTGCTCCACCTTCACACCTCTGTTATTCGTCCTCCTCATCTCCCTCATCCTCCTCCTCCCTCTGTCTCTCCTCCATCCTCTTCACCATCATTCTTCCTCCCCTCTCCTCCTCCCTCTTAGATTTCTCTTTCTTAATCCCTCTCTCTCCTCCCTTCAATCATTCCTGTTTTTTACACTCCTCTAGTATCCTCCTCCCCTCCCTCCCTCCTTCTCCTCCTGTTTCACATTTGTTCACATTTATCTGTATCTCCTCTTCTTCTTTCCTTTCCTCCTCCTCCTCCTTCTCACCTGACATTTTATTTCTCTTTCCTAATCCCTCCCCTCCTCTCCTCTCCTCTCCTCTCCTCTCCTCTCCTCTCCCCTCCTCTCCTCTCCTCTCCTCTCCCCTCCTCTCCTCTCCTCTCCCCTCCCCTCCCCTCCCCTCCCCCTCCTCCTCTCCTCTCTCCTCTCTCCTCTCCTCTCCTCTCCTCTCCTCTCCTCTCCCTCTCCCCTCCCCTCCCCTCCTCTCCTCTCCTCTCCCCTCCCCCCCCCTCTCCCCTCCCCTCCTCTCCCTCTCCCCTCCCCTCCCCCTCCTCTCCCCTCCTCTCCTCTCCTCTCCTCTCCCCTCCTCTCCCTCTTATGTTTTTATTTCCTCCACATTTCTTCTTCCTCCTCCTCCTCCTCTCCTCCTCCTCCCTCTCTCGATAATGTTTTTATTTTTTCACATTTCTCTGTATTTCCTCTCTCCCTCCTCACATTTATATTTTCCTCCCCCGTCCTCCCCCGTCCTCCCTGGCTCTTCACAAACACGCCTGTAACCATGCCCTTTCCCTCTTCAAACTAATTACCTCGGCTACCTTGTACCCGTCGCCTCGCGGGACTCCAACAACTGTCAGACCAGTATTATTTTTGAAATTTAAACAATCATCTTACGTGCGCTGCTGCTAAGATCCTGGCCTTTTCGGCAGCTTCGACCTTCAGTAATTAATACCCCAGGGCCCATTATTGGCAAAGCCTTTATCCTCTGGGCCAAGAAGCCTCTAACCCGCTAATTACGGCCAAGCAGCTAATCTTCCAGCCGGCTGATTGACAGCTACACCTATTCTACTAATTGCCTGTTGCAGACAACACCTGGTGAACCGCAGCGCCGGGGGAGAGCGCCGGGCTCCGACAACGCCTATGGGTCCTGAGGGAGGCCAAACAAGTGAGGGAGGCTCTGAGAGCGAGGAGGGAGGGAGCGAGGAGGGAGGGAGCGAGGAGGGAGGGAGTTAGTATTGTCTTTAAGTACGTGGGGGGGGGGGGGGGGGGGGGGGGCAGTGTTTACTGTGTGTGTGTGTGTGTGTGTGTGTGTGTATGTGTGTGTGTGTGTGTGTGTGTGTGTGTGTGTGTGTGTGCACAACATGTTGCTTTTTGAACACAGAAAATAAAACACAACAAGATACTTCACTAAAAACACTGAGACACGTTTGATTACCGTCTCTACGAGGACACCTGAAGACACCTGAGACTCTATTCTGTCTCCATGAAGACACCTGAAGACACCTCAGACTCTATTCTGTCTCCATGAAGACACCTGAAGACACCTCAGACTCTATTCTGTCTCCATGAAGACACCTGAAGACACCTCAGACTCTATTCTGTCTCCATGAAGACACCTGAAGACACCTCAGACTCTATTCTGTCTCCATGAAGACACCTGAAGACACCTCAGACTCTATTCTGTCTCCATGAAGACACCTGAAGACACCTCAGACTCTATAGTCTCTGGATTCTTGAACATGCATCTTTAACTGAAGTCGTGCTCGGCGGTGTTTCCTCTGCAGCACCGACCAGAACACACGACGGGAACACTGATCCGTCTGTCCACATCACAGATCCACTTCTGTTTTCTGCCTTTCACAATAAAAGACTGAGACACACAGCCGTCTCTGTCTTTGGCTGAGTCTGATGTCCTGATGGAGTCCTCGTCTTCTTCGGTCTGTCTGTCTGCAGGTCGGTGGACGTCACCTGACTGAACGCTTCCTGTTTGTGTGTGAAGTTAAATAAAGTGAACTCAAACTTTGGTTTGTCTCCGTGGTGAAGAGGACAGCTCTGTGTCTCTTTATTCTCGTGTGTTGAAGCTTCGTCTGTCTGAATATTTATTTACCGCCTCATGCTGATTTTACAGTAAAGGTCACTGCGGCTGGTTCACTCGATGAACTGCAGCGGCGTTTTAAGCGGCGTGTTGGCGAGTTGGGGTTTGGAGAATAAGTCGGAGTGATATCTGAGCGTCTGACAGCGTGGACGAGGAGGGGAGTGATGTCTGAAGGCAGCCGGGGGGTTTGGGACTCCGCTGGTCAGTCTGCCTGCCGTCTGACAGGCTGGTGAGGGGAAAGGCCAGAGCTCTGAGGCTTCAACGTGGGGGCCGCAGGCGTGAGGACGCCGCCCGCCACGATGAGCGCTTCGCCTCCCGGTCCGACGGGAAGCAGCCAAGCGCCACCAGTGTTTGTGCAAATGTAACCGTCACCCCCGCGGCTCCTGACCTCAGACTGGCAGCACCCGACGAGTGCGCCGATCGATTGATCTAAATAACATTATGATGTGATTAACATAAACGGCCTGTGGAGGACGCCGCTGAGGCCCCGAGGGCCCCGACAGACCGGACCACACAGCAGGCGGCTCGGCAGAGACACGCCACGGATCAGAGCGTCAGGAAATCCATCTGGAGACGAAGTCTGCCGCCAAATGTGAACGATTATCATCGAGTCCAACGAGAGGACAAATATCAGCTCAGAGGGGCAGTGAACGCATCGTATCGTCAGCTCACGGGGGGCAGTGAACGCATCGTACGTCAGCTCAGAGGGGCAGTGAACGCATCGTATCGTCAGCCTCACAGAGGCAGTGAACGCATCGTATCGTCAGCTCACAGAGGCAGTGAACGCATCGTATCGTCCAGCCTCACAGAGGCAGTGAACGCATCGTATCGTCAGCTCACAGAGGCAGTGAACGCATCGTATCGTCAGCTCACAGGGGCAGTGAACGCATTCGTATCGTCAGCTCAACCAGAGGCAGTGAACGCATCGTATCGTCAGCTCACGGGGGCAGTGAACGCATCGTATCGGTCAGCTCACGGGGGCAGTGAACGCATCGTATCGTCAGCTCACGGGGGCAGTGAACGCATCGTATCGTCAGCTCACGGGGGGCAGTGAACGCATCGTATCGTTTTCTTTTGTTTGATCTTGTTCAGTTTCCTGTAACGTTTTATTTGATTATACATTAAAGTGTGTGGGTACCGTGTGTGTGTGTACCGTGCGGGTGTGTGTACCGTGTTGTATATGTGTGACCCGTGTGTGTGTGTGTTGAGGTTCCTGACCGTTGGTCTGCAGAGTGTGTGTCGTGGCGGCTCATTTATCACTGTGGTTGAACAGAAATGATTAATTCTGCTGTTGGAGCCTCACAGCTGTGAGCGGAGGCCCAGGGGGCGCTGTGGAGCTGTGTGTGTGTGTGTGTGTGTGTGTGTGTGTGTGTGTGTGTGTGTGTGTGTGTGTGTCCACGTGTCTCTGAGCTGTGTGTGATTTACATGTGTGTCTTTACACATAAGTGTTTCCATTAGTGGAACGTTAGCTCTATTAGCAGTTAGCTACATTAGCACTAGCTCCAAACGGATTTCAGAACCCGGTCCGGTCCAGTCCGGTTCGGCTGCGCTGTTAGCATGCTAACGGCAGATCCAGATTGTGTGTGTGTGTTCTCAGAGTGTGTGTCATGAGTTTCTGTGTCTCCCAGGTGTTGGGGTTTTTCAGGAGTTTCCTTCTTTATGATCCGTTTCCACCTCCACCACGTCCTCCACACACACACACACACACACACACACACGCCGGGGCTTCTGGGTAGTGATGGCGATGGAGTAAACCTGCTGCTCCGCGGCCGTAAAGAATCTAATGGAGCAGAAAGTCTGTGGAGGGGAACGACAGCTCCTCAGCGTGACGTCACTTCCTTCCTTCCTCCCGCTCTGAGCTCTGGACCCGCGTCAGCTCCCGGGTCGGCCTTCATGTTCGCTTCAACGACACTCAAACGGCTTTTCTTTCCAGACCTGCTTTGTTTGTTTCCATCTGTGACGTCTTAGTCAGCGCTGACCTGCGGTCCGGTCCGGTCCGGTCCGCTCTGGAGTCAGACACATTGTCTGATGATGACTGTCCGTGAGCTGTGAAGCTCATCAGGTGTGTTCAGGTCAAGTTGATGTCTTTACAAACAGCATCAGCTCAGGTGAGCCAGGTCACGTGAGCGTCTGTCAGCCAATCGTGTCCTGAGCTCGACAGGTGAAATAAGATGATATCTGTGATTTTATTTTGGCGGGTTTCCTCTGTAAGTGTGTCGTTTATGTAAAGCTGTTACCACGGCAACGACTGATGGAGAGATAAACAAACAGACAGGAAGTCATGTGACTGACAAACACTGTTTCTTCTTCTGTGGTGTTGCTCAGACACGTGTAAATATTAGCATGTTGGGATGCTCCGCGTGTTATATAACTCTGTGTGTGTGTGTGTGTGAGTTTAATTAGCTTCCTGCTCACAGTCTGCTGTCGGCTAACGAAGCGTCTGAGTGTCTGTCGGTGATGAATGGGAGGCGTCACCTTAAAACATGATAAATCGGGCTCGGCGCCCCCCGGACGTCAAGAACTCGGCGCCGTCCGAGCACTGGAGCGGCAAGCAAGGGATCATGGGTAAACGAGACATGTGAGGGGGGCTGGCGAGCAGTGAGGCATCGTGGGAAGTTGTATGTGGAAATCACAGGGGCCGAAAAAAGGCTCCGCGAGCTGAAATGTCAGGCCCCCGAAGAGGCCCCGCCGCCGCCTGACAGGAAGTGAATAAAAACCAGAGAAGAAAAAGCTCGACGCCGCGTTCACGACAACAAGCTGCTGTCTGAGCTTCAGATCACTCCGGGCACGCTGCACTTACTTCCTGTTTTCTGTTGGACTTCCTGTGCGGCGGCCTGTGTGTTGCTGTCTCCCTCCGCGTCGTCTGTCAGGCTCGACCTGATGACACAGAGACTTTAATGCACTGACGTCATCACACACCTCCACCTCGCCTCCACCTTCATTATTAAGTTGGAGTCGTGCTAGGCTCCAGGGATCTCCTGCTCCTCCTGCTCCTCCTGCTCCTCCTCCTGAAGCTGCAGGAGGCCATGAGGAGCAGCTTCAGTGGACCATGTGGTCCAAAAGGACATGGAGACCGTGGTTTGTTCCTTCTCCATGATGAGACAGAACCAAAGTGCAAGAACAGAAGAAGCGTTTGTTTTCCCTCGGTAAGGAGTTCATGTCGAGACCCCACAGCAGCACACACACAACACACACACACACACACACACACACAACACACACCCACACACACTGTGTAAATTGTGTAAAACATTATGAGAGCAGTCGACTCTCTGTCGGCCTCTCAGGGCTCGAAGCTTCATGCATAATGCAGACACACAGTTTGACCGCTGGCCTGCAGCTGATTGGCCGTCTCGGGGTCGAGGTGTGTGTGTGTTGTGGTGTGTGTGTGTGTGTGTGTGTGTGTGTGTGTGTGTGTGTGTGTGTGTGTGTGTGTGTGTTGGTGGTGGGGGGGTCAGTGAACCGTCCACCTACAGCCTGACTGACCACCCGGACCCCCAAACCCCAACAGACAGGCAGACAGACAGACAGGTGGATCGATTCAGGTGCGCTGAGGTGCTGCAGGATGATCTGCTCACATCGACTGTTTAGTTTATTTGTTGGAGATGAAACCTCAAATCTGTCTGTCTGTCTGCCTGTCTGTCTGTCTGCCTGTCTGTCTGCCTGTCTGTCTGCCTGTCTGTCTGTCTGCCTGTCTGTCTGTCTGCCTGTCTGTCTGCCTGTCTGTCTGTCTGCCTGTCTGTCTGTCTGTCTGTCTATCTGCCTGTCTGTCTGTCTGTCTGTCTGTCTGTCTGTCTGCCTGTCTGTCTGTCTATCTGCCTGTCTGTCTGTCTGCCTGTCTGTCTGCCTGTCTGTCTGTCTATCTGCCTGTCTGTCTGTCTGTCTGTCTATCTGCCTGTCTGTGTCTCTGCCTGACAAGACCAAGACAAGACCGAGACGAGACGAGACGAGACCAAAACAAGACAAGACAAGACAAGACAAGACAAGACAAGACCAAGACAAGACAAGACAAGACAAGACCAAGACAAGACAAGACAAGAATAAGACCAAGACAAGAACAAGACCAAGACAAGACAAGACAAGACAAGACAAGACAAGACAAGACCAAGACAAGAACAAGACCAAGACAAGACAAGACAAAGACCGAGACGAGACGAGACGAGACGAGACGAGACGAGACCAAGACAAGACCAAGACCAAGACCAGACCAGACCAGACCAAGACAAGACAAGACAAGACAAGACAAGACCAAGACTAACGTTCACTTAGTCTCTGAGACTTTTAGTTCACAGGCTAACAGCCAACGTTAGCCAAGACAAGACAAGACAAGACAAGACCAAGACAAGAACAAGACAAGACCAAGACAAGAACAAGACCAAGACAAGACCAAGACAAGAACAAGACCAAGACAAGACAAGACAAGACAAGACAAGACAAGACCAAGACAAGACAAGACAAGAATAAGACCAAGACAAGACAAGACAAGACAAGACCGAGACAAGACGAGACGAGACGAGACGAGACGAGACAAGACCAAGACAAGACAAGACAAGAATAAGACCAAGACAAGACAAGACAAGACCGAGACAAGACGAGACGAGACGAGACGAGACGAGACGAGACAAGACAAAGACCGAGACGAGACGAGACCAGACAAGACCAGACAAGACAAGAATAAGACCAAGACAAGACAAGACCATACCAAGACAAGACAAGACAAGACAAGACAAGAATAAGACCAAGACAAGACAAGACAAGACAAGACAAGACAAGACCAAGACTAACGTTCACTTAGTCTCTGAGACTTTTAGTTCACAGGCTAACAGCCAACGTTAGCCTTTACGTTAGCCTTTACGTTAGCTTCTGTCTCCTCTGATCGCCTAAAAGTTCGGCAGATTTGTCAGCGCCTCCTCCGTCAGCGCCTCCTCCGTCAGCGCCTCCTCCGTGACACACAGGAAGTCTCTTTGACCAAATTAAACGTTTTTCTTCAATAATTGATGTTTTATCAAAGTAAACAGGAAGTGGAGTTTCTGTGAGGAGCTGGAGGAGTGTGTGTTGGATGTGTGTGTGTTGGAGGTGTGTATGTTGGATGTGTGTGTGTGTGTTGGAGGTGTGTGTGTGTTGGAGGTGTGTGTGTTGGAGGTGTGTGTGTTGGATGTGTGTGTTGGATGTGTGTGTGTGTTGGAGGTGTGTGTGTTGGATGTGTGTGTTGGATGTGTGTGTGTTGGATGTGTGTGTTGGATGTGTGTGTTGGATGTGTGTGTGTGTTGGATGTGTGTGTTGGAGGTGTGTGTGTTGGATGTGTGTGTGTTGGATGTGTGTGTGTTGGAGGTGTGTGTGTTGGATGTGTGTGTGTGTTGGATGTGTGTGTTGGAGGTGTGTGTGTTGGATGTGTGTGTGTTGGAGGTGTGTGTGTGTTTAATGGAGACGTGCTCGATGATTTATTCAAATGACAAACCTCTTCTTCTTTGCTGAGGGTATTAGTCACTGGGTGCTAATGTCAGATTCTTTAGTACCATTCTGCTCTTGATAATGAGACAGGCAGTAAAAAATAGATCAAAACCACTGGGAGGAGGAGGAGAGGAGGAGGAGAGGAGGAGGAGGAGGAGGAGGAGGAGGAGGAGGAAGGAGCTAGAGAGGCCGTTAAATCATTTTCCTCCGCCGCCCGACAGGCCTCAGAAAAGCCACCCATTATTGGAGCGCTCCGGCTAATCAAAGCTTCCAGAGGTGAATTAGAGAGAGCAGACGCCAGCAGCAGCAGCTCCGCCTTCCTCAACCTTAAACAAGACCATTATCACCCCGACTGAAACACCACGCCCCGCCTCACCCGCTGAAATATGGAGCGCTTCACCTCGCAGCTGCAGGGCGGCAAACTGTTATTACACCTTAAATATGTAATTAAGGAATTTTCTCAACGAGCTGAGAACAAAGAGGACGGACAGGAAGTGACTGTAACAACAAGAGAAGAAGAAACACTGACATTAAAAACACAACAACGAGCTGTTTGACTGCAGATCATCAGGTTCTGACATGAAGACACAAACTGTCCACAAACCTTCTTAATAAAAACGTTTCTTCTTTTATGTTTCATGTTTGACTTCCTGTCACATGTTTTCTTCTTATTTACGTTTCTTTTTTTACAGTGCAAAACATTTTATAAACTGAATTTGAACTAACATTGATAGCAGAACGTAGCCTAGCAGCTAACGCAGCTAACCGTTACTAAGTAATGTCAGCGTGTTATCTTATGGCACCTTAGAGGAAGTGATGAACGCACCTTAGAGGAAGTGATGAACGCACCTTAGAGGAAGTGATGAACGCACCTTAGAGGAAGTGAGGAAGTGATGAACGCACCTTAGAGGAAGTGATGAACGCACCTTAGAGGAAGTGATGAACGCACCTTAGAGGAAGTGATGAAACGCACCTTAGAGGAAGTGATGAACGCACCTTAGAGGAAGTGAGGAAGTGGATGAACTCACCTTAGAGGAAGTGATGAACGCACCTAAAGGAAGTGATGAACACACCTAGAGGAAGTGATGAACGCACCTTAGAGGAAGTGATGAACGCACCTTAGAGGAAGTGAGGAAGTGATGAACGCACCTTAAAGGAAGTGATGAACGCACCTTAGAGGAAGTGATGAACGCACCTTAGAGGAAGTGATGAAACGCACCTTAGAGGAAGTGATGAACGCACCTTAGAGAAGCGAGGAAGTGATGAACGCACCTTAGAGGAAGTGATGAACGCACCTTAGAGAAGTGATGAACGCACCTTAGAGGAAGTGATGAACGCACCTTAGGAGTGAAGTGACCTAGGAAGTGATGAACGCACCTTAGGAGGAGAAGTGATGAACGCACCCTTAAAGGAAGTGATGAACGCACCTTAGAGGAAGTGATGAACGCACCTTAAAGGAAGTGATGAACGCACCTTAGAGGAAGTGATGAACGCACCTTAGAGGAAGTGATGAACGCACCTTAGAGGAAGTGATGAACGCACCTTAGAGGAAGTGATGAACGCACCTTAGAGGAAGTGATGAACGCACCTTAGAGGAAGTGAGGAAGTGATGAACGCACCTTAGAGGAAGTGATGAACGCACCTTAGAGGAAGTGATGAACGCACCTTAGAGGAAGTGATGAACGCACCTTAGAGGAAGTGATGAACGCACCTTAGAGGAAGTGAGGAAGTGATGAACGCACCTTAGAGGAAGTGATGAACGCACCTTAGAGGAAGTGATGAACGCACCTTAGAGGAAGTGATGAACGCACCTTAGAGGAAGTGATGAACGCACCTTAGAGGAAGTGAGGAAGTGATGAACGCACCTTAGAGGAAGTGATGAACGCACCTTAGAGGAAGTGATGAACGCACCTTAGAGGAAGTGATGAACGCACCTTAGAGGGAGTGATGAACGCACCTTACCTGAGAGGAAGTGATGAACGCACCTTAGAGGAAGTGATGAACGCACCTTAGAGGAAGTGATGAACGCACTTAGAGGAAGTGATGAAGCACCTTAAGGAAGTGATAACGTACCCAGTTGTAGCGATGCTGCAGTCTCCCATTGGCTTACCAGCAGGTAATCTGCAGTCTGATTGAAGCTCCTGGTTTGATGAGGATTCATCGTCTGACAGAAGGAAGGATAAATGCATCCTCAAACCTCTCTCTGTTATTGTGACTGAATCCAATGAAAAAAGACGTGATATTAAAGTGTAAAGACCATTTTTCTGTTAATTTGTGGTCATTTCATGGTGCAAAGCTTCAGATAACGGCTCTAACGTGGCCTTGAACAGTCTTGTTATGAAGCTCAGAAGAAGAGAAATGTTGCTGGGTTCATTATCATGGGCAGCGATCTCTCAGAGATGAAGAGAGTCTGCTCTCGGGTTTTCCCCTCGATGGCAATTAGACGAGTGTGATGGGATGAACTTCACTGTTTTAGCCACGAGCGAAAAACTCTGCTGTCAGGCTGCTGCTGACAACCAGAGGAGAGAGGAATCAAATAAATCTGCAGCTCGGCTTCACGTAATCCACTCTGAGAGGCTGCAGCGCTGAAGGAAGCATCAGCTAGCACTGCAAATATCAACACCATAAAATACTGACAGAATTCACAGGATACGTTTAAATTCCAGATTTTTATTATTTCAAAACACGTCAACGGGCCACGCATCAAGTTTACTTACACACCGGCATCGAGCACCAACGGTGGATTAATCCACCGCTGAAAATAGTCCCCAACAAATCTACTGTTGTTTCTCAAAATGAAACTTTACATTTGAGAGATGTTTTTATAGATCGACACTTTCAGCGGGAACCAATGAGAGACGACAGGAAATCAAACATTAAAGAACAGGAAGTGTTTCCTCTCAGGTCGGCACGTAAATATTCAGATTATTAAAATATAATGAGAAAATATCAGACAGTGAAAAGTTTCAATTTGAAGATATTCAAGATTTTATTATTGTAAGTATTTTATTTGTATTATTTTGAATGAAAAATATAAAACTCTAAATGAACACGTGACTCTGCTGCTACGGAAAGTTTCCACAGAAATAAAATAAAGATTTATTTTGTTTTCATTGATATTTAATAATGACTGTATGTTATTATTAGCCATGTTAGCATCATGGTCTATCTGTAATAACTTTATTGATTCCATCATCAGGTCGACATGCGAGTGACGTCACTTTTTATCTGAGTGAATATTAATGTGATTTCATTTTTAAATTCTGGAGAATAGTTTTTAAATCCGGACTCACGTGACCTCTGTTGACGTGGACGCTCGCCGCCTTCGAGCCCTCCTGACACAAACCTTCCCCAAACCTTCCCAGAACGTGACCCCAGCTCAGGTAGGTGAATCTGCACGCTGAAGGTCGCCACAGAAGAAGATGGACTTTTGGTTTTCGCTCTCGGCTCAGAGGAAACTCTCCGAGGCTGCAAACAGCCGATACGTTGTACATTATTACGTGTCCGCTGAGGGAGCTGCTGCCAAAACACGAAGCCGTTGCCAGAAAGTTTCCAGTCCAGCTCTGCCGGGGATAATAGTGCTAATAATGAAAAGCATCAGGACGCGTGTGTGGAGATACATGAAGTCTGTTTGATAAGGTTTGTATAGGCCACATATGGCTGCAGTCACATTCAGAGCAAACATCATTATACTGACGATGAATCATTGATGAAGTCGCTGATTTCAAATAATTTGAAATTATTCGTGTATAAAATTGTGATTTTCAGTCTTTAATCTCTTCATGCAGATCACAGACGTTTAAACCTGACCGCGCGCTCCAGTTCCTCTAATGGCCAGCAGGGGGCGAGTCCGCTGGCTGCAACAATAAGGTCAGATCGTATAGGGACTTATGGAGAAATGAGCCGACTTCTCAGCTGATTTTCGTTCAGACAAACAGAATCCGTCCCTGCATCGACTCGATGTTTGAAAAACTGATTTTACTTCCTGTTTACAAACGCGAGAACGTTTGAGACCGCCCACCAGCTCCACGCTGACGCCCAAATATGGTCACGTCCATGTCAGGTACACTTAAACTTAAAAATCAGCGATGTTCAACTATAAATAAAGTTTTTGATGTCAGTGTGCAGAGATGTGAAAGAAAAACAACAATTTGATATATTTAAAAAAAATAAATGATCAAAATTAGTTTGTTTCTCACTCATCACGTCTAAAATCAGTCAGTCAATTTTTACGTCAACAAAATATAATAATAATAAATAATTTTAGTATCAAAGCTTAATGAATGAATTAGAATTTAAAAATTATTTTATTTTTAAATATTTTTTGTTCTTTTGTTTTTAGTTTGACGTGTTTCCTGTTTTATAACTTGTACAGAAAAAAACAATAAAAGTATTTTTGTTGCTGAAAGTGAAAAAGTTAAATAAAAATAATAATCATAAAATATACAGAGCACCTCTGGAAACAGAGTCAAGTGTTATTGAAGATGTTTTAGCAGCAGCAGAAGAAGAAGAATTGATTTGAGCCTGAAAGCAGCGACGTCCTTGAAATCATCAGAGGACGTCAGACTGACGGAGCTTCACGTTCGAGCTGCTGCTTTTTCCTCCAGTTTATCGATCAGCTGCAGAAACCTGACAAACGGACCGATCCCTGCAGGCCGGGCCAGAACTCAGGAAGCAACCTTGGAGATGACGGAAAGAAGCTGATTTATTTATCACATCACTTCCAGCCCACGTGCCGCCCTTCCTCCTCCTCCTCCTCCTCCTCCTCCTCCTCTCCTCCTCACGCCTCCTCCTCACTCCTCCTCCTTCCTCTTCCGTCTTCCTCCTCCTCCTCCTCTTGCCTCCTCCTCCTCCTCTCCTCCTCTTCCGCCTAGCTCCTCCTCCTCCTCCTCCTCTCCTACCTTCCTCCCCTCCTCCCCTCTCCTCTCCTCCTTCCTCTCTCCTCTTCCTCCTCCTCCTCCGCCTCCTCCTCCTCCTCCTCCTCCTCTCCGCCTCTTCCTCCTCAATCCTCCTCCTCCTCCTCCTCTGTCCTCTTCCTCCTCCTCTTCCTCCTCGTCCTCCTCCTCCTCCTCCTCCTCCTCCGCTTCTCCCTCCTCTCCTTCCTCCTCCTCTTCCTCCTCCTCCTCCTCGTCCTCCTCCTCCTCCTCCTCTCCTTCCTCCTCCGCTCCTCCTCCTTCCTCTCCTCGTCTTCCTTCCTCCTCCTCCTCCTCCTCTCCTCCTCCGCCTTCCTCCTCCTCCTCCTCTCCTCCTCTTCCTCCTTCCTCCTCTTCCTCCTCTTCCTTCCTCCTTCCCCTACTCCTCACTCCTCCTCCTCCTCCTCTTCCTCCTCTTCACTCCTCCTCCTCCTCCTACCTCCTCTTCCTCCTGCTCCTCCTCCTCATCTTCCTCCTCCTCCTCCCTCCTCCTCCTCCCTTCCATCCTCCTCCTCTTCCTCCTCCTCCTCCTCCTCTCCTCCTCTTCTCCTCCTCCTCCTCTTCTCCTCCTCTCCTCCTCTTCCTCTTCTCCTCCTCCTCCTCTTCCTCCTCCTCCTCCTCCTCCTCCCTCCTCTTCCTCTCCTCCTCCTCCTCCTCCTCCTCCTCCGTCCTCCTCCCTCCTCCTCCTCCTCCTCCTCTTCCTCTTCCTCTTCCTCCTCCTCCTCCTCCTCCCTCCTTCCTCCTCCTGCCTCCTCCCTCCTCCTCCTCCTCTCCTCCTCTTCCTCCTCCTCCTGCTCCTCTCCTCCTCTTCCTCCTCCTCCTCCTCCTCCTCCTCCTCCTCCTCCTTCGTCTTTAAACGTGTCTCGGGGAAGATAAAGCTGATGACACATTACTCTCACTTTTCTTGGGTTGACCTTTGACCTTGACCTTTGACCTTTGATCATGAGTTTCTTCTTTAGTTGTTGACAAACATCAAACACTGATTATTATTAAAGATGATCAGATAAACATGTAATGAATTACATCTATATTATAATATATAAACACATGAAGTCATCTCATTATAACTTCGTCTGTCTGTGTTCATGTACTGATGATCTATTACTGTATTAATAAGTTAATTAAATTAAATATAGATTAAATATTAAATTGCATGACATGAAACAAAATCAATTTAATTAAAATAAATCTAATTTAAAAACAATGAGACATCAGTGAGCTTTATGCTAAGCTAAGATAGCTAAGCCAGCATAAGCTAACTGTTCTATTAAGCTAAGCTATGCTAACTGTTTTACTCTTTTCAGTCTTAATGCTAAGCTAGCTGGTTAGCTTAATTCTGACATAAATGTCAAAAATGTTTTTAGATCAAATTTAAAAACTTAATAAAATCTGAATGAATCCTGTTAAAGAGTTAATCGGCTCTTTGTTTCTGTCTCCCTGCAGATTCTTTGTTTTCCTACAGAAGAAAAAAAAAGTTGTTTATTGCCAAGATAATTAAGTTTTTTTATTATTTCATCCTGGACTTGTCAAACTATTTTATAATGTAAATAGGAAGTCGTCTAATTGGATCTGGCAAATTCTCTCCGTGATGGATTTCATCATGAACCAAAAAAAAAGAAAGATTCGTTTCTGACGGGGAAACAGACTGTCGGTGCTTTTTATTAATCGTCTCCTCCTAATTTAAGTGAGCGGCCTGTCATTAAAACGCTGAGACTCTCGTCCTGTACGAGCTTTTTTCACGACACAATTTATCTTTTTGGCTGCTTTAAGCCTCCAATTTGTAATGAGTTATTGGGCTGTTCCCCAATATTCCCCTGTGATTGAGCAGGAAGTATTCGGGACATGATTTATAGATGTTAATTGTGGTGTTCAAAAATTCACAATGGAGTACAGGAGGAGGAAAAAAGAGGAGAAGAAGAAGGAGGAGAAGGAGGAGTGAGGTGCACATCTGGAGAAGTCATCATGACTGAAGCCAAGTTTCTGGTCCTGGGAGGGAAGTAAAAGCAGAGCTGAATGTGAACTAAGCTGCACCCAGGAGACTACAAAATATTTTCCCCTGTCAGCTCGGCCCCGGGCCCCTCAGCTCAGCCCCGGGCCCCTCAGCTCGGCCCCGGGCCCCTCAGCTCGGCCCCGGGCCCCTCAGCTCGGCCCCGGGCCCCTCAGCTCGGCCCCGGGCCCCCCTCGAGTCCCCCGCGTCCCGGCCTCTGCCGAACCCTGGTCGGCATCAGATCGCGCTCTGCAGGAGCTCCGTGTGCTCGCTGCCCAAACAAGACATATTTGTATTTGATATTAAAGCAGCATCAGGCGGGACATCCATCACCGCGACTCGCAACATTTGAGGTTCAGGAGGGGGGAGGACGGGTGAGGGTGGGAGGCAGAGCGGGGGGTGAGGATGGGAAAACAATATGTGTCTTTTCCTGAAGTGGAACTCCCACCTGCAGCTCGCCGCTCGCTCCCATCCAACCGAAACTGAAGAGGAGTTCATGAAAATGAGTTAAAGTGCGTCCAGTGGAGCTAATGACCCTCCACCACCTCCACCTCCCTCCTCACCCCTCCTCACCCTGCCTCCTCCCCTCTGGCTCCATCAGTGAGTCCTTCCATAAGCTCACATGTTTTCCACAGTGCTGATGACGACAGCTTCTTTCAAACCTGCTGTGAAGAAGCAGAAAAATAAAAACACGTCCTGCCGTCACTTTACAATAAAGTTTGAAACATTTGATAAAAAAAACCACCTTAAAAAAACCACCTTAAAACAACGACACTCTGTCTGAACCTCCTGCTGATCCACGCTGACCTGTGATCAGGTGACCTGTGTCTGTCAGTCGTATGGAGGAAATGTTTCCTGGTTTTCCCTCTGATGTCCGACCTTACAGCTGGTGTCGTGCCAGAACAGGAGCCGGGCTCAGCAGCTTCTATGGACATGATGGCAGAGGAGCAGAGAGTGAAGAGGACGCTGACGGAGGAAGCTAAGAAGAGAAAAGGAGAGAGTGAGCGAGCAAGAAGCCGCCGGACAAGAGTAAATCTGGGACTGACTTTTAGTGGTTGGTGAGAGCTTGGTGAAATAAAAGGCTGAAAGACAGACGCCGAGCTGGCTGACTGCTGCTGGACTAGTCAGTAAGATTAGCTGCTGCTGCTGACCTGGATGATGATTGATCAGAAGTAATGTAATCAGAGTAAATACTCGAGTACAGCTGAGCATACTTACCAACAAATATTTTATTGATTTCATTTCATCATTTGATTTTATTTTTTTACATCATAAAAAACATAAAACGTTACAAGTCTGAGCAGCATTAAATGAAACAAACTAATATAATAATATAATGTTGCATCATATCTGAGAAGCTGTAATCAGAGTGAATTATTTATTTATATGATTTATGTGACATTAAAGAGAATAAAATCTGATCTGGTGTCAGTTTGTTGTGAATATTCTGTTGTTATATAAATAAATAGAAGTTATTAAAGTCCTGATTGTAAAACGTTACAGATGATTTAAATATAATTATTATTTAAATGTCAGCTGATCATTTTCTTAATGAGAAAATCATTTATTGAAACAAACTCGTCAATTTATTTGAAATGTGTCAAAGATGAATTTTATGATGAATTATGAAAGCTGACGATGATTTAAAGTTTTTATGTTCAAAGTTTATTCTACAGAAATCTGCAGCTCGCAGTGAAGGAAGATTCTTTAGTTACTTTATTCTGTTAGATTACTTTATTTCTCTTCTTTTATGTATTATTATATTTGAAATGTTCACAGTTCACTTCATAGTATTTTATTCTGCATTATATTAGCAGTCTTTATTCATGTCATGTGACTTTGCTTTACAGTCTCACAAACTTTGAATCTGTTTAAATATTTTAACAAACATGTGAATAAACAGCGCGGCGTGTCTACGGATGTTTGCTGTCACATCAGTGTTGTGTATTACTGTAGTATTACTGTAGTATTACTGTAGTATTACTGTAGTATTACTGCAGTACTCTGCTGTCTGCTCGTGTTTTCAGGCCTGCAGAGGTTTTACAGTGTGCAATGATCGCGACTCCTTCAGAGGATTTAGGAGGAACAGGAAGTTCACGTCCTGCTTGTCAGAATAAAGTTCAGATTAAATGGTTCAGTTTAAAGGTCGTGTTCAGATATTTCGATGAAACTCTGAACGCCTTCAGCTCAGGTTTCATGTGAATTTGCATAAACTCACACATGTTACGGAGGCTGCCAGGGGACTTTCCCACCCCCGCCGTCATTCATGTCGCACTCCAAAGGATTGTGGGAAGCTCCAGGATGATAAATGTATATGCTCACCCCCCTCCTCCTCCTCCTCCTCCTCCTCCTCCACACCACGTCCTCTTTCAGCTCACCGTTGGCACGATGCTCCTCAAAGGTTTCCTCCTCCTCCTCTTCTTTTCTATTATTTTCCTCCTGCACCACCTGCACCTCCTCCCCCCCTGTGGTCCCATCTCCCGCTCAGGTTAATCCTCCCCCCTCCTGTCCTCCCCTCTCTCTCCCTCTTTCCTCTCAACATCTTTTAAGTTGTGGAGCAGAACAGATGGCAGAACATGTAGCTGACCTAAAATACATCCCTCCTCTGGGAAACGTCTCAGCTCTCAATATGGCCGAGCTTCCTCCTATAAGCGACGGTGAGGATCACATCGGAGATGGCCGACCGGGCGGGGATGGAGGAGGTGACCCTGATCAAGATGTATCGGCATCTGGAGGCCGAGTGGAGGAGAAGCAAACCTAAAACTGAAGCAGAACTCCATCAGTGACATTTAACAGCAAGCGGAGGTTTTCGTCTCTTCTCAGAAGTATAAATATCGGAGCAGGTGATCCGAGATTTTGGCAGAGATTTATTTCTTGGCTCGAAGCTCCAGCTTCTCTTCCCGTCTACAATCCCAGCAGGAAACACAAAGCCAGCACTGCTGTTTATTTTCTATACTGTTTATTACATATGAAGCCAAAACATTAGAATAAAATCTGATATGCGAGATCGGATCAGAACCGAACTGAAGCTCTCCCAGGCCCAAAGCTCCTCCTGACTCAGGTTCCTCCTCAAATCACCAGAAACACTTAAAATGATTCAACACTTTTATATTTTCTTGTATATATTCAACTTACACCACAAAAAATAATAACTAATTTAATAAATACCACACATATACACACAAACTGATAAATACCACACATATACACACTAATAATAAATACTACACATATAAACATAAATAATAAAGACCACACATATACACACTAACTGAATAAATACCACACATATAAACACAAACTGAATAAATACACACTGAATAAATACACACTAAATAAATACCACACATAAACACTAATAATAAATACCACACATATAAACACTAACTGAATAAATACACACTGAATAAATACCACACATATAAACACTAACAATAAATACCACACATATAAACACTAACTGAATAAATACACACTGAATAAATACACACATATAAATACCACACATATACACACTAACTGATAAATACCACACATAAACACTAACTGAATAAATACACACATATAAATACTAAACTGAATAAATACCACACATATAAACACAAACAATAAATACCACACATATAAACACTAACTGATAAATACCATACTTATAAACACAAACAATAAATACCACACATATAAACACAAATAATAAATACCACTCAGATAAACACTAACTGAATAAATACCACACATATACACACTAACTGATAAATACCACACATATAAACACTAAACTGAATAAATACACACTGAATAAATACACACATATAAACACTAACTGAATAAATACCACACATATACCACACTATACACACTAACTGATAAATACCACACATATAAACACTAAACTGAATAAATACCACACATATAAACACATAAAGACTAAAATAAGGATAAGCTGAGGTGTGTTTATCAGTAACTTCAGGGTGTGTGTTGATGCACAAGACAGTAAACAATAAATTTAGACATATTAGAGAATTCTGAATTTAAGTTAGACCTGATCAGAAGATCAAAAGAATCATTGTCTGTCCAGAGTCTGTACAAATAAATCATGACTTGTGCTGTTAAATGTCCAGGAAACAGTGCAGTGTGTAGGTCAGACAGGTGTGGTTTATGTAGCTGAAATCACCTGTCCAGGTGATTCTAACTACAGAGATCAGGCTGCTCCTCAGGTACCTGCTGCACTGAAACCAGGTGACTATCACACCTGATACTGATGACATGTTTTTGTCAGGTCACATGACCTGCTCGTACATCTTTAAGAAACAGATGAACAGCCACGTTTTGACCTCTGTTTTTCCCTCCTGTGTTTTTTACCACTTCACATTTTCCACATCTGCAGCATCATTCCGTCTGCAGAGAATCACCCAGAAACCACATCAGTGTGTTCGTGTGAGTCAGAGAAAAGTCAGAGCCGACCTCTCCAACTACACCCTGAACCTGACCTCCGCCTCGCACCGCGTCCTGCTAACCCAAAACAGGAAGGAGATAATGTCACCAAGATGTGTCACAAACAAAGAGGAGCAGTGACGGCGCTGCTGAGGACGGCGGGGAGGTCGGGAGGTTGTTGGCGAGCTCTCTGGATACTTTCCCGTCACCTCCGTGTGAAGACAATCGATCACTGTGTGAATTCATGGGACGAGGAGGTGAACGTCGTGATTTACGATGTGGACGACATCGTTTGGCAGACGCAGCGGTAATTATTGTCTGAAAGCGGAGTGATGTGGGATGATGCAAGCTGCCTTTTGTTTTGGGTCAAACTGAAGGAATGTGCTCGTTTGTTTAGGCGGGAAAAGTCTGACGAAAAGACGCCGCCATGATGTCTTTCATAAAGACCGATGTGGAGACGACGAGTCACAGAGACTACGTCCAGGTTTTAGACAGTCTGCGGGGACGTCACAGAGACTACGTCCAGGTTTTAGACAGTCTGCGGGGACGTCACGGAGACTACGTCCAGGTTTTAGACAGTCTGCGGGGACGTCACGGAGACTACGTCCAGGTTTTAGACAGTCTGCGGGGACGTCACGGAGACTACGTCCAGGTTTTAGACAGTCTGCTGGGACGTCACGGAGACTACGTCCAGGTTTTAGACAGTCTGCCGGGACGTCACAGAGACTACGTCCAGGTTTTAGACAGTCTGCGGGGACGTCACAGAGACTACGTCCAGGTTTTAGACAGTCTGTTGGAGGTTAAAGACTCAAACATCATCACAGCAATGTATATTTAGATTTTTCTGCCTCATGAACTGGTTTAAAAGTTCCTGAATGTTGCTTTAATTGTTCCTGAATGTTCCTTTAAAAGTTCCTGAATGTTCCTTTAAAAGTTCCTGAATGTTGCTTTAATTGTTCCTGAATGTTCCTTTAAAAGTTCCTGAATGTTGCTTTAAAAGTTCCTGAATGTTGCTTTAATTGTTCCTGAATGTTCCTTTAAAAGTTCCTGAATGTTGCTTTAATTGTTCCTGAATGTTCCTTTAAAAGTTCCTGAATGTTGCTTTAATTGTTCCTGAATGTTCCTTTAAAAGTTCCTGAATGTTGCTTTAATTGTTCCTGAATGTTCCTTTAAAAGTTCCTGAATGTTGCTTTAAAAGTTCCTGAATGTTGCTTTAATTGTTCCTGAATGTTGCTTTAAAAGTTTGTGGTGTGCTGATCAGGTAAAGCAGCCGACAGCAGCACGTTAACACCTCATGATCGAGTGTCACAGACGGTTTCAGCTCGTCTCGTGTTTACAGGAACGTTCTCGTAACGTTAATCGCTAACATACGAGGAACTCATCTGAAATAGTTGTTCCAGCTCGGAGGCTGCCATGTTGGCGTGCCGTCAGACCGCCACAGGAAACTCCCGCCGTTAACAAATAACGGTCACAGTTCCGTGTTTATTTTTCCAGTCGTAAGTGAAGTGGCGCTCGGTTATATTTTTTACAGCTGGAAGTCGGAGCTTCCTGCGTTGTTACGTTTGTGCAGCGCGGCTCACATGTTTAACGTTTGTTGGCAGAGCGAGGCGAGCTAACGGACGAGTGTTGAGAACAGAGGTGGCACGTCCACTCAGCCAAACGCTGCCAGCTCCATCTCTCTGGATTTCACATTAAGATCGCCCACCGAGAAACCAAAAAAACCCACTGAATAACCTTCAGCTGCTGACAGACTGAGCGCGCTCAGACGCTCTGACACACCTCCTTGCTCGCTGCGATAATCAAGTGGAGGTTATTATCTCATCACCCCAAAATACGAGTCATTATGGAGCCGAGGCGAGGAGGGAAATGAGGACTTAAGGAAGGAAAAAGAAAAACACTGAGTGGATTCACCTCGTATGGAAGATCGATGCTGCCCAGAGTGACGCAGGAATAAAATATAGAGGAAAATAAATGAGTGAGAGAAGGTAGCAGATTAACGTGAAGATCATCATAACAATCTAACAATCCATTAAGCAAGCTAACACAAACTGACCTCTAACGTCCACTTGAGGCTGGCTGCAGAAGTGAGTCAGTCTCCATAAGTCCCCATGTTAGACAGCAGAAATAAACATGTTTACAGCCTGGTACAAAAAACAGTTTTGGTCTCTGTAGCTAATTTCCCCGTTCATGACAACTGTACTGAGGGTGAATTTATATACAACTCACCTGTTCCCATTATATTAAGGCTTAAAGTTATGCAGGATTCAGAGCGTGGACGCTTTGATTGACAGGTGGGCGTGGCCATGTTTGCTGATATTTAGATTAGCCAGAGGAGGAAGAGGAGAGACTGTTTTATTTAAAAAATATAAACCTGTAGATGGCGTCACTCTTCTCCTCTGCCATCACGTCCGTAGATGCTGCTGACTGCTGGGCCTGAAAAACGTTACCCTGATGCAATGAATTCTCCTACAGTAGCCCAGCATGGACAAACTAAACTCTGGATTTTCGTGTGTTTTAACAGCGTAGTTTGTCGTTCGTGTTAGCGTGTTAGTGTGAGGCGAGGGGGCTTCAGTCTGTGACCTCACAGAGGTTTTATACTTGAATGTTTCCAGCGTTGTGTTTTGGCACTGCTGGGCCTCCGTACGTGTGGATCTGTGGAGATGGTTGTAATTCTCTGTAATAACAGGAAGCAGCAGTCTGTGGGTGGCTGGGAGGGATTATCGTCGCGTGGACGCCCAAATGGAGGAAACGCCAGCTCGGAGCTCCTTCCTCCTGCTCCTCCTCCCCCTCCTCCCCCTCCTCCCCCGATGATTTACAGCCCCAGAAGCAGAGTTCAGCGTGGACTCGAGCCAGCGACAAGCCTCCTTTTAACACCAGCTTTGTCTCCTAATGACCTCCTTAAACTGCTCCATCCATTTTCTGTCCATTAGCAGCGACTCGCCGCTAACGCCACCGCTGCTGCCACCGCCGCTCATATTGTTTAATTCACTCACAGAGGAGGAGACTGTCCGGCCGCATGCACTTAACGCTGCAATTACATCAGGTTACATCCTGAAGTGAACCCCGGGGACCCGACGGAGGACCCACTCCTCCAGCACCACCCTCCTAATCCACCCTGAACCCACCCAAACACCTGAGAAATGCAGCTCGTGGTCACATGGCCCGTCTGTCCGTCTGTCGCTCGACTTCATTAAGAACTTAAACATGTTGGAATGTGGCCGAGAAAAAAACTCAACAAGCTGGAGTCAATTAGAGGCGGGACAATACCATTTCTGTGTGAGCGCGGTTAACGGACGATATTTACGAGCTCGAGGTACAACTCCGAAAAATGAAATTAGTTCAGACGACGAGGTCGAAGGAGCCAAAGAAAACAAAAGAGGAGGAGGAGGAAGGAGGAGAGGAGGAAGGAGGAGAGGAGGGAGGAGGAGAGGAGGGAGGAGGAAAGGAGGAGAGGAGGAAGGAGGAGAGGAGGAAAGGAGGGAGGAGGAGAGGAGGGAGGAGGAAGGAGGAGAGGAGGGAGGAGGAGAGGAGGAAAGGAGGGAGGAGGAGAGGAGGGAGGAGGAAGGAGGGAGGAGGAGAGGAGGAAGGAGGGAGGAGGAGAGGAGGGAGGAGGAAGGAGGAGAGGAGGGAGGAGGAAGGAGTCGTCTTCTCGGGGTCGCCTGCAGGAATCAACCTCCCGTCACAACGAGCCAATTGGAGGAGAGAACAAAATGGCCGCCACAGAAATGTAAAGCATGAATAACGAAAACGTCTGAACGACTACAGCACAGCTGACGTTACTCTGACGTTAAACCAACGTTACTCTGATGTTAAACCAACGTTACTCTGACGTTAAACCAACGTTACTCTGATGTTAAACCAACGTTACTCTGACGTTAAACCAACGTTACTCTGACGTTAAACCAACGTTACTCTGATGTTAAACCAACGTTACTCTGACGTTAAACCAACGTTACTCTGATGTTAAACCAACGTTACTCTGACGTTAAACCAACGTTACTCTGACGTTAAACCAACGTTACTCTGACGTTAAACCAACGTTACTCTGATGTTAAACCAACGTTACTCTGACGTTAAACCAACGTTACTCTGATGTTAAACCAACGTTACTCTGACGTTAAACCAACGTTACCTTCTCACGTATGTTGTCATATCATGACGGTGGACAACGTTACCTTGTTAGCTAACATTCAGACTCTCTGGGCTGACTGACTGTAAATTGTCTGTCTTTCCAGTTTGTTAACTTCTAAGCTAACAGGCTAACAGCAGCTAACAAACTGAGCTAACTATGGCTAACAGCAGCTAACAAACTGAGCTAACAGGCTAACAGCAGCTAACAAACTGAGCTAACTATGGCTAACAGCAGCTAACAAACTGAGCTAACAGGCTAACAGCAGCTAACAAACTGAGCTAACTATGGCTAACAGCAGCTAACAAACTGAGCTAACTATGGCTAACAGCAGCTAACAAACTGAGCTAACTATGGCTAACAGCAGCTAACAAACTGAGCTAACATTAGCTAACAGCAGCTGTTCCTGTGGTGAAGCTAAAATTGGAACCATAGAAGAAGAAGAGTTGTAATGACATGATTACTGGAGTCAGCCTCCGTACAACACCTCCACCTCCATGCAGCAGGCTTCCCTCCCGTCCAGCAGCAGATCCTGCCCCCTCCTCGTCCTCACAGATGTTAGAAACATCAGGAGCTCGGCTGGTTTTATTGTTGGCCGTGGAAGTTTTCCACGAGTGCAAACAAAAGAATGTTTTAATGGAGCAGCTTTAAGAGCGGGAACGTTGGAGAACGTTGGAGCGCTGCAGAAATTCAATTACAGCGTGATTGAGTGTTGACATTTCTGAGGCCGTAAGACAGGAAATTCATTAAACGCAGCAGAGCAGCCTGGGAGGGAAACTCCAGCGAGCGGCTGTAAAAGAATCCGCCGGTCCGAGGTGATTATGGGACGGATCGCTGCTCGGGTCAGGACGCCGCTCCACGCTCAGCCAATCCTCCACCACCACCGCCGAGCTCGCCCCATTGATTGAAAATAATCCACCTGGGACTCAGACTCACATCTGCACTGAGGAGGAGGTGGAGGAGGAGGAGGTGGAGGAGGTGGAGGAGGTTCAGGAATAATGCGAGGCATTGACTCGGACACGCCTGGTTTTGTAATAAGTTAATCTGAGAAAGAAACAAGCGTCTTATTCAGCGGTCAGCGGTTTACGACGGCGTCTGATCGAGGTCAGGTCCACGGGACGACCCGGACCGACAGAACCCGGATCATCGGGACAGAAGTTCTTCTTCTGTGTTTGACGAGCGGCGAGCTCAGCATTGAGGTCAGGAAGTCATTTTGAACGTGACACCTGAATGCAACACGTGAGCTGTGCAGCCTGCAGACAGAACTCAGGGCCCGCTCCGTCATGACGTGTTTAACTGATAGTTAAAGACTAACTTTTGTATCTGTTGGTGTTTTTGTCTCGTCTCTTCTTCATGAATTCTTCCTGTTGACTCGGCTCAGTCCAGTCGGCTGGTTCTGTCTTTATCATTCATGTTGTTGTTACCAGCACCGGAACCCGGCCGCCGCAGCAGGACTGAGCCGGCTGCTGAGCTGAACTCGTCACTGTCAAACAGTTTCACCAACGTGGAACTGTTTGAGGCGACCCGGGCGGCGGCAGGACCAGAACCTCCGTCATGTCAGGGCGCCTTTACAGAGCCTGAACACAAAGATCCAAAGTTTGGTCAAACTCTCTCGAAAAACTCTTTCAGTCTTTGTGTTGTTGTATCTGCAGGTGTAACAGTTAGCAGGTGAGTCTTGGCGGACTCTCGCAGTCCTGCGGCGTCTCCAGGTGATTAAAAACTGGATTATTCCTGAATAAATGATGCTGCTCTCTGAGCTCAGAGAGGTCGGACTCCCAGCCCGGATTCACAACTTTGAGGCAGAAGAAGAAGAAGAAGTGAAGGAGGCGAGCGAGGAGAGATCCTGAACAAAGTGTAAATAATGTTTTCTACCTGCGAGCGCTTCAGCGGGGTTAAAACAACCCGCGAGCGTCCCGGGGTAACCGAGCCGCTCATGAATATTCTGCCAGCGCCTCGGCAACAAGTCCACTTTTTCTCATTTTCTAATTGACGGAAAGTTCAGACGATTATTTATTTATCGCTGCGATGCGCGGCGCTCCCTCTGAGGCGAGGAGGACTCAGGCGGGGGGGGCGGACCTTGTAAAGATCGCTCCTAACAGACTTACCGAGGATTTGTGAACTCCATCTCGCCTAATCACAATGGAGCCTATTAGTGCTTGACATTTTTATCCGCCAGCCAAAGACTTCACATCTCGGCCGAGGCGGGGGCTAACGGTAGCGGACAGCTCGGTTGCGGGCAGCCCGGGCGGGTGGGGGCCCGGGGCCCGGCCCGGCGCTCCTCTTGGGTCCACCTGCAATCCAATACCTGAGCCCCAGTGCCCCGGACGCATTGATTTCATGTCAGCTGCAGAAGTTTTCAGCCGAGGATGGAGGGAGGGCGGAGGAGGGGTGGAGGGGTGAGAGAAATCTTAATTAAGAGACGGGGATTTACTCGACCTGGCCGAGGCTTCTTTGGGGATCCGGTCAATGAATCATACGGAGAAGAGGAGGAGGAGGAGGAGGAGGTGGAGGGTGGAGGAGGTGGAGGCGTGTTTTCTGTTGAAGCCTGCAGATTAAACAGAGTGACAGGCCGAGCTCGCCGAGCTCGCCGCTCGCCATCTTTACGAGGGGTGAAGGTGCGGCCTCGGGCTCGTTTGCACTGTTGAACTCATTACGGAGAATTACCCGCTAAGAAAACACCTCGCCGCTCTAATTGCCCAATTTAGTCCTGCAGGTGGTCGCGGCAGCCGGCAGTCACTCACACCTTTTTACCGCCGCCGAGCCGAGCCGAGCCGAGCGCCGTAATCACAAACACATGACGGCGTGCACGGCGAGGCAGGACGTTTAAATCTTCATCAGGACATTTTTACTCACTTCCTGTCGCCTCATTTAGCCGTCAGCGTCTGCAGGAACGCCTCGGGCAGGTAAACTCAACCTTTACCTGTCCTCAGATGTTTGTCCCTGCAGGCCACCGTACTCTGAATGTCTCCATGACAACCCTGAATAAAAGAACAAACATTAAATAAAGTTTGGATGGAAAAATTGATTCTTTTCTTAAATCATTAGCATAAATGAATAATTAGGAATAATAATTATTATTATGTAAATCTGATCCACAAACATAGAACATGAATTCATTAATTAATGATTTAATTATTTAAATGATCACGTGTTATTAATGACATTTTGTTTAATCAGCTGATGTTTCTACAGGAGCCCAGAATGGACAAACAAGCTGATCAGGTGAAAGAGTTGAGCTACTTGAGTAAAAGTACTTAGTTACTTTCATCAGTGCGGCTCGTGCAGCTTTACGGCCTCACGACTTTTTTAAACGGAGGAAAATGTGAATATGTTTTATATATTTTTTATATATTTTGTGTAAATGAAGAAGAATTGTTGGTGTTATTGGTCCTAATGGTCCGATCGCAGCTTCTCCTGATGATCATAAAACAGCGGTGGGTAGAGGTCCGTTTGGATCCACTCAGGTTCTGGTATCAGACGCCGGGACCAGAGGGGTCCAGATGAATGGCTGCTCTTTGTTCACCAGCTTTGGGTCGGTTCAGGTCCACTGCAGCTTGGACCGGGTCTAATGATCCTGATGGGCCGGCGCCGGCTCCAGTCGAGGGTATTTTAAAGAAATGTTTCCAGGCGGCTCTGCGATGGAAACCACACACCACCAGAGACACAATTAGCCCGCCGAGCTAAAGCGCCACTCGGCCCGCAGCTCAGGCCTTTAATCCTGCCTGTCCATGATGTCACTTCCTGCCAGAGGAGGTGTGCTTGAACTCTACAGAACGAAACAGGAAGCTGGCCCGGAGTCAGAGCGCCACCTGGTGTTTGAAGGTTGAACTGGATGACGAGAGAAGACGTTAGCTAACGTGTTCAGAAGAACAAACGTGTTTCTCAGAGAGCCGAGGACTCAAACTGACGTGGGAGCAGTAAATCGTACAGGTGCGTCGACAGGTGAGGCCGGTGTTTATTGTTGGACGGCGGTCGCATGCAGACACGGTAAACCTGATCGCCGCGCTGAGAGGATGGGACGAGTTATCACATGATGTCCGCACATAAATCCAGCGAGGGTCAGGTGGACGACGAAAGGCCGCCGCTCGCCGTCGACGTGGATTTATGGCGGCTCGCGGCGACGCATCTTCCATTAAAACGCTGAGCGCTCTCTGAGAGCGAGACGCAGCAGATTTATGAAGGGAAAGAGCTGCACACGGATTAGATTTTATTTTCCAGGGGAAAGTGTCACGTTCCAACTCGCTCGGTGGGAACTGGACACAGGAAGCAGGACGGGGAGCCGATGACAACATCTGGATGTGATTTGAGCGAGATGAAGTGAAATATGAAAAGTGAAGCAGAGACACAGATTTTACTTCTGTTCAGAACAATAAATAAATCTGGACCACAAGGTCACGACCTTCAACTGCAACGACATTTACTCAAGTACGTTTGGAGGTAATCAGAGTATTTCTGCTCCAACATGTTTAACATGAAGTGAGCGCTCACCTGAACCAGCAGTCAGCAGCACACTGAGCTGGTTCACCTGCCCACTTTGTCACCTGAGTCTCATCAGCAGCATTAAAAACACCTGTGAGTGCTCGTGTTGTCTCAGCTCTGCTGCTTGATTGGTTAACAACAAGTTTGACTCATTAATAAGCAGCAGAGCACAGTAACTAAGTACAGTTACTCAAGTATTATTTTGGGGGGATACTTTCACTCCACTACGTTTCTATTGATGCTCCTGTCGCTCGCTGATGATTTCTTCTTCTGTTTGTCCCAGCCGTGCTGCCGTACCTGTGCTACGTCATACAATCCACACAATGGAGGAAGTGTGTGTGTGTGTGTGTGTGTGTGTGTGTGTGTGTGTGTGTGTGTGTGTGTGTGCTGTAAACCTGTCTGTGGATCGTATAATGACAATAAAGCTACTTTCATTTGCTGAGATAAGAAGTATTTTTTTATACTTTGCTTAAGTAATATTTTGACGAAGCTACTTTTACTTGTATTTGACAAGGAGTACTTTTACTCAGGTAGTGAAGTTGTGTACTCTGTTAGTCAGACGAGGTGTCTGAGGACTCGTTCGGCTCGACAGGTGAACATGTGATCTGTGTTCTCACATTAAGGCCTTTGTTTGAACACTCAAATATTTCTAATGTCTCTGATCTGCTAAATAATTATCCTCCAACATGAAAGTCATTAAAAAGCCATCCTGATGTGATGGTAATCACATGAAGCTGTTCGCTTTAATTTGCTTTCTGAGACATAATTAGTAAAAACCTCTGCTGCCCTCCTTCGTCTTCGCTCGCTGCCTGGAGATGAAAAGCAGCTCTCCAAATGTTGAGCAGCTGACGGAGGTTAACAGGTTCTCCGCCGGCGCGTTGTCGGCTTCCCCGCCTGCGTTTCATCATCGTGTAGCTTTAATATCGACTGTCACCGGGGACGACACAAAGATGTACCACGATCGTCTGAGGCGATGAAGAAATGAAGAACACAATAACATCAAAAGAAAACAAAAGCTGACACTTTACAGGAAAAACAGCCGTGTTCATTAACACACGCCGTGTTGTTGAACCTTCGTTTAAACCCCGGAGGTGTTCCATCCCCCGAGGATTCCTCCACTGAAGAGCGGCTTCCTCCTCCACAGCCATCGCCTCTTTGTTTCTGCGGCTCACAGCTTTCTGTTTTCTAAAAATACAGCGTCTGATCGGATAAATCATTTTCCAGGCTGATGTGTTCTCAGAGTCCGAGGCCGGGGTTCCCTGAAGGCACCGCGCTGTGTTTTCTCTGCCTGATAAGAATAACTGAGCTAATATTTTCAATATCCAGACTCATACAAGACAAACATTTACAGTCACATTTACATCTTAAAGCCCTCAGAACCGGACCGGCTCCGGTCCGAGTCCAAGTCTGCAATAATAAAGTCCATACTGAACCCAGTGTACTAATGTGGACCCGGATCAGTTACACTTTAATGTCATTTACTGTCCGCAAGATTCCTGGGCTCCTTCAGGGGGTTGGGGCAGTCCTTGGGACGGGTTCAGGGCTCCTTGAGAGTGTTCCAGGGGCCCTTGGGAGATTTCCAGAGTTACACTAAGAGGTTCTGAGGTCACCAGGAGTCCCTGCGAGGGTTTGTGGCCCTTATGGAGGTTTAATGGTTTGCTGAGGAAGTTCTAGGTGCCCTTTTACGAGCTCAGACCTTGACGGATCCTCTGCATAGTTCTAATTGTCTTAGACATAGACCCAAGGACCCTTGAAGGAGATCCCTTGAGGTGGTTTAAGAGTTTGCTAAGGGCCAGTTTTGAGGATTTCAGGTTTCCCGGTGGATGAAGTTCTGAGGGTCAGTAACAGGAGGCCCGAAGTGTTTCCTGGGGTTCTTCTTCTGTTCTAGTGTCCTTGAGACATGCTGGGTTATTTTAAATGTTGACTTTTGAGACGTATCATGAAAACTCACACACACACTCACAGGGGCTTTTGAAAGCATTGATGAGGTTCTACGGTGATTTTACACGATTTCAGGGCTGCTTGTAGTTTTATTGACAGAGGTCCAGGCCAACAAAAAGGTTTCCTGGGGTTCTTCAGGAGATCCAGGGTTCTGGTTGAACTTATCATTGATTTATGGTTCTAGTATTTTCTGCTACCCCCCTTGGGATATCATCGGGATCAACGAGGAGGTCTGAAGAGTCAGCTGAGAGGGTTCACGGAGAAATCAAAGGGACCCTGAAGAAGTTCTGAGAGTGTTATCGAAGTCCTTGAGGATTTTAGAGATGTTTTGGTCCGTGATGAGTTTCTAAACTTCTAAAATTCTTGTGTGGTTCCAGAGATTCCACAGAACATTCACAGAGTCATTGACAGCATATCATGAGGCAGTTGTAGGGGCGACTGAAAAGCTTTTGGGAGGTCTTAAGTAGGCCTGACACGTTACAGGATTTCAAGGATCTCATTGGAGGTTTCAAGGGGTGCCTAAAAGGGTTTAAGGGTCCTTGAGAATGTTCTTTAAGTCCTTGAGAGGGTGCTAGAGGCCTCTGGATGGGCTCCAGGGGTCCTTGTGGAACCCCTTTTGTTAAGTCCAAAACTAACTGACAAACGAGAGGACTGCAGCAGCAGATGTGTTTTTTTTCTCAGTAAGTGAAAATCTGTGTGGACTCTGACTGTTGATCCTCTCTGCAGGGTTTCCTGTTCTTCCACTGCTGCTGGCTGTACATTAAATCCAGATTACACCTCAGAGACTCATGAGAACAACATTTCCACAACACACAAAGAAAAGTCGCCTCTTCTGGATGTTTTTCTTTCACAAAAAAAAAAAAGAAACTCAAACTGCTGTCAGACGGAAAACTCTCAGAGAAGTCGGGGAATCCCTGAGGATCCTGGAGGAGGAGGAGGGAGCCCACCACAAGATCCACCACAGAGCTGCGGTCCGCCGGGTCACATCACAGGTCAACTCGGTCTCAGATATGTGGAGGTTTTTTTCTCTGGTTTGAGAGGAAATGCAGCAGCGTTTTACGACCTCCCACCCCGGAGCGAGATCAGAGAGGAGGGGGAGCCTGCGGACCTCCAACCCGACCCGAGAAGCTCACAGTCGACTTCTAGCTGCTTCCACCCAGATTACATGATTTCATTACATCTGTCACCTCCAGCACCAACAACAATATTTAGCTTTAGCCTAACCACATGCTAAAGGAGCTAACTGCCGTTAGCATGTTAACAGAACCAGGCTTGGCAGCCGGACCAGACCGGGTTGGAGCTCAGCCTCTGAGACCAACAGGGAATAACGTGACAGTACCGAGGTGATTTACAGACTTCATGATGGAAACATTGATCAGTAGCAGGAGAGCTAAAGCTAATATAACAAAGCTAACACAGCTAACACTGAGGATCCAGCTGCTAATATAAGCTAACGTTGTAGATTTGGCTAATAATTTAAGATAGAGCTAATGTAGCTAACTGCTAAGCAATTTTAGTTAGCTTGATGTAAAGCTAACATTAGCTAATGTTATGAACCGCGTTGGCGGTCGGCGTCCTTCCCCACTGGACCATCTTCAGTACTGATGAAGCAGAAGAACCAGGATCAGACTGAGGGGAGGAATCATGCTGAAGATTCTCCTCCATCAGTCCTGATAGAGCTGCTGAAGAACATTTCTGTTCTTCACTTTGTCTGTCTCATCATGGAGAAGGAAAACCACGTCTCCATGTCCTTTTGGACCACATGGTCCACTGAAGCTGCTCCTCATGGCCTCCTACAGCTTCACTGGTCCAGTGGGTTAGTGTCAGGGCACAGGAACTTTTACATCCTCGAGGCGTGAGTTCGAATCCCGCTCAGAGCAGCACGCTGTAGAACTGAAGGTGACTCAGCTCAGGATGCTGCTGTCTGCTGGTTCTGAGCTTTGGGCCTGCTAACTGCAGCACATGAAATATAAACATTTATAATGTGTATGAAGAACATGCTGTGTGTGTGTGTGTGTGTGTGTGTGTGTGTGTGTGTGTGTGTGTGTGTCTGTGTGTGTGTGTGTGTGTGTGTGTGTGTGTGTGTGTCTCAGTGGACCTGCTCTTACATTAACCCTCCTGTGAAGGTTCAGAGTGGGATGAAGACAAAGAGGAGAATCGCTCCACCTCCTCACTGAGCGGGAGAGTGTGAATAAAGGTCAACACACACACACACACACACACGCTGCGCGCGCGCGGTCCATGGAGGATCTGAGCGTGTGCAGAGATGGATTGTGATTTTGGTTCATCAGCTGACTGAAGATGAAGATCAGTGTTGTATGAAGCGTTCAGGATCAGACATGTTTAGTTCAGGTCCAATACGTCCTTCAGGGTTTCAAGGAGTCCTTGAGGATATTCCAGGTGTCCTTGAAGAGCTTCATTGATGAATAAAGGTCCTTGCGGAGTCTGAAGTCTGACAGACTGGACCTGCATATGTAATAGATTACTTTATTGTGACATCATCAGTGAAAACATCTTTGTGCTGCTGATGTTGAGTTAACGTTTAAAGAACATTAGCAGATGAACAAAAGGTGGAGCGGTCTGTGTTTTCACAGGAGGAGGCGACAGACGCTGCTGCCTGCAAGACGAGTGTCAGGATGTAATTAACACAGTTAACGTGTTAGAAGGCAAACGAACGTTCATGTAAACACATGAACTGCAGACACAAACCAGACATCAGCCTGATCCTCCTGGAATGTCTTCAAGGGCTCCTTGAATCCCTTGAAGAGCAACTCAAAGGCCACAGGAACAGAAAAAAATATTAAAAGAATTCAAAATGAAATCAAATAATAAATAAATATTATTATTATTATTATTGTTGTTTTGTTTTCAGTTTCAAAATTCATTTTTTCCCAAAAATGAATCAAATAAAATCCAGGTTTGTGTCTCGATGCAGAAAATTTGATTTTAAAATTAAAAAAAGAAAACGAGGAGAAAAAGATTTCAACATGATTTCTGAGATTCTTCATGAAATAAAATCACGTCGGTCTCCTTCATTAAAAAGTCTTTTTCCGTCGCTCGGCTTCGCTCGGCTCGCCGCTCGTCCTGGCAGCGGCTGAAACCACACGAGGGAAACGTGTCAGGAAACATGTCATGGGAAAACAGCAAACTGGATCAGGGAGCAGGCGGCGGCCGCCACATGAAAGGAATCCTGGGAAAAATCTGGCACAATCTGGTCTGAATATTTCTGATGCCGGAGCCAAACGAGGTCTGCAGTCAGAAAACTGGCAGGATGTCTTCTTCTTCTGCTGGTGACCAAAGAGGGTCAAGACAGGAAGTGAACGTGGACGGAGGACGGAGTCTTTCATTTCCATCCTCTTTGTTTCACATTAAAATTCATCTCACAGGAAGTGTCGGAGTAAAATTCACAGCCTGACATCAGACTAACAACACAAAGAGCTGAACTTTGGTCTTCAACTTCAGAGTCCTCTTTGTCTGAGACTGAGACAAGACCAAAGACTTAAGTCTAATCTTGAGCCAAGACCAAGTTCAAGACTAAGACCAGTCTCGAGTTTTACAGCACAGATAAAAAGTGTCCTGATAAGACGTCCACGGATCAGATGTCTGAACCTGCTGAAACATCATCAAAGATTAAAGCTCACAGCGGAGACTCAAGACTCGTCAAGACTCGTCAAGACTCGTCACAGACTCGTCAAGACTCGTCACAGACTCGTCAAGACTCGTCACAGACTCCTCACAGACTCCTCACAGACTCGTCACAGACTCGTCAAGACTCCTCACAGACTCCTCACAGACTCGTCAAGACTCGTCACAGACTCCTCAAGACTCCTCAAGACTCCTCACAGACTCGTCACAGACTCCTCACAGACTCCTCACAGACTCCTCACAGACTCGTCAAGACTCGTCACAGACTCGTCAAGACTCCTCACAGACTCCTCACAGACTTGTCAAGACTCGTCACAGACTCCTCAAGACTCCTCAAGACTCCTCACAGACTCGTCACAGACTCCTCACAGACTCGTCACAGACTCTTCAAGACTCGTCACAGACTCCTCACAGACTCGTCACAGACTCTTCAAGACTCGTCACAGACTCGTCACAGACTCCTCACAGACTCGTCACAGACTCTTCAAGACTCGTCACAGACTCCTCACAGACTCGTCACAGATTCTTCAAGACTCCTCACAGACTCCTCACAGACTCTGAAGGATTCATAGAGTCTTTAAAGACTTTCAGTGAGTCGGAGTTGAGTCGCAGTGATCGATCTGTGGATGTTTGTCCGGAGCTGATCTCCGCTCAGCTGCAGCTCATTAATATGCAGGACCGATCGCAGCCGGACGCTCTGATTGGACATCTGTCAATAGAGGAATTAACGTGTTGGATAGGCGTCCCCAGGACGGACGTTAGACAATCCTGCTGAGGACGACCCCCCACCACCAGCTCACTGAGATTGACAGCAGGATTAAAGACCCTGAACCCCCCAGACCTCCTCAGACCTCCTCAGCGCTCCTCAGCGCTCCTCAGCGCTCCTCAGCGCTCCTCCTCCTCCCTCTGGTCTCTGAGAAAAAACAGTTTAAGACTGACAGCTGAGACTAAAACAAGTCTTATGATGCTGAACGGCGTTCTCTTCTTCTCCCATCAGACTGACGGACAGCGTTCAGTTCAGCTTCCTGTCCTCAGACGACCAAACGTCAGAAATATTGAGTCCAGTTTGTTAAAGTCAGCGTCGGTGTACCGTGGAGGATCAGATCAGCTGGTTGGAGCTCTACGTGCGGTAACCATGGAAACAGAAATGAACATGGACCGGTGATGAGTGAGTTCAGTGAGATAACGTGAAGTTAGTTAGCGTGTTTCACGAGGTCACTCTGCTGACTTTGAGTTTCAGGTTTCTGCTGTTTGACTCTGATCCAGATGCTGAGTCAGCTTCAGAGCAGATCCAGAACAGGCTGAGGGGGTTCTGTCAGCGTTCTGCCCCGTCCAGCGCTGACTGAGATCAGCAATCTGGACCTAAAGCGTGAAACAGGCTGAGAGCAGCCGCTGAAGCTTCCTGCTGCGGCTCCTTAATGTGTTTATGGTTCTGATGGTTCTGATGGTTCTGATGGTTCTGATGGTTCTCATGGTTTTGATGGGTCTGATGGGTCTGATGGTTCTCATGGTTTTGATGGGTCTGATGGTTCTCATGGTTCTGATGGTTCTGATGGTTTTGATGGTTCTCATGGTTCTGATGGGTCTCATGGTTCTGATGGTTCTGATGGTTCTCATGGTTTTGATGGGTCTGATGGTTCTCATGGTTCTGATGGTTCTCATGGTTTTGATGGGTCTGATGGTTCTCATGGTTCTGATGGTTCTGATGGTTTTGATGGTTCTCATGGTTCTGATGGGTCTCATGGTTCTGATGGTTCTGATGGTTCTCATGGTTTTGATGGTTCTGATGGTTCTCATGGTTCTGATGGTTCTGATGGTTTTGATGGTTCTCATGGTTCTGATGGGTCTCATGGTTCTGAAGGTTCTGATGGTTCTCATGGTTCTGATGGTTCTCATGGTTTTGATGGTTCTGATGGTTCTCATGGTTCTCATGGTTCTCATGGTTCTGATGGGTCTGATGGTTCTGATGGGTCTGATGGTTCTCATGGTTCTGATGGTTCTCATGGTTCTGATGATTCTGATGGTTCTGATGGTTCTCATGGTTTTGATGGGTCTGATGGTTCTCATGGTTCTGATGGTTTTGATGGTTTTGATGGTTCTCATGGTTCTGATGGTTCTGATGGTTCTCATGGTTTTGATGGGTCTGATGGTTCTCATGGTTCTGATGGTTCTGATGGTTTTGATGGTTCTCATGGTTCTGATGGGTCTCATGGTTCTGATGGTTCTGATGGTTCTCATGGTTCTGATGGTTCTGATGGTTCTGATGGTTCTCATGGTTTTGATGGGTCTGATGGTTCTCATGGTTCTCATGGTTCTCATGGTTCTGATGGGTCTGATGGTTCTCATGGTTCTGATGGTTCTCATGGTTCTGATGGGTCTGATGGTTCTGATGGTTCTCATGGTTCTCATGGTTCTGATGGGTCTGATGGTTCTGATGGTTCTGATGGGTCTGATGGTTCTGATGGGTCTGATGGTTCTCATGGTTCTGATGGTTCTCATGGTTTTGATGGGTCTGATGGTTCTCATGGTTCTCATGGTTCTGATGGTTCTGATGGGTCTCATGGTTCTGATGGTTCTCATGGTTTTGATGGGTCTGATGGGTCTCATGGTTCTGATGGTTCTGATGGTTCTGATGGTTCTGATGGGTCTGATGGTTCTCATGGTTCTGATGGTTCTCATGGTTTTGATGGGTCTGATGGTTCTCATGGTTCTCATGGTTCTGATGGTTCTGATGGGTCTCATGGTTCTGATGGTTCTCATGGTTTTGATGGGTCTGATGGGTCTCATGGTTCTGATGGTTCTCATGGTTCTGATGGTTCTGATGGGTCTGATGGTTCTCATGGTTCTGATGGTTCTCATGGTTCTGATGGTTCTGATGGGTCTCATGGTTCTGATGGTTCTCATGGTTTTGATGGGTCTGATGGGTCTCATGGTTCTGATGGTTCTCATGGTTCTGATGGTTCTGATGGGTCTGATGGTTCTGGTGGTTCTGGGACGACTTCCAGACCCACTTAGAGCTTCCACAGATGTCAGCTGCCCTCCAGCAGAATAACACTGACACATGAAGGCGACTGAATCCTGATCCAGAATCCAGAACAGCTGCTCCAACAGTCACTGCAGGCCTCCACCAACAACACCAACTGCACCAACAACAACATCAACTACACCATTAAAGCCACTGCTTCACCAACACCACCTAACTAAAGACTTCCTCCATGTGTTCCACATTAAAAGCCTCCTCGTTGTGATTTTTACTTTGAAATGTGACTTTAAATCAAATGAACTAAATAAAATGTGCACAGAATAAAACCATGAAGTAGAAGCTGACTGTTTTCGGGTGGAGCTGTGTGGAGTAATTCAGAGTCATGACCTGTAAAAACTGTCTGCAAGACTTTTATTGTGAAACATCTGGAGGAAGTGTTGGCCTATAATTAAAAGACATATAATATCTCACCAGAGACTCGAATCACAAAATCTGATGGAGCCACTTTTTGTCTGGAGTCGACGGACAGCTGGACTGACTCTGATAAAAGCTGAAAGAGTGTTTGATTATGTTAAAGAGTGTAAATCTTCCTGCCTTCAGTCATTGAACTCACCAATAAAAAATGAAAGAAGGAGGTCAAACTCCTGTTTTCCTTTTAAATATTCACACTGATGATTGAGAGCTGAGACACACGTTTAAAATTCAAACAAGTCGACGGTCGAACATTCAGATTCAGGTCATTAGTGGCCTGAAATGTGCATCTCAATATGTGGGCCAACATTTATTAAGATTATTTTTGACGGCTGAACGACTGAATAATTCATTTTTGTTGGAGGCACATTATTTATTTATTAATCAGCCTTAAATTTGGACTCAGATCAGATTATCCGACACCTTTTTCTGCCTGTTTTTGACTTTCCTGTCCGTCAATGAGGATTTCAGGTCGGAGCCACGGCGTCGACATCAGCTGCTCATTATTTGTTCCATTGATTTTTGCAAATGGTATTTCCCCAAAATATCAGCCGCCCATTACACAGTATGAATTATAGATGTCAGACAAGCTTCTGGGAAACAAAAAGGCAGGACGTCCTCGTTTGGGGTCGTCCACCTCCAAAATAAAATCCTTTTTTCTTCCCTTTTCACAGTAAAACAGAAAATCTGCTCTGACTGCAGCGAGCCGTGAAAATCAGATTTACAAGAGTCTGAATGACGTCATGGCTGTAAAGGAAGTGAAAGTCTTGCATCACGTTTCAAACAAACTCCAGAAAAAACAAGGCCTTTAGCAAAATCTCTGCATAATTTAACAGAAAATAAAGTTTTGAATGTGTAAACACTCACAGTGTTTTGTGGTGTGAAGTAGATAATGAGAGTGAATGAACTCTTAACGTGCTGCAGAATAAACACACAAACATTCTGAACGTTCATGAACACAAACAGATTTTATTAAATGTGTCACTTTGAACGCAACACACTTTGAAAAATGTTTATCAGTCAACATCTTTTAACTTTGTTAAAGTTTGTTTGTGCTGATCTCTGCTGGTCTGGAAGCTCAACTCTGACCTCCAAAATGAAGTTAGACACTGCCGGTTCAGAGGTTCTGTTGCTGTGTTCACTGTTAGACTGGACACTGCTGGTTCAGAGGTTCTGTTGCTGTGTTCACTGTTAGACTGGACACTGCCGGTTCAGAGGTTCTGTCGCTGTGTTCACTGTTAGACTGGACACTGCTGGTTCAGAGGTTCTGTCGCTGTGTTCACTGTTAGACTGGACACTGCTGGTTCAGAGGTTCTGTTGCTGTGTTCACTGTTAGACTGGACACTGCTGGTTCAGAGGTTCTGTTGCTGTGTTCACTGTTAGACTGGACACTGCTGGTTCAGAGGTTCTGTTCAGTATATAGTGACAAAGATGATAAATCAAGTTTATTTTCTATTAAATAAGAAAGTAGCTAGCTAGCTTTGTTGAAGCCAGCTAGCTTCACTTACCTTTGACTCACCTGTTCTTTGTTCCCTCGATGGTCGTCTGTGATGAAATTGGAGAAATTCGACGGAAATTCACGACGAGAAATGAACGCAACGCAACGCAACGCAACGCAATGGACGGGTTTGTTTGGTTTTTGAGTTTTTGAGTTTCAGTTTTAGGTTTGTGTTTGAGTTTTTGCGTACCTCAGGTTGAGCCGGGGTTCGATCCCACGTCTCCATGTTGGCGGTCGGCGTCCTTCCCCACTGGACCATCTTCAGTACTGATGAAGCAGAAGAACCAGGATCAGACTGAGGGGAGGAATCATGCTGAAGATTCTCCTCCATCAGTCCTGATAGAGCTGCTGAAGAACATTTCTGTTCTTCACTTTGTCTGTCTCATCATGGAGAAGGAAAACCACGTCTCCATGTCCTTTTGGACCACATGGTCCACTGAAGCTGCTCCTCATGGCCTCCTACAGCTTCACTGGTCCAGTGGGTTAGTGTCAGGGCACAAAGAACTTTTACATCCTCGAGGCGTGAGTTCGAATCCCGCTCAGAGCAGCACGCTGTAGAACTGAAGGTGACTCACAGGTGATCTGAATCACAAAGGTTCTGTTCAGTCCGGTCATGTCATCATCCACAGACGTTTTATTATAGATTCACATCAAGTCACTGCTGTTTATTTCTATTTATTATTTCTGCTTCTGTTCATGTTTTATTTTTTTAGATTTTTTGACTTCGGGCCAGAAAGTAATTGATTAGTTTTTGGTTGTGATCCAGTTTTTTGTGAACGTTGTGACATTTTTAGGTCTTTGACTGTTTTCTCATGAACTGTGGCCTGAATGAAGAAGAAAAATCTGGCTCATGTTTTCTGTGATTGTCAGCGAGTTTTATTTGATACAGATGAAAAATACCAACATTCATTTTATTACAATAACAGACAGAGTGAAGAGCTGATATTTGAAAATGTTTTATATTTTATCAGGGTGATGGTAATCGGTTTGATGGTTTAAAGGTACACTCCCTGCTTTATTAAAGACCCAAAATATCCTCCAGCTAGTGGAGGACGATCCAAACTCAACAGTTCACAGCTGTGGTCCATGGGACGCTTCCAAATACCAACATGATTTCAATGTCATAATATTTCATGTTTTCATATTATTGAATAATGATAAAACTTTTAGGTTTGAGACTCTGAGCCAAGCTCTGAAGCTGGTCTGGAGGCTGCTGTGGAACTGTAAGAAGGTCCCAGGAGTCCTTCAAGAGGTTCTGGTGGACATCGAGGAGATTTTTGAGATTCATGAGGAGGGTTGAGCAATCACTGAGGGGCAATATCTTTCTGTAGGAGGTTGAACAGCCGTGGCTCAGGAGGTAGAGCAGGTCGTCCGCTAATCAGATGATCAGTGGTTCGATCCCCGGCTTTCCCAATCTGCATGGGCAAGACACTGAACCCCAAGCTGCACCAGAATGTTGCTCAGTTAATATCATATGGGTCAGGAGAAAGGAAAGGAGGTGTCTAAGTGCAGTCCATTTACCATCTGTAGTCACTGAGGAGGTTCTCTAGGATGTTTGTGGTCATTAAGGACGTTCTAGTGATCCTTTACTAAGTCATCAAGATGTTCTAGTGTCTTCTACAGGTAATTCAGTGGTACTATAAGAAGGTTTTTGGAGATCTCTATGGAGGTTCCAGTGGTCCCTGAGATTCATGGCATCCTTTATACAGTTCTAGTGGTCACCGATGAGGTTCTAGGGGTCCAATAGGTAGCTTGGGGTTGGGCTTGGATGGATGAAATAAACACAGGACTGTCACCTAAAAGTGAACCCAAGAGTCATCAGTGACTTTCATGGTGTGATGTTTTCCTCAACTGAACCAAATGTGAAGCTTTGACCACATGAAACCACGTGTTTATTATTGATACCGTGTGAACATCAGCGTTAAATGACCTGTGAAGTCATGTGGACTTTATACACACATGATATCACGTTGCCGTGTGTGTTGGGTTGACACAAAATTCATGAGAGGAAACCTCCTTCAACCAAACCACAAATGACTGCACGTCTGCCACTTCAAACATCTTCAAACGTCACCGCCAAAGCTCTCGAGGTCGCTGCCACGGCGTCCTTGGCTCTGATGTAACCAGGCTGGAGTTCCTGTGACATCAGCGACACCATCAAGACCACAACAAACAGCAGCGGTGCTACGATCCTGCTGTCAGAAAGCGTTTGTTCTGTCGTGACTCAAGAGCCAATGTGGCGACTCCAAACACTGTGACACCATCAGCACCACAACAAACTGAATCCAACACCGCCAACACGTCTGTGATGACCAAACCTGCTAACACTGCCAAACAAAGACACCGCAGACACCGCTAATGCTAACACCAGAGCAACCAACAAGCCAGCAACATGTTAAGTCAATCACTAAACTATGTGAGCGCCCTGGAGCTCGTTAGCTCAGCGGCTAACGGGACAGTCAGAGTCCAGCAGTTTATGCTGTGACAGCCTCAAACAGCTAACATGCTACACTAGCTCCCTCCAGTACTGTTTGACTGGATGTCTTAGCATGATGCTCCTGTTGGTGTCATTAGCATTGGTAGCAATATTGTAACCTGACTGCTCCTGATGGTTTGTTACACAGAACCATCCGGGAAGTCGTCTTTGTTTTTTCTTCTTGTTTGTCATCAAGATGCGGACGAGGTTTTTATGGTTTCAGTGAACTTTAATTGTTCTAGTCACTGAGGGGGTCTTGAGATGGTTGTAGTAGGTTGTAGCCATTAAGGTGGTTCTAGTAGTCTGTCCATGATCCTAGGGGTCCTGACGGTGGTGGTCTTTTTGGTGGTTATAAAAGTTCCCTTCAGAGATTCATGGCATCCTTCATGAGGTTGTAGTGGTCATTGATGAGGTTGTAGTGGTCATTGATGAGGTTGTAGTGGTCATTGATGAGGTTGTAGCGGTCATTGATGAGGTTGTAGCGGTCATTGATGAGGTTGTAGTGGTCATTGATGAGGTTGTGGTCATTGATGAGGTTGTAGTGGTCATTGATGAGGTTGTAACGGTCATTGATGAGGTTGTGGTCATTAATGAGGTTGTAGCTGTCATTGATGAGGTTGTAGTGGTCATTGATGAGGTTGTAGTGGTTATTGATGAGGTTGTAGTGGTCATTGATGAGGTTGTGGTCATTGATGAGGTTGTAGTGGTCATTGATGAGGTTGTAGCGGTCATTGATGAGGTTGTAGCGGTCATTGATGAGGTTGTAGCGGTCATTGATGAGGTTGTGGTCATTAATGAGGTTGTAGCGGTCATTGATGAGGTTGTAGTGGTTATTGATGAGGTTGTGGTCATTGATGAGGTTGTAGCGGTCATTGATGAGGTTGTGGCGGTCATTGATGAGGTTGTGGTCATTGATGAGGTTGTTGCGGTCATTGATGAGGTTGTAGTGGTCATTGATGAGGTTGTGGTCATTGATGAGGTTGTGGTCATTGATGAGGTTCTAGCGGTCATTGATGAGGTTGTGGCGGTCATTGATGAGGTTGTGGTCATTGATGAGGTTGTTGCGGTCATTGATGAGGTTGTAGTGGTCATTGATGAGGTTGTGGTCATTGATGAGGTTGTGGTCATTGATGAGGTTGTAGTGGTCATTGATGAGGTTGTGGTCATTGATGAGGTTGTGGTCATCGATGAGGTTGTAGTGGTCATTGATGAGGTTGTAGTGGTTATTGATGAGGTTGTGGTCATTGATGAGGTTGTAGCGGTCATTGATGAGGTTGTGGCGGTCATTGATGAGGTTGTGGTCATTGATGAGGTTGTTGCGGTCATTGATGAGGTTGTAGTGGTCATTGATGAGGTTGTGGTCATTGATGAGGTTGTGGTCATTGATGAGGTTGTAGCGGTCATTGATGAGGTTGTGGCGGTCATTGATGAGGTTGTGGTCATTGATGAGGTTGTAGCGGTCATTGATGAGGTTGTAGTGGTCATTGATGAGGTTGTGGTCATTGATGAGGTGGCATTGATGAGGTTGTGGTCATTGATGAGGTTGTAGCGGTCATTGATGAGGTTGTGGTCATTAATGAGGTTGTGGTCATTGATGAGGTTGTAGTGGTCATTGATGAGGTTGTGGTCATTGATGAGGTTGTAGCGGTCATTGATGAGGTTGTAGCGGTCATTGATGAGGTTGTAGCTGTCATCTGTCACATTACATACATGACATACGTGGCGTGATTTCAGGTCTACAACATTAAACATTGTTTATCACGTGTTGATGAAGTGACTTAAATTTAAATATGACATCTATAACAGCATCACATGACCTGAGCCACGCCTCGCCTGTAGTTCACCATGAAGCTGGACACTGATTGGTCCAAATGACTCACAGTCAGCAGTATGATAACTCCACAAACAGACAGAAAGGACACAAACGTTTCTTCACTAATCCAGATCATTAAATAGCTGAACACACACATACATGGATGAACATATTATGATACATGTGTTCACATGACTCAGCCGTCCACGTACAAACACACGTATGCACAGAACACGCACACTCCCGTCACTGGGCGAGCTCAAACCTCGGCGGCTGTTTTTGTTGGCTGGGGCGGCGGGAAAAGCTCCGGCTCTTCACTGTGGCGTTCGGCGGAGATGGACACAGGTAGGTATTGAGTAAGACAGCCATAATCACTCTCAGCCATCTGGTCGGTGTTGTGTATCAGAAACAGAGCGGTGGTTCGGCTCTGACAGGCTGTTCAGAGACGAAACGTTAAGAGCAGCACTGAAAACTTAATCACTGGTTCTGTGTTTCAAGGCTGCTGCTGAGAGTTTATTATATACAGTCCATGTGAACATGCAGAGAGGTCAGCCTGTCACGGAGCCGCTGACGACATCCAATCAGATTAAAACAAGGAACTTACAGCAGCCAATGAAGTCCAAGCTGAAGTCCATCATCCAGTATCTGTAACCGCTTCTCCTCATCAGGGTCAGGTCGTTCAACATATTTAATATAATCTACCTGTTATTTATGGAAGAGTCTGTTTTTGAATAAAATGAATGAATAAACTTTCCTTCTTTTGTTTATTAAATTTGTCATTTGCAAAAATTTCGTTCAATTATATTTTTGTCAGTTTTGGATTATTTCATAAAATATGTCAATATATATTTATTAAAAACAACAATATTTTTAAAAACATCTTTTATCTGATTTATTTCACACATTGACTCTTTAACAGCATCCTTTTTATTTTAATCAGGGTTAAACTGATCAGTGCTGCTCACTGCTGGGCCAGACGTCTCCACGACCCTCCACCGCCCAATTAACCAATTTCAGCAGTTCATTCATTAATGGAGGTCGTTAGCGGCGTCCAGGAGATCACTGTCGAGTGAGCGTCAGTTCACAGCTGACTAATCAGCTGATAAATCATCAGACCTTCAGAGAGAGGCTGAAAATTAAGGTCATGAGAAGTTCATGTGGTGTAAAGAGGACACGCGTGGACCGCTGACCAAGAGAAAAAAAGGAACCTCCTGCTGCGAGCGTCGCCCAACAAAACCTCCGTCAGAGTCAATGACTGCCTTCATGTTTGACTCTTCATTTCCTGAAAACACACCAACATGGTGACATCATCGAGGTCCACGTTCGTTTACATGTTAGAAGGTCTGGAAGTCACATGGAACATGTATGTTACACATTACTGTGACATACAGACTGTTTTACACATGTAACACTACTACATGTTGATGTTTCAGGTGAAAGTATTGATTTTCCATCCATCTATTGAAACTGACAGGAAGGACTCCCTGCAGCTAGCGCTATGAGCTACCATCAACATCTATCTTCCAGTGAACACGGTCGGACCGAACAGAACCTCTGAACCGGCAGTGTCCAGTCTAACAGTGAACACGGCAACAGAACCTCTGAACCGGCAGTGTCCAGTCTAACAGTGAACACGGCGACAGAACCTCTGAACCAGCAGTGTCCAGTCTAACAGTGAACACAGCAACAGAACCTCTGAACCGGCAGTGTCCAGTCTAACAGTGAACACAGCGACAGAACCTCTGAACCGGCAGTGTCCAGTCTAACAGTGAACACGGCAACAGAACCTCTGAACCGGCAGTGTCCAGTCTAACAGTGAACGCAGCAACAGAACCTCTGAACCGGCAGTGTCCAGTCTAACAGTGAACACGGCAACAGAACCTCTGAACCGGCAGCGTCCAGTCTAACAGTGAACACGGCAACAGAACCTCTGAACCGGCAGCGTCCAGTCTAACAGTGAACACGGCAACAGAACCTCTGAACCGGCAGCGTCCAGTCTAACAGTGAACACGGCAACAGAACCTCTGAACCGGCAGCGTCCAGTCTAACAGTGAACACGGCAACAGAACCTCTGAACCGGCAGCGTCCAGTCTAACAGTGAACACGGCAACAGAACCTCTGAACCGGCAGCGTCCAGTCTAACAGTGAACACAGCGACAGAACCTCTGAACCGGCAGTGTCCAGTCTAACAGTGAACACGGCAACAGAACCTCTGAACCGGCAGTGTCCAGTCTAACAGTGAACACAGCGACAGAACCTCTGAACCGGCAGTGTCCAGTCTAACAGTGAACACGGCAACAGAACCTCTGAACCGGCAGCGTCCAGTCTAACAGTGAACGCAGCAACAGAACCTCTGAACCGGCAGTGTCCAGTCTAACAGTGAACACGGCAACAGAACCTCTGAACCGGCAGCGTCCAGTCTAACAGTGAACACAGCAACAGAACCTCTGAACCAGCAGTGTCCAGTCTAACAGTGAACACAGCAGCCTACCGAGCTGGTCTGTAAATCACCTCTGTTCTGTAATGTTATTCCCTGTTGGTCGCAGAGGCTGCGCTCCAACCCGGTCCGGTCCGGCTGCTGAGCCCGGTTCTGTTTCCTGCTAATGGCAGATTCAGTTAGCAGCAGCTAATTAGCAATAACATTAGCTGAGTAGCAGTCAACAAAAGCACAGCTGGGGCTGATGGGAATTAAAATTTTAGCTTGAAATTTTTTTTATTTCTCTGAATTTTCTGCCGTATCTCGTGTTCGTGTTCGGAGGTTTCCTCACAATGAATTCTTTCTCACGTTAATTTTACGGCTCGTACTTCACGTTAACGTTTCCTCCTGCAGTATTTTCCCGTCTTTAATGAGACGCTCCCAGCTTTTTATTTCCACTCCTGTTTTTTGTGTCGACCAACGGATGCAGAAAAGCCTGGCCGCGCTGCAGATCTGTTTTCCTGGAGGGACGGGTCTATGTGCTGGGTTCACTAGGTGTTTAGTGGCAACGCAGGACTGCCAAGTATGATGTTACAGCCTTCCCATGTTAATGTTCATTCAGGAAGGACCTTTACTGCCAGAGCAGCGGGAGGGAGCCGGCCAGCTGTGAAAACACTGTTAAAGAGGCTTTAGTGCTCATTTCACGAATACTTTAAGTTTACTTATTGAAGGGGAAAAAAAGAAATTAATGGACTATGCGCTGGGCTTTTCCTTATTGTTCTTCCATGAGACTTCTCCATATGTGCCAGCAAACGGTCGTCCAAGTTCAGCCCCCCCATGAAACCGGATCCTGAAGTTCCACGTACAGAGGCGCTGGTCTTTCCCCCCGATCCTGTTCTGGGATTAGTTCCCCTCAGAGCGGCTGCCATGTTGAATCAGACTGTGAAGTTTTACCTCTGAGACGGAGGTGAAGGACGTCCTGCTGGTGGAGGTCCCGAGGACACCGGGGGTCCCCACAGGGAGGCTCGTAATGATGTTAAATACTGCTGTCTGATTGGCTGGGAGCTGTGTGTTAACATCATACATGTGGACCGGGTCAATTGTTAAACCAGCGTCAAACTGCAGGTCGGCATGGCAACAGGAGTGACGCTCGCAGACACCTAGAATCTTCTCAATGAGCCCTGGAACCTCCTTGGAGCCTGCTCAAAACCTCCTTTGAAAGCTACTGAAGAAATTCTGGAAACTTCTCAAGGCCCCAGCAGTCCACTTAAGAATCCCAGGAACCTCCTCAAGGACCTACTTAAACTGATTTAAGACATCCCCAAAACTCCTGGAACCTGCTCAAGGACCCCTGGAAACTGGTCAGTGACCACCATAGTCTAAAGCTAAGCGACCCTTAGGGAACCCTGGAGCAAGTTCAGGGACTTTTTAAGTACTTCAGACTGAAAACAAACGTTTGTCTGAGTCTTACAGAACTGATTGTTTGGTGACGTTAGCTGCTGTTAGCTCAGTTTGTTAGCCGGGCTGCCCGGACTGTGAGCTCAGAACTGTAAACATGTTTATTTCTGCTGTCTAACATGGGGACTTATGGAGACTGACTCACTGCTGGAGCCAGCCTCCAGTGGATGTTAGAGGAACTGCAATGATAACAATAAAAATAATATGTGGCATGTTGCACAGCTGTTTAAAGGTCTCATGTGATCACGGCTCTGTTGTACTGATCGTGTAGTCTTAGTCTCAGCCGTGTGTCCTACAAACTGGATCATGAACTCTGTGGATGCAGCTCGTCCTGCCACACCTCTCACAGCCAGAGAAGAAGAACTGTGTAATAGTTTCCAGATGGCGGTGGGGGTTTGGGGGGGTTCGTGTCGACACATCCATCCTCCTCACTTACTCTTCAGGTCTTGTACGAGTTGATTTTTGGCTCCCGGCAGACTCGAAGCGAAGGACGCTGCAGGAAGAGAAAGAGCAGGCGGGTTTAACGGCGAGATCTACGGCGAGGTATTAATGTCTGAGAGAGCCGCAGCTCATCTCGCCTGATCCTCTCGGCGGAGCTCGGATACAGCAGAGCTTAGCGCAGAGAAGTTTGCGCCGCAGCTTTAATTGGTTGCACTTTTATTTTTGCAATAACAAGACGCAGCGGCGGCTGTCAGAGACGTCAGGGAGGAAGACCATGAATACAAACGCTGTGATGACGACCAACAGGCTGATCTCACACGACGAGGATGTGAGAAGGCTCAACATGTGGTCTCTCACACACACACACACAGTGTTTCAAGGCTCTCTGCTGGTCTGGAACTTGAACTCTGACCTCCAGTCAAGGCCACAAACAGAATCTTTGAGTCACGACCCGCCCAGTGATGATCAGAACCTTCACTGACGAAAATAAAATAAAGTTAATGTCTCATGAGTGTTTCTGTCCCGTCTGTCCTCCAGAATCAGGACCAACACTGACACAAAGTCATGCTTGACATGTTTTCAGGTACTCTCCACAAGCTAACTGAGTCTGCCATTAGCCGGCAACAGAACCAGCAGCTGGGCCGGGTTCGAGCACAGCCTCTGAGACAGTTTGAGAGAACAAACTGAAGCTCTTTGTAATCTTTCAGTGTCTCTTCCCGTCTGCTTCAGTCTCACAGCGTGTCCTGATGTCTCCACTTCCTGAACATGAAGTTATATTTCTCTCTGGTGGAGCTGTGGTTGGTTATCTGCGACCCTCCGCCTCTGCAGCTCCCTCACGTCGTCTCCTCTGCTTATATAACTGATGTTTCTGCATCCTGATAAATCAGCCGGCCGACATCCGTCTGGAGCGCTCGGCCTGTTTCCGGTCTTCCTTCTTTGTTTCAGGATCCTGGCGGGTCGGCCTGGATCAGAGCCAGCGGTGTGGGAATGATGGCAGAGGAGGAATCTCCTCCTGCCAGCTCCTCCTCGACCTCCTCTGAGAGACAACAGCATCCTCACAGTGTTCCCACAGACAGTGTTAAAGTGTCGGCCCGGTGTTTGCGTTCAGATTTATCTGGAGGAGGAGGAGGACGAGGAGGAGGAGGAGGAGGAGGAGGAGGAAGACGAGGAGGACGAGGAGGACGGTGGTGTTGAAGCCCTTCAGCAGCCAATAAAACCCTGCAGCAGCCCTCCAGAGGTTTAACAGGATAATTGATGATTGATGATGTCGGCATGTTTGGAAGTTAAAAATCATTTTGGTGCTCCGAGGGTTCATGTCAATAATCAATCAATACTATTAACTAATCAACAGCTTCACTTTAGGCTCCTTTGAGGCACTTTATAATTGATGTGTAACAGAAACAACACGAGGCTGCAGCCAGTTAACGAGACTAAACTCTGCAGGTATCAGTTTTACTGACTTTTAAATAAATGTAGATGATGATAAACTGACTGATCACTGATCTGAGCTCTGTGTCGACGATCAGGCTGATTTAGACATTTTCAAAATAAAGGAATAAAAACGTTTTGAAAAAAAACAAAAGGCTAAAATTCAGTTTAACTTTCTCATATTACAGTAAAAGCATGTTAGTACTGTCAGTGTATAATTAACAGTCTAATATAAAATATTTATTCTGCATAAATTCAGGATAAATAAATGATTTCCAGGAAATATGACTGTTGTACTGTACAGTATAAATCAAACTGTATACATGGTTAATAAAGGTGTGCCACAGGGCTCCAGTCTGGGTCCTCCGCATGGATCCTGAATGTGTCTTAAGTCTGTCAGAGTTCATATTTTGTCTTCAGGAGCAGCAGACCAGGACCAGCTCCACATCAACATGTCTCAATAAAGAAACTTAATACTAAAACTATACTGAAACTCTGCAGGGTCACCTTGTACCTCCTCACCTTCAACTTCCTGGACAATTTTTACCTGAAGTCAAAGACCTCAATGACCTCGAACCTCCTCAGGAACCCCTGGATCACCTAGGAATCATAGATCTTCAGAGACTTTAAACCCTCCTAGGACAACCGAGAACCCTTCTTTGGAGCTCTCGTCGGATTCCAGAGACCAAAGTCTTCTCTAAGGTTTTTGCTGCTCATTCACAAACATGTTACAGTGTTACAGTCCACCTAAACCAAGACCACATCTAGACTGTATCGAGGCTGAGACATGGCCAAGACTGTGAGGGGTTGAGACCAAGCCAGGACCTTCAACTGATCTTGAGCACTACAACACTGACCTGAACATCAGGAGGGATCAGGGTCTTGCCCGAGGACACTTCTGTGAGTGGACAGGAGGAACTGTGGAACCACAGGCAAACGGAAGGCTGGTGCTCATTGGTTGGACCTGCCCCAGAGGTCTCCTGGACCTAGAACGTCCCAGGATCCCTGAAACTCTGTTTAGTGAGCCTAGAATCCTCAAGGATACCTTGAACAACCCTTAAAACCACCTCAAAGATCAATAAAACCTTCTAAGGGACCCTTAGTGACCTGAGAACCTCTTAAAGGACACCTGGTTTATACCCAAGTATTTTAGCAGTGAGATCTTGATCCCGCCTGTAAAGCTCGGACCGGTCCATCTGGTGGAAAACCAGACCGGTTTGAATCCGAACAAATCTGAGATGTGGGTGTCGATCCAGAGATCTTACATTCCTTTAACTACATGCCGAACGCTCCCACCCTGCTGCTGACCACAGTTAATTACAACCTGAACCCTGAAACCAGGTTCTAGCCCTTGTACAGGTCTGTAAATAAAGGTTTGCGTCCCACCGTGTAACTGTTTGAATCCCTCCGACATGCTGAATGAACACACACAGTCAGCAGGCGATAAGGCCGACCTGAGTTCTTCCAGACGACCTGGTTCTGTCTGATCTCTGTGAGTGTTTCTGTTCGGCTGATAGAAACTTTCAAACACTTGCTGATTAACACGAAAGCAGCTGTGATTCGACCACCAGGACGTCCCCACGAAACCAGATAAGACTGGATAAGATTGAAAAAGACTGGAAAAGAGACTGGAAAAAACTGTTTGAGTTCATCAAAGAAGAAAGAGAGCGCCTCGAAAACAAACCAACACAGAACCATCAGGAACCAACACAGAACCATCAGGAACCAACACAGAACCATCAGGAACCAACACAGAACCATCAGGAACCAGGAACACACACAGTTATTATGTAATGACGTACATATATTTAAATTCTTTGAATTTCTCCAGCTCACATTAACCACGTATTTATTGTTACCATGACAACATGGTAACATGTTAAACTGTGACACATAACGTCATGAAGTGATGTCACAGTCCTCCCGTGATGTCACATGACAGGTTCATGTTAGTTTGACTGGAACTATTTTTATACATTTTAACTCATTTTATTATCATCGTTAATTGACGTTGATTGATGGATAATATCTATGAATCTTTATCATCCTACGTGTATCAGACGGTTTGATTACAGACATAAACTGGACTCTGTCCTGTGTTGACTCGGTTCCAGGTCCAGTTGAGGCTGTGCAGAGTTTTAGTGGAGCAGGTCTGAAGCCTGAGCAGCTGCTGAAGTCATCATGAGTCACTTTTATCGATCAGTAACTCTATCAGATATATTATGTTCAGCGCGTCCTGTGGGGAGTCTTATCATTCATGTTAATAGTGTGTATTTGTTCCAGCTGCTCGTCTGGATCCAGAAACATTTGAAATATCAGGTTAGTGAGATGAAAATAGACAGAGCTGGTTCTGATCCAGGACAGAGCTGGTTCTGATCCAGGACTGTGCTCGAATACTTACAGGACATAAATAAGACGTGACAGCTCGTGATATTAACTTTAAGAGGTTCAACTGTCCAACCGGAGCCAAGATACAGAGCTACATGCAGACTGCTACCACGCTACGGGCCTCCACCCTCACTACAGCCAGGCCTCCACCCTCACTACAGCCAGACTGCTACCATGCTACAGGCCTCCACCCTCACTACAGCCAGGCCTCCACCCTCACTACAGCCAGACTGCTACCATGCTACAGGCCTCCACCCTCACTACAGCCAGGCCTCCACCCTCACTACAGCCAGACTGCTACCATGCTACAGGCCTCCACCCTCACTACAGCCAGGCCTCCACCCTCACTACGGCCAGACTGCTACCACGATACAGGCCTCCACCCTCACTACAGCCAGGCCTCCACCCTCACTACAGCCAGGCCTCCATCCACACTACAGCCAGGCCTCCATCCTCACTACAGCCAGGCCTCCACCCTCAGTACAGCCAGGCCTCCATCCACACTACGAGCCAGGCCTCCATCCACACTAGAGACAGGCCTCCACCCTCACTACAGCCAGGCCTCCATCCTCACTACAGCCAGGCCTCCATCCACACTACAGCCAGGCTTCCATCCTCACTACAGCCAGGCCTCAACCCTCAGTACAGCCAGGCCTCCATCCACACTACAGCCAGGCCTCCATCCACACTAGAGACAGGCCTCCACCCTCACTACAGCCAGGCCTCCATCCTCACTACAGCCAGGCCTCCATCCACACTACAGCCAGGCCTCCACCCTCAGTACAGCCATATATGATAGTCAGACATCACTGAAATGTTTCTGTTCACGGCTCTCAGGTCACAGAGCTAATGTTACCTCACGTTATGGAGACCACTGTTTGTTTGGTGACTTCAGTAACAACTAAAGTATTTAACTCATGTAACATGTTTGAATAAACCCTTTACTGAACAACCAAAACTAAAATCAAATGTAGCATCTGTGACAGCTTTAAACGTAACGTGAAATTTATTTAGATGTAATAATGATATCACACGTTTAGTCAAAACTAAAAATATTTTAAAAAGAAATTATCTGACCAGAAAACAATATTAACGATTAACACGATGAATAATCTCAGTCAGTCAACTGACACATTTCTGGAGGTTCAATAAGAACTACAATAAATCTAAAAACTACAATAACTAAAGAAAAACGTGAGGACGAACTTTGAGGACGTTTAATCTCTGTAACAGTTTAAAGCCTTAAAGGTGATTTGAAGTTGATTAAAGCAGATCTGTGACCTGTGATGGGAGCAGGAAGGTCACATTAAAGGTGATAAAATATTGAAGTGACCTCCTTTCCCCCTGTTGAAACTGCGACCGAGCGGAGGAATTTTCCGGGTTATAACTCCATTTGGCGGATCTGATTACAGCCTGGACGCCTTCCACTGGAATAAAACCCACCAAAGATGGACCAAAGCTGCGGCGCTCGCTCTGATTGAATTCCAGCATTTTCTTTCCCCTCCAGAGAAGCCAAAGTTTGATCTTTACTAATTGATATATCCCGGCTCTGCACATGAATCTCAGAAAGCTCATACCTTGGGCCAATTTAGCTGTTCCACTGGCTGAGTTTTAATTGAGTCCACATTAAAATTTACTTATAAAATAATAATGGGCTCCCATGCAAATGAGCCCATCCCGATATTGCTGCGGCTGCATTTGCATATCCACAAGCAGTCTGGGAGTTCAGAAATCAATATAGATGATTAATAATATATGGGCTACAGGAATAATTAAATTCATTTGATGCAAGGACTCAGTCAGCCTTGGCAAACCAAAGGTGCAATTTTGCCACAATCTAATTTAATACAAGTTGCCTGGATTGCAGTTTCAATTACAAGGATTGAAATAATAATAATGTGTGTTAAAGAAAAATTACACTTTCAAATATATGTTATTTCATTTCATTTCATTGAATGTATTACGGGATGAATCCCTCTTTCTTCACACATTAACATATTGCACCAAATTGCTAAATTAAACTGCTCTTTAATTTATTGTGGACGCATTAAAATATACGGCTCGTCAGGCCTCGACGGCGCCGTGATTTAACGTGTTTACACCGTTTAAAGAGGCGATGTGTCAAATGTGTTTGTGCATTCATGAAAATACGTTAAAGGGTTAAATAAAAAAACATTTAGTGACTCAGACGTCAAACTAACGTTTTCACAGCGACCTGGCTGTGACTGAACAAATGTACAGTCAGACCCTGCGATGCATTCAGGAACACACCGGAGGTCGAAGTGCTGACCTGTATCTTCTGTCAGGAAAGCTGACCTGACTAACTCAGGACAGTCAGTACGTCTGATAAATGTCCAGACCAGCAGGAAAACATTAAAGCATCATCTCGTATAAATCAGTGTTTGTCTCCTTCACTGTGGTAAATATGATCAGCTGACTGTTAGCAAAACACTGAGTGGATGTTATCTGTAGATGCTAACGTGCTCCGTGATGCTAACATGTATCCCTGAGCTCCAGATCTAACAGCGGTTTGCTTCACTGTCCATCATCAGTGTTCAGACAGGGACAGGATGCTCGAGTGCCAATCAGACCTCCACAGACTGCCTGAAATGTCTCTGAGACTGTCTCTGAGACTATGGCTAAACTCTGATCATCTACCTGTGTGTGTTCTCACTTTGTTTATTTCATGTTCCAGCTTCCTAAATCTGAGTCTGACTCACATTTTACATCACAAAATAAATGACACGAAGAAGTTTAATTAGATTTGTGTCCGATGATCAGAGAGAGAGAGAGAGCGCTTTGGTAGAGAGACATTAGAGAGACACTGAACTCTGTAGAGTTGACATCAGAGGAACGTGATAAGTGATATTTAGACTAAAAACTTTGACTTGTTAAAGTTGGATTGTCCAAACAAACGTGAGCGCGGCGCTGAGCCGAGGTCCTGAGCTGAGCGGGCGGCTCGTAATTCTTTAATTCATGTTTGTCTCTCAGTCGGAGTATCGACCTCGCCTCCAGCTGCGTCTCAGCGTCCTGTTTGTTCAAGCTCGTGGACGTGAAGAGGACTGTTGAGAAGCAGCAGGTCTGACCTTTAACTCAAACCACTGAACCGGCTCAACGCCACCTCCGTGTTCCCTTCCTGTCACCTGACCCAGCCGTCACGTGACGCCTCCTCTCATCAGCATTCAGCTCACAGACGTTCATCTGGAGCTCGGCGGAGTTCAGGGAGTCTTGGACCGCCGGAGATGAGATTATGGCTTCTTGACATCCTGTTACGTCCCGAACGCTGCCAAGGCGATGTCAACAATGCCCAGAATGCACTGCTGCCCGTAATGAATGCACTCCAATCTGTAATGACTGAGTAATCACATTATTTGCAGTCTCGACTTTATTCTGACGGAGCGGCCGCCCGCATCTGTGCTCCGTCAGTAATTGCCAGGCCGGGGCGGCGAGCGCAAGCAGCATTTGCATCCCGCACTGGGGAGTTGCATCGCAAATGATTATGCTGAATTGTTTTTCAACAGGAATGTCCAATCCAATAAAGTTAATGATCTCGAAAGACACGCAGGGCGGAGAGGAGGAGGGAGGGACTAAATCGATTAAAATGCAGATGTTCGCCATCCGACGGAGGCCATGATGGCGGCGTACCGTCGATGTAATTAAGCCTGTTTTTGTAGCTCGGCGTCCGGCTCCACATTCATCACGGCCTGTTCGCTTTAAGACGCCGGAAAGAGAGTTTGTTTCCTCGCCTGATGAGAGGCGTCATTATCCAACACTAACTAACTAATTAACTGTAATTTCCTGATCAATCTTCATCTGAAAACACACACAGCAGCGTGAACCACACACACATTTTATATATTTAACCTAAACAACCCGATCAATAAAAATATCTGAGCTAAAGTTTAACATTAAAGATCAAAATAAATGCTTAAAGGGGCAGTACACCAAATTTAAAGACACCAGGTGCACTATGGGAAATGTAGTAACCAGTGATTTTGGACTATATCCAGGTTTTAGACAGTCTGCGGGGACGTCACAGAGACTACGTCCAGGTTTTAGACAGTCTGCGGGGACGTCACGGAGACTATGTCCAGGTTTTAGACAGTCTGCGGGGACGTCACAGAGACTACGTCCAGGTTTTAGACAGTCTGCGGGGACGTCACAGAGACTACGTCCAGTTTTCAGCTCTGTGTTCAGGTCTGGTCCTGTTTCATACAATGAACTACAGACATGTCTCAGGATGTGAACCTGCTCTCTGCTGTCAGTCTGAAACATCCAGCTTGACCTTTGACCTCTGACTGCTGAGAGCTGAACCAGTTACTTCACTCAGACTTAAATCTGTGACAGATGTGATTAATCTACTGCTGAAAGTCGTCAACAAACGCACAATGTCATCTGATTGATAGAAACGTGAGTTGGGCTTGTCGTTGATACTGACGAGTCTTTACAGCGCTGTGAGTATCAGCATCAACAGCAACAGAACCTCTGAACCAGCAGTGTCCAGTCTAACAGTGAACACAGCGACAGAACCTCTGAACCGGCAGTGTCCAGTCTAACAGTGAACACAGTAACAGAACCTCTGAACCAGCAGTGTCCAGTCTAACAGTGAACACAGCGACAGAACCTCTGAACCGGCAGTGTCCAGTCTAACAGTGAACACAGCGACAGAACCTCTGAACCGGCAGTGTCCAGTCTAACAGTGAACACAGTAACAGAACCTCTGAACCAGCAGTGTCCAGTCTAACAGTGAACACAGCGACAGAACCTCTGAACCGGCAGTGTCCAGTCTAACAGTGAACACAGCGACAGAACCTCTGAACCGGCAGTGTCCAGTCTAACAGTGAACACAGCGACAGAACCTCTGAACCAGCAGTGTCCAGTCTAACAGTGAACACAGCGACAGAACCTCTGAACCGGCAGTGTCCAGTCTAACAGTGAACACAGCGACAGAACCTCTGAACCGGCAGTGTCCAGTCTAACAGTGAACACAACAACAGAACCTCTGAACCGGCAGTGTCCAGTCTAACCGGCAGTGTCCAGTCTAACAGTGAACACAGCAGCCTACCGAGCTGTTTTGGTCACTGCTGGTTCAGATTCTGGAGTAAAGGTGACAGAAGTTTGACTCCATGGAGACTTTAAAGGTTGAACCAATGAGAGTTGAGAGCCACAGACAGGAAGTGAGGCGCGCTAATGTGTCGTTGAACGTGAGATTTGTAGACGGTTATAAAAACAGAACTGAACCTTTAATCAGCCATAAAACCAAAATAATGTGAGAAACCGACCCGAGTCAGTTTGTATGAAATCACATTTAATGTGGCATACATCAGCACACACACAACACACTGTAACACACACACAACACACTGTAACACACCACAACACACTGTAACACACAGTGTAACACACACAGTCCGTGTTTTTGTGTTTTCACATGTAATTAGCCGGCCCGTGTGATTACCAGGTAAAACAAATTATGTGTTTTGTTGGCAGCAGATAAATCTGCTCTCAACTCTCCGTAATGACCCGTGTAATTTCTAAGCAGCGCCTACACGGCGGCTCTTTTAACACGTATCATTAGTGGGGTTGTATATTAGATATACATTGTGCGCCTTAATTTGGTCTCCCAGGAGCACTTGTAATGATGCAGCTGCCGCGTACAGGACACCTTTAATTTATTTATTTTAAATGTTCACAGTAATTGAGTTCTTGAGAGATGTGAGGCGAGCCGGCTGCTGCTGCTGCTGAAAAATGCATTAATTCAACTCCGCAATCTGTTGAGGAAATTAATACGACGCAGCGCCTAACGAAGGCGAGCGGAGCCGGAGAGCTCGGCCTGTGACGACCACGCTGCCGCCGAGCCGGGGCGAGCCGAGCCGAGCCGGGCCGGGCCGAGCCGAGCCGAGCTGGAGGAGTTACTTATCTCCCTCTGAAGGGTCGTTTATTACACACGATCAGAGTCACGGCGTCCTGATGTGATGATGTCATTGTGGTCTCACCTGTAGACTTTTAAAGCAGCTGTAACGTCTTGTGACGTGTTACACTGTGTGTGTGTGTGCGTGTGTGTGTGTGTGTGTGTGTGTGTGTGTGTGTGTGTGTGTGTGTGTGTGTGTGAACAGGTGTAGGTTATAAATAGACGGAAACAGATGCTGAAGGTAAAAACATAAAAGACTGACGGAGAACTCGAAATCTGTCAGGATGAGACGATCACATGATCAAAGTGTGACACACACACACACACACACACACACACACACACCACACACCATCTTCAGACTTGTGTCTTTCTGTCTGCAGACTTTGATAATTATAATATTTACATCATATATTACAAATAATCTTTGAAGTTTGTTTGAAATTATCGTGTTTATATTATTTCAGCGAGCCGTCACGTGACGTCATGTGATCAAACACAGCTGACATCACGTGACAGTTTGCTAAAAATCATTTTTCTCAACGTTCAAACAGGAAGTGAGCTCCGTCTACAGGTCACATGACGTGTTAGATCCAAACAACAGTCAGCGTCACGTGACTACAGACATCATGTCATTGGCTGGTTAGAGTCAACAGGATCACATTCAGAGTCCAGTTATTGTCCAACAGCACCAAGACCACAGAGGAACCAGGAGGAACCAGGAGGAACAGGAGAACGGGAGGAACAGGAGGACCAGAGGACCAGGAGGAACGGGAGGAACCGGAGGAACCGGAGAACCGGGGAACCGGGAGGAACCAGGAACCGGAGGAACCACCAGGAAACCGGGAGGAACCGGGACCGGAGGAACAGACCGGGAGGACCGGAGGACCGGAGAACGGGACCGGGTGAACCAGGATGAACAGGAACAGGATGGAGGAACCAGGACAGAGAAACAATGAGGAACAGGGAGGAACCGGGAGGAACCATGAGGAACAGGGAGGAACCGGGAGGAACCAGGAGAACCAGGAGGAACCGGGAGGAACCGGGAGGAACCGGGAGGAACAGGAGGAACCATGAGGAACAGGGAGGAATGTAAAGGAACCTTCCTTGTGATGATGACCCCCTCGCTTCGTCCCGTCACCCCCGGCGACCGCCTCCTCCTCTTTGTGTTGCTGCGTCCTCCCCCTCCAGCGTGAGGCGAGGGGGCTTCAGTAATTAGCATGCTGATGCTGCATGTAATCAGATGAGCGCGGCTTGCTCGCCGCCCGCTCCGATACATCAGCGGCGTGGGACTGTCTGCAGCGCAGCATATGCTAATTGTTGATTGTCTCCAATATTATATGCTAATTGTTGTGATTAGCATAATTCATTAACATTTGGGCCTAATTACACAAAGACTGAGAGAGACTGTGCTCCGACTGCCTAATGTGTGATTCAATTAATGCAGCGTTCATCTGCATCACACAGGAAGTCCTGACGAGTCACGTGCTGTCTTTCAAAGGTGGAGCGGCGCTCAGGTGAGACACGGAGACGCCACGGCAACGAGACCAAGCGCTTTGATTGGACAGGAGGATCCCGTCTGATGTCAAGGAGACAAAAAGAAACATTTCATCTTGTGACCAACACAGTGAGGTATGAAGGACAGAGGAAAGGAAAGAAGGAAAGGAAATGATGAAGGACAAAAGGGAGGAATCTTCTCACTGACCCCTTCTGACGTCCAAATAAATATAAACGGAGACTACGTCCAGGTTTTAGACAGTCTGCGGGGACGTCACAGAGACTACGTCCAGGTTTTAGACAGTCTGCGGGGACGTCACAGAGACTACGTCCAGGTTTTAGACAGTCTGCGGGGACATCACAGAGACTACGTCCAGGAGACTACTCATTAAGACTCATTAAGAATGCGGGTCTGCCTCCAGAACCAGAACTGGGAGCTGGTTTTGTGGCTTCACTTCACAGAGACGGAGGATGCTGATTGGCTGCTGGAGGACTCTTCCTGGTTCATCTGCTTCCTGTTATTAATGTTATTGTTACAGTAAATGTATTTCAAATGTAACAATATGACATGATCACTTTTATCGTTGCTGTCCGTCTTCGTCTCTCTGAACTGAGACAAAGTGTCTCTGCACAAAGTGGAGGTGTCGCCTGGTGTGGTGGACGTGAGGAGGTTAACTGTGAGGTAATTGAAGCGAGGCTTTGTATGAATCAACCCACAGGAGAGAGGACGGAGCCTGAACGAACAGAGACTCATTAAAATGAAAACGACGTCCTCAGAGATCACTTCAATTTAACTGAGGACGGAGACAAAGACTCTTTTTTCTTCTGCTGCCATTCAAACTGAAGATTTGAGTCTGAGAGACCAAGGCTGTCTTTAAGATCCATGTCCAATTACTGCTGCACTGAGACACGAGGGGTGGACAGGATGGACTGGACGGCAACCATGTCTCCAAACCTGGACGTAGTCTCTGTGACGTCCCGCAGACTGTCTAAAACCTGGATGTAGTCTCTGTGACGTCCCACAGACTGTCTAAAACCTGGACGTAGTCTCCGTGATGTCCCCGCAGACTGTCTAAAACCTGGACGTAGTCTCCGTGATGTCCCCGCAGACTGTCTAAAACCTGGACGTAGTCTCCGTGACGTCCTACAGACTGTCTAAAACCTGGACGTAGTCTCTGTGACGTCCCCGCAGACTGTCTAAAACCTGGACGTAGTCTCTGTGATGTCCCCGCAGACTGTCTAAAACCTGGACGTAGTCTCCGTGATGTCCCCGCAGACTGTCTAAAACCTGGACGTAGTCTCCGTGACGTCCTACAGACTGTCTAAAACCTGGACGTAGTCTCTGTGACTCGCAGACTGTCTAAAACCTGGACGTAGTCTCTGTGACGTCCCCGCAGACTGTCTAAAACCTGGACGTAGTCTCTGTGACGTCCCCGCAGACTGTCTAAAACCTGGACGTAGTCTCTGTGACGTCCCCGCAGACTGTCTAAAACCTGGACGTAGTCTCTGTGACGTCCCGCAGACTGTCTAAAGCCTGGACGTAGTCTCTGTGACGTCCCCGCAGACTGTCTAAAACCTGGACGTAGTCTCTGTGACGTCCCGCAGACTGTCTAAAACCTGGACGTAGTCTCTGTGACGTCCCCGCAGACTGTCTAAAACCTGGACGTAGTCTCTGTGACTCGCAGACTGTCTAAAACCTGGACGTAGTCTCTGTGACGTCCCCGCAGACTGTCTAAAACCTGGACGTAGTCTCTGTGACGTCCCGCAGACTGTCTAAAGCCTGGACGTAGTCTCCGTGACGTCCCCGCAGACTGTCTAAAACCTGGACGTAGTCTCCGTGACGTCCCCGCAGACTGTCTAAAACCTGGACGTAGTCTCCGAGACGTCCTACAGACTGTCTAAAACCTGGACGTAGTCTCTGTGACGTCCCCGCAGACTGTCTAAAACCTGGACGTAGTCTCTGTGACGTCCCGCAGACTGTCTAAAACCTGGATGTAGTCTCTGTGACGTCCCACAGACTGTCTAAAACCTGGACGTAGTCTCCGTGATGTCCCCGCAGACTGTCTAAAACCTGGACATAGTCTCTGTGACGTCCCGCAGACTGTCTAAAGCCTGGACGTAGTCTCCGTGACGTCCCCGCAGACTGTCTAAAACCTGGACCTAGTCTCTGAGACGTCCCCGCAGACTGTCTAAAACCTGGACGTAGTCTCTGTGACGTCCCCGCAGACTGTCTAAAACCTGGACGTAGTCTCTGTGACGTCCCCGCAGACTGTCTAAAACCTGGACGTAGTCTCTGTGACGTCCCCGCAGACTGTCTAAAACCTGGACGTAGTCTCTGACTGTCTTCCTTGGAAGTCAACAAAGGTTCTGGTGGTTTGTGTCTCAGATCTGGACGCCTCTGGTCTCCTGATCTCTTCAGTTCATTAATGAGATAAAGAATCTCCACATTAATTAAATACGTGGCATCTGCTGAGTTAAAGAGCTCCTCTGCTCCGTTTCCCTGAAGGTTGATGTTTTATTTCATGAAAGATTCGAGAGTCTCGTAAAACTTCCAAACAATCAGAGACAGACAGAAGAAGCTCTGAGCTAGCATCCGCTTCTGTTCAGGTTCTGGTTCAGGTGCAGCTAAACAGATCCTGGAGAATACGTGTGATACAAACAGTTCATGGATGTTTTTGGTGTCGGTCCAAGTTCTGGTTCTGTTACAAACACATGTATAACAGCACACACACACACACACACACACAGAGCGACGCAGTGTGTTTTGAACACACCATCTTCATGCGTGTGCTAATTGAAAGCCATTATGTTCGACATTATCAGACTGTCGCTCTGCAGGGACGCCGCGTCGCTCTGCGGTCTGGACTGAACCCAGAACCGTGAGCCGGGTCCAGAATCTATTTACTGTGTTTACAACATGTTCAAACATCTGTCAGACGTTACACGAGCGCTGACAGGCCGAGATGTTGCATAAGACAATATTTACGGAGAAACACGGGGCGTCCACGAACGCTTCAAATGAAATGATGCAAGCGAGCGGCGAGCGAGCGGCGAGCGGCTTCATTTTGTTCAATATTCTTCACACAATCGAGACTGTGTGTTTATCAAAGAAATGACTGATCATAATATCAGCCTTATTGGTCTCAACAGAAATGCCACAACCATCTTGCAGATTACTCCTTGATGAGGAAAATGCAATTAAAACGTCAAGTGCGTTTTATTAGATTCTGCCCGCCCTGCAGGGTTTTACGGCCCGGAGTCCCTCGATGCTCCGCGATGGATGGCAGATCGAGAGCTGCGAGCAACATTACAGCAGCGAGCCAAAATAACAGCCGCTCGCTCCCCGATGATCCGCTGTGATCCGCTTTCATCAGCGCCGAGCCCGACCCGGAGCCCAGCAGAACCGTCCGTAACGTCGGTACTGAACGTATACAGGACCGCAGGCAGGAAACAGGAAGTCACAAAGCTGTGCCTGGAAGTCAGACGGAAACTACGCGGTCAATATTCTGACACGGACAGTACATGAGTTATTATTAATAATGTTATATTGTTTTAAGACACGGTGAATTTATTTGACATGTTATTTAAATATTCGTCTGTTTGATCTGAAGTTCGGGTCACTCTGTGCATAACATTAAAATAACCTTCAAATAACATTATTATTACCTGTCGGCTCACAGAACATGAGTTGGGTCAGAACCAGAGGCCCGGTTCAGAATCTTTAAATATTATTTAATATCTTTAAACATCTCAAAGTTTGATCACATTTTTCCATTTGTTCTGGTTCTGATCGGTCCTCCTCAAACGGGTCCAGTTTAATCCTGATGATGTCACTTCATATAAACATTTTAATTTAGATGATTTCAATAAAAACGTGACGGACACGAGACTTTAAAAGATTACATGTAAATATAAACACACGAATAATTAATTTCATTTATAGAGCAGGAACAGACTCACATATATAAAGTTTACAATATTTAAAAGAAGGAATATACAATGAGCACATTCATGTGAACACACACATTTATATAGGTGTTTATTATACATACACACACACACATATAAAACGTGTTATTTAGGTTATAATTTTAACCTAATTAATATTAAATTAATGGATGGTTAATGAACTCAAACAGACTAACGGCCTGTCAGCTGACGTCAAACATCCACTGACACAAATACATTAAAATATAATAATATATTAAAAACAATGTAATGTGATGATAAAAAACAAAAACATGTTTCAGTTCATAATTTTTATCTTTGATGAATAAGTCGTGTTATTAGTGTGTTAATTGACTGTTAATTAACGTGTCCGTCTTCATGCTTTTACCTGTGAAGGTCGAGTCGGACTCACCTGAAGACAAACTCCTTCTTCCCGTTAGCATCGCGGCTAACGTCACATTCATCAGCATGTCGCGTCGGCGTTCGTGACCTTTAAAACGCGGCGTTGTTTGTCGGCACCGATCAGCCGGCGCTGACAGTGAAAACACAAATAAAGGAGCAGAAGAAGAAAATAGATCTTTTTAATGGAGTTTAACAATCGCTCTCTGGTGGACTCATTAGGATGACCACTCTGACTTATTTTACAGCCACGGCTAATTAGTATGTGCAGAGTTATGGCCGTCATCAGCACACTTCCTTTGACTTTCTCTCCGTCACACATTAACTTTGTTCACTTCCTGCAGGACGGCGGTCAAACGTGTAAAAAGACAGCAGCAGTAAAACTCATAAAAGTGTACGGTTCCTTCAGGAGAACTTTAATATTCCACAGATATCATCCGTCTTTCTGCGTCAACGCAACCGTTAAAAAAAGGACAACTTTCACTGCCTGTCAGCGCAGAGATGGAGCCGAGGTGGAGCAGAGATGGAGCAGAGGTGGAGCAGAGATGGAGCAGAGGTGGAGCAGAGATGGAGCCATCATGGAGCCGAGGTGGAGCAGAGATGGAGCGGAGATGGAGCCATCATGGAGCAGAGATGGAGCAGAGGTGGAGCAGAGATGGAGCCATCATGGAGCCGAGGTGGAGCAGAGATGGAGCGGAGATGGAGCCATCATGGAGCCGAGGTAGAGCCGAGGTGGAGCAGAGATGGAGCAGAGATGGAGCCATGATGGAGCAGAGATGGAGTCATCATGGAGCCGAGGTGGAGCAGAGATGGAGCAGAGATGGAGCCATCATGGAGCCGAGGTGGAGCAGAGATGGAGGCATGATGGAGCAGAGATGGAGCCATCATGGAGCCATCATGGAGCAGAGGTGGAGCAGAGATGGAGCCATGATGGAGCAGAGATGGAGCAGAGATGGAGCCATGATGGAGCAGAGATGGAGCCATCATGGAGCAGAGATGGAGCCATCATGGAGCAGAGATGGAGCCATGATGGAGCAGAGATGGAGCCATGATGGAGCAGAGATGGAGCCATCATGGAGCAGAGATGGAGCCATGATGGAGCAGAGATGGAGCCATGATGGAGCAGAAGTGGAGCAGAGGTGGAGCCATCATGGAGCAGAGATGGAGCCATGATGGAGCAGAGGTGGAGCAGAGGTGGAGCCATCATGGAGCCGTGGTCATGTGCTCAGTGGTTTGACATCGAGCCTCTCTCAGTTCGGAACCCGCTCAGAGCAGCACGGAGTAGAAATGAAGGTGACGAAGAACAGAACTCTACTTCCTGTTTGAGTCGTTCCCGTCAGAGACGGTTCGGACACGGTTCGGGTTCGTCCTCATCACGTACACGATACTTGGACACAGTTTGACTTTACAGAGCAGTCTCAGAGACGGTTTATTAACCCGTTAGCAACACGGCGGTCGGTCTGTAGATGTACAGTTTGATTTTAAGGTAACAAAAAGGTGATTAAACACTAATTAAAACAGAGTTATGAATGTGACACAGCGGACCTTTAAATGAACGGCTGCCCGTCTGTTTGAACGTTTGTCTCGTTAATATTGGCAGTGAACACCTGAGACGACAGGTAAATGATCATCAGCAGCTTTTTAGCTTCATATTATCACATTTTGAACGGTGGACTCAACAAACATCGTTAAAGGTCCAAAATAGAAAGTTCTCTGTGCTCGTCAAGAGACAACGAGACCTGTCTGAACTGGTTTCAGCGTTGTTGTCTTCTTTTTTAACGGCCCATCTAATGGCTTATTTATTACATTCATTCTTTATGAGCCGGCTCCTGTGTGGCCTCATTACCACTATAGCACTGCTTTGGTATTCCAGGATAATTATGAGCTTCATTGTTTTAATAAGAGTCTCGGTCAGCCCGGATCTCTGCTACGTCTTCACTGTTCCCACAGGGAAATATATGAGGGCAGCACCGGCGCCGGACAGATGGATTCAGACGCACTGCAGGTAAATATTTATACGCCGCCGCCAAGTGAAGGAGGACGCTGCGATCTCATCAAGCAGCGTGTAAAAGAGCGCTGATGCTGGAAAATCTGTGCAGCCGTACGTCCGTTAATAATCTGTGACGCAACACGAGCTCGTCTGGTTCTCTCTAATCAAAGCTGAGCGTCTCATCGCGCTAACGAAACTCTGTCAGCTCAAAGCTAACGAAGCTGCACAGCAACATGTTGACGTGTTCACAGCAACTTTTCTCTGATTTACAGTAAACTGATGAGCCGCTGTGAACTAAAGTTAGCTCCGCTTGATAGCCGCTATTAGGCTAATGTGAGCTGAGCTTGATAACTGCTGTTAGCTAATGTTAGCTCAGTTTGACAGCCGTACTGTGTGTTAGTGTTTGTACTACAGGCGTTCTGGACCTCTGTTATGTCAGAACCGGAGCTGGACAATACGTAAGTTAGCACTGTGGTCACGTTAGCTGCTGAACTCATTTGGAAAGCTAGAACAGCGAGCATCAAGCTAACATTAGCCAGCGGCACAAGTACAGGAGCTGAGCTGGGCCAATCCTGAGTGAGTAAACTGACTGTCAACATGTTGTTGACAAACACAAAGACTACAGGAAGTGTTGGCCTTCATATAAAACAGTAAACTTTATTTAAAATAATCGAGATGAATGTGAATTTAATATTTTCAGTGTAAATTTGAATACTGGAAGTTTCAGATCTTCTCGTCAGGCACGTGTTAATATCATCACATAAACGAGCGCCCACCCTCCTGATGATGAAACTCTCTGCGGGATTTGAACCCGCACACTCTCGTCTCCGTCACCTCGAACCTGACCCGCTCCGTCGTGTCTTTGAGCTCCGTGTTGGCGCTGACGGAGGTGGAGGTTAAAAAATGTGCGGTGCTCTGCAAACAGCGCTGGGACGTCCCCGCGGTGATGAGGAGCGCTGCATTACAGCTAATGTACGTCCTGGGTGGGCGGGGCTAACCTCTGCGCTCCCCAGTGGACGCCGTAAATGCACCGCGCCGATGAAGGACATCGCCTGTTATCGCACAACGATGAGTTCCTACACGAGCCTGAAGGGGAATCATCCAATCAGAGAGCAGCGAGCGGCTCCTCGCCGAGGTGCTCTGAGTGGATAATGGACGCCAGCAGATGACCCACAATCCATTTGTGCCCTCGCTCAGGCAGCTGCAGGCCGCCGTACACCAAGTCTGATCTCAGGAGACACCTTCAGGGACGGACGGTCCGAGCTCCGTCACTCCTACGCCCCCATCAAACACCACCTTCATCATCATCTTCACTGAAGAGCAACAGTTGGTCCACTGATGGAGACTAAGCCTTCGTTTCAATGTTTCACTTTTATTTTGAAGGTCAACACTTTCATCATTGAAGTTTGTTTTTTTGGAGTAAATAAAATATTGACCAATCAGAATCCTCCGTGTCTGTGACGTCAAACTGCAGTTCCTCTAACGTCCACCTGAGGCTGGCTGCAGCAGTGAGTCAGTCTCCATAAGTCCCCATGTTAGACAGCAGAAATAAACATGTTTACAGCCTGGTACAAAAAACAGTTTTGGTCTCTGTAGCTAATTTCCCCGTTCATGACAACTGTACTGAGGGTGAATTTATATACAACTCACCTGTTCACATTATATTAAGGCTTAAAGTTATGCAGGATTCAGAGCGTGGACGCTTTGATTGACAGGTGGGCGTGGTCACAGGTGGCGTCATTCAGCCGCGTCAGCTGATAACAGCTCATCAGCTCTAATTAAAACCACAACAATGAATCAGAATCAGTTTAAAGTGTGAACTCTAAATGATGACTTTTATTAAGTGTGATAATTCTGACTCCAGTTCCACGTTTGTCTTCTCTTCTTCTTCTTCTCGTGTTGTCGGCGTGATGGATCCTCCGCAGAGGCCGGCAGCTCCATCTGGAGACGGCGTTTACAGTGCGATGCTCCGACATGAGCGATGAAACGCTCGCTGCTCGCCGCTCGCTGCGTCCACAGATGTTTGTGCGATGTGATGTTGGAGGTGCCCAGCTGTCTTTGCTGAGTCTCTCTCCTCGGTTAGCGTCCAAGCTCTCAGATATGTTTTATGATGAATCTACATATTTCCCGTCTCCGGGGGGACACACATTATTGGGAAGCACTCGATCTCTGCC
>CM024791.1:27179499-27194499 GCA_014281875.1 Nibea albiflora
CTCCCGTCCCGACCCGGAGCTCTCAGCTGCTGCTGTCAACAAATCCAGCGAGCCGGAGAGGAAGAACTGCTGAGAAATCATCAACGAAGTCACGAAGGTCCACGTTAAAGTTCAGCCTACTGCGTGAAGCGGGCCACAGAACCGCAGCAGACCCACAGAACCGCAGCAGACCCACAGAACCGCAGCAGACCCTGACGGACAGCTGCCGTCATGTGTTCGCGCTCACAGCTGCCATGTAACGTGTCGGTGTCCAGGCATCAGCAGTAACGTGGACGTCGGTGCTGACCCGGTCCAGCTAACGTTCCACCCCTCACCTGTGCTCGGGGTCATGTGACAGCCACGAGGTGATGCGTCTTCAGCGAACATCACATGTTTGTCGATGTTGCTCTTGAACGTTACGCCGACATTGCGTTAGCTTAGCGCTTGATACACGTGAACTGGAGATATTATTGGCTGCTAACCGACCAATCAGGAGCTGGTGTGTGACTAAACTCTGCATTGAATCGGTGATTGGTTCATTTGTCCGTCTGTCACCTGATGACTCTCAGCTCGTGTCCAACCAGCAGCCTCTCTCTCTGTCTCCATGGTGACCCGTCCCGCTCGAGCGGTGCGAGCATCCATCATCACGTGCCGGCCCGTTGACGGCCTCTGGGCTCCGTGGATGTGATCTGGGTCGCGTTCAGCTCGGCCTGGCAGCCTCGCGTGGAGCTTGGCGGAGGATGTGCAGACTCGGACGGTTGGAGGTTTTCTTTGGGTGTTTGCTGCCGTAGCCTCGGGGCGTCGGCCTCCGCTAACGAGCGCTGTGCATTCAAGAAACTGACTTCACAAGTCATCAAGGCTGGTGCTGACGGTGGAGGGAAAGTTAATTGTGCCTGTAGCCGAGCCTCAGCAGGCCGAGCGCTGCCAAACGGCCCCCTCCTCCGTGATAGCGGCTGTTCTGGTCCTCGCCGACAGAAAGCAGACTTCCTGCTCGGGACTGCAGGCCCGATAAAGAGCACGCCGAGCTCCAGACTTTAAAAAGCACTTATCACACCCTGAGAGGAGTGCGTTTCCTCTGCTTTGGATTTGGACTTTGATGCTCATTGGTTCCTCAACAGGAACAAGTCCCAGTTTTCTCCACAGAAGCAGAAGAAGCAGAAGCAGTTCAACGCCAAGCTTGTTAAACTCTGACGGTTCTGTCTGTCGTGGATCCCGACCTCCGGATCGACGCCCACGTGGAGTCTTTGTGCTTCCTGAAGGTGAAAAACATTTAAAGGATCAACACGACAAGCTGCTACACCCTCAGCATCCACCTGTGTCCACATCCACCTGTCCTGATGAGCCTCCAGCACTGTGAAGCTCTCGCTCTGCACAGGTTTAATCCTTACATTAATTACTCCCTTCAGTCAGCAGTTCAGATCTTTGGCTGTTCGTGTCCTGAAACAATGGGACGGCACCTCAGCGCGCTCTGTGAGCGACCTCCGGCCGTTCAGGAACTCGGTGTGGTCTGAAACAGGACGTGAACAAAGCAGAACAAAGACAAACGAGACAAAGCCTCCTCGTCCTCCGGGGCCTCCTCAGAGGAGCTGAAGGGGAGGCGAGGATCCTGCAGGAGGTGAATCAAACACTCCTTCTCAGAGTCATAACTCAGCTCAGAAAAACAGGAGGTCATTGTGTCGGTAATTATTTCTGGGTGGGGGTGAAAAATGACCCTCGAATGGCTCCAGATGGGATTAAAACCACTGACCAGCGCAGGTGATGTTTGGATCAACCTCAAACCTCCCAGACGGACATAAATCCAGCCTGGATGTTAAACATGATGTTCGACGTCGTGGATACAGATAAAGCAGGATCATTCAGACTGTGGAGCTCACATGATGAAGTTTGCGGCCCGGCTCTAAACTCTCACGGTTTCGTGGAGGATTTCTGACTCAAACCTCCTGAATCATCTCCTCCATACAAACCTTCACGTCACCCTCAGACGTATTTCTCTCCTGATCCCGGCTGATGTTTTTACCTTCTGCAGGGCTCGCGCTCCGGCTGAAGGATTGTTGTTCTGGCTCTGATCAGCTCTGATTGATTCACATCAGCTCCGCTCCAAACGTCAATCAGAGCTCCGTCCCGGAGATCCTCCGCCAACAGTTTCATCATTAACTGTAATCTTTGGAGGTCGTTGGGAGAATATTTCTGCTGTTTGGAAAAAAGTTTGGTAGTTTAAGAAACTCGAGATGAAACGTGAAACATTCCCTGTCCAAAAATCCTGAAAGTTTCCAGGGTCCATCTCCTCCAGTCACGTCCTTCAGGTAACAGTTTACAGGTTCTGCAGCGCTGGAAGTTTTCCAGCTCGGAAACTTGATCTTCATTTTTTCACAGACTGAAAAACTCTTCATGTTCAGACTTCAGCAGCTGTGACCAGCTTCATTCAAGAGTTAGTTACTATAATTAATAATACTATATGTGGAAGCCCTGAGTGAGTTTTCATGATGAAACCAACATGGCTGGTTTTAAACACGACAGAGTCAACACAGACGAAACCACTCGTCTGGTTCTGACCCAAAGACGAAAGCTTCACAGCGAACACTCGCTGCTTTCACAGAGGACAGGTGAGCCTTCAGGTTCAAGCCAAATGTATCTTTATTAGACTGTTTCTGTACAAAAATCACTGGATCACAGGAAAAAACCAAAGGAACAAAAAACATGCATCTATTTACAGCGTGGCCAGAGACAGAAAGAAAGAAGCCGGGCCCGTCTGTCGCCCGTCTGTACTCTAAAGACATTAATTAAACATTGTGCTTTGATATACTTTGATGATATATTTCATATTTCACAAAGATGCAGTACCTCTGCCCTCTTTCACATTGAAGTAAAACATTGAAAAAAGAAGTATACTTTGCAGTTTTTAAGCCAGGACGGTGAGAAGCCGAACTTTCTACAACTGTGACCAAAAAAACCCAAAAAGAACCCGAGCAAGCTGAAAGACGGACGGACGATGACGAACTGAAACGACGTGTTCGCTCTGCAGGTTTCATTACCCACAAGCCAACACGGCGGCGGGGGTGAAGCCGTGCAGCGACTGAAGGTTTCCGTCAGTCCTGCTGAGTTTGCATAAAGTCAGAAATCTTCCTGCCCTCATCTGGATTTTACTTTGAGACTCAGGTGGTTTGATCTGAGTTAAAGGGACGTTACACGGTTTATTTGAACGTTACACTGGCTGTGTCTCAGCCCTCGTACTTCAACACTTCCCGAGTCCCGAGTTTCAGCCATTTTGCTGACGTAGCTGAAGGGAGGCTGCTTCTTTTATGACAGTAATGTGACATACGTTAATATGAATACAATAACAATAAAGGCATGGTTCATGTTTGTTACGTTATGCTAGGCTGTTATTTTGGGATCAGCAGGCCGGAGCGATGGCGGTTTGGTTTTTTGGGATCATATTTTCAGGCTGCTGAGGTTCCCACGTATCCGTAACGTCATCCCGTTATTCTTGCTGCAACCAAAGACCTGCTGCTCCAAAAATCCTGGTTTGACCTGTAATGTGGAAACAAGCTGCTGGACCTGAAGAGGTTACGGAGAACACACGATATACAAATGTAAGCTGTACATATGTTTTACTTATTTATATTTTGGAGGTCAGATGTCGGCGTTAACGCTCCGTGTGGCTGTAATTTAACAACCCAACCCAAGCTGCTGAAGTGAGACGAGTCCTAGCAAGTACACAAAGTACGTGAACTGAGACACAGCTTCAGTGTTTTAATGTAAACACTTAGCTCATTAAAGACAATTATAACGAGATTTATAACTTGAATTTTTGAAGATCCGCATCATTTAATTTACGTAACGATTTCATCGTAATTTCTCGAGATCACGAGATGCTAAATTATAATTACTCGACGTGGAATAACAACAACATAACTTCTTTTTGTCGTCAGTAAACGAGGTGCACTTATTCTTGTAACTTCCTGACTAAATCAACAGGTATCGCTAAGCGAAAGGCTAACGTAGGCTAACTGCTAACGTAACCTCGTCAGTGCTAATGAAGCAAACAAAACAGATTCTCACAGTTTGACTGGAGAAAAGCTCGTCGGACGATCTCAAACAAAGACTTTGTGTCGAAGCGTGGTCAATCATAAGGCATAGAAACACGACGTTTTAAATTTTCCAAACATTTCCGCGGACGCACTGAAGACGCGCTCGCGTTACGGGACAGGAACACAGTTGCATAAGTTTAAATGATCCAGATTGTGTGTGACGACGAGAACAGCACCATCAAACAACAACACCAACATCGATGGAAGTTTTCCTTGAGATCAGTGACCCAAAAAAAAATCTCATTATGACGATCATCGGAGTGGTTTTAAAATCTGCTTCCTGTTTTTAAATCGTACTGATCATTCTCACCAAGAAACACAAAGACGAGGGTCAGCTCTAATATTAAGATGGATAAAATATCATCGTCTTCTAAACACCGAAACAAACCAAGAGATACGCTTGGTTTCAAAGTAAGAGTGGAGGAATATTATGACGATATAAGCTTTGAAATATAAAAATTTCACATGACAAGGATTTCTGTCAGAAAACATATCGGTGCATATCATTCTTTTTTGTTTTTTAGACTTTTAGCTTTTTTTTCTTTTTCACTAAGATGCATTGCTCTTTATTAAGTGCCCCAACAAAAATAGTGCATTAAGAAATAACCATGATTATACATTTCACAATAATACACAAAGGACGAGAAGAAGAAGAAGAACCAGGGGAAACACAAACGATGCTGTTTACAAAAAGTTAAATATCGTATCGGAAAAGCATTTTTATACAAAAGTGATGAAAGCGTTTTTTTACGTCGGGTGACCACGTCGTGACGTTTTTTTGTTTTTACAAAAAGGGTTAATTCCTCTCACTTGTTCACTCTTTTTACAATATCTAAAAGGTATTAAGACATCAAATGTGTTTACATATATATTTGAGACTATCATTCAGGCCTAAATCACAAATCCCCAAAACATACTTTATAAATACATATAAAATAAGCACAATCAGAAGAATAACAAGAAAAGTCTGGTACCTAAATGTGATTAAAACTGCTGCAAGCTTTTTCTGGTTAAAATCTAATCACTCGACACGCCGGCCAAACTCAACTAAGGTAACGGAGACAAACCAAAAAACAGAAAGAGAAACTGAAACTAAAGCAAGAAAAAGTTTGTGTGGACAGACGTTAGTGTAACGTCCGCTCCTCTTCCTCCGTTTGTTCGCCGTTCTTACAAAATTTCCTCCGTTTCAACATGTTGTTCAAAGCTATCGCACACGAAGGAAAACGCGGGGACGCGATCTCTGTCGCTGCTCCTCTCTGAGGGCTTCGACGCGTTTTTGGGGGGTTTTCTGATTGAAAAATGTCAAACCTGGAAACCGTCTGACGGTTTTTATTTTCCGGGTTTGAAAAAAAAAGTTTGAAGTTAGATTTTTTTTGTGGACTCGTTCAGGGTCCACCGAGAGCTTCTGATCCACCAAGACCCGACCAGAGGGTTCACGGTTTATTCCCGTTATTTTAAAATATTCAAATTACAAATTTGTAACTTTAAATATATTTTTTTTTACACTGTGTCTTCATTTAATTTAAATAATAATGGACGAAATCATCACATTCCTGTATATGAATATCAATCACACATTATCATATATTTTGAATTTATAGATTTAATTCATTATTTACGTCACGAGTGATTTTTAAAAAACTTGTTTTTTTGCCGTCACGTCTGATTTTCTGGATTGTGTAAAAATAATAAATGGACGTTAACGGAGACCTGTGATGTAATCATCCAATGAGATCGAGTCTTTCTCTGTGATGTCGTAGCGGCGGACAGAAGCTCGCGGTGGACACGCCTCCTTCCTGTCTCACAGTGGTTCAAACTGATCCGAGACCTGTTCGGTCCGTTTGACATCAGCGATACTCACGACTTGCCGTACCACAGACGCCCGCCCTCCCACCCACAGTCCACGCTTCATGGCGCTGACCTTCGACTTCTTGTGAGGGGGGCGGCCTCAGGTGGAGCCGCTGCAGACACTTCCTGTTTCTGCGGTGGCTTCAGCCATCAGCGGACACGAAGACGAGGTCGCCTGGCGGCGGATTAAACGATGAAGCGGTGGATTCTGGGTCGGCCCAGGGGATGATGGGAAGGATTTTTCTGCTGTTGATGTTTGTGGCGTTTCAGGTGGGCGGGGCCATCAGCGTTCAGGGGGCGGGGTCTGACGGCGTCCGGCTGAGGATCCTCCTCACATGGGCGGGACGATGAGACCTGCCATGGCTGAGAGACAACAGACGGACCAATCAGAACCAGTCAGACTGAGACAGACTGAGACAGACTGACCAATCAGAACTCAGATGAACTCATCGAGTCAGTTTGTTGAAGTTATCGACGATTATTGGACCTGCAGAGTTTCATTAAAACAAATAAAATAAAATAATTAAAATATTCAGTGAAAGAAGAAAAAAACATTATTAGAAATATTTTTAATTTTATCTGTTAAATGAATGAAAAATGTTTGTTTTGTTATAAAAATCTTCAGTTCATTCAATAATATTTTTTGGAATGACTTCACAGGAGGAAATAATAAAATACGAGTGTTTGACCGTTTCAGGCCTCCGTACTGCCGTCACTGTCCTTCAGTCGGATAATTACGAAGCGCTCAAAACACTCGAGGTTCTCCAAAGAACCTCTGGACCAGAACCCGTCTCCGTCCGTCTTTTGGATTTAGACACTAAGTCATCAAAGATCTCACGTGACGAGGTGAATTACGTGTTGTCACGTTAGCACGTAGCTCTGACGGAGCTAAACTCGGTTCAGAAAACAAAGTTACGGAGACGCTGTCCGTTTGTTTCAGGTTCAGTCTGATGAACATTTTATCGAGTAACGTGACGGGAACCAAACAAACATTTGGTCAGCAGCAGCTCGTTAGCGGAACGAACGTTGGATGAACGTTTGCCTGAAGTTATGGATCAACTTTGACCTGGACTGTCTGTCGTCTGTCCGCCCATCCGTACTGGGGGACGTGGACGGACGGGCGGAGGACGGACGGGGTGCTGACAGGCGGGGAGGGGTGGGATGCTCACCCTGGAGGTTGCTGCCATTGGTGGTGGTGCAGGTGGGGCGGGGAGGTCTGTGGCCGCACGACGGGGGCGAAGGCGCTCTTCTGTTTGACTGCAGAAACCATATGGACAGGAGAGAATGAGTAAGGGCCTATGGGAGCAGAGGGAGAGAGAGGAGGAGGAGAAGGAGGTGAGGAAGGAGAGGAGGGAGGGAGGGTGAGTCCTAAAGGAGGAGGTGACGGTCACGAGCAGGCAGGTGAGTGATCGGATGGAGGTGAACCATGCAGGAGGAGGAGGAGGAGGAGGTGAGGTGAGGGGGAGGAGTCGGGCCGAGGAGGTTCTGGAGGGACAAACATGCTCCGAACACAAACAGCCGCCAAAGTTGATCCATAACTTGAAGGGCTTTTATTTTGAAGGAACCAACCTGATCCAATCAGAGAGCAGCAGCAGCTTCATCCACACTGTACAGGTGTGTGTGTGTGTGTGTGTGTGTGTGTGTCATAACATGTTTAATCAACAACAACATGTGACCTCCTCGTGAGTCTGTGATTGGTTTAAAGGAACAGTTCAACGTCACATGATGGAGTCAGGATGATGTTAGCTTAGCTTAGCATAAAGACTGTAAACTCTGCATTAGCATGTAGCATGTAGCTCCGATCATTTTTAGATAACTCAAAGTTTTATCGAGTTTATTGTTTATAAATAAATGTTAAAATAATCATTTGGTTCATTTTGTCATTTCACTGATGAAGATCATGTGCTGACTGAAAGTTCCAGAAGAGTTCACAAAACGTTTAAAAATATTTTTTCCTTTATTCAGTTCAATGACCTCATGGAGCTTTTCACCACGTCACATGACCTTCTTTAGTCCGGTTTTCATGGAAACAGTCCCCACTACTTCTAGTCTTTGTGCTAAGCTAGGCTAACTGTTTCCCCCAGTTTCCAGTCTTTGGGCTAAGCTAAACTAACCTTGTCCTGGCTCCATCTAAACTTCTCAAGCTAAGTTTATGCTAAGCTAATATGGACCTGTTCTCAGAGTTTATGCTAAGCTAATGTGGACCTGTTCTCAGACTTCATGCTAAGCTAATATGGACCTGTTCTCAGAGTTTATGCTAAGCTAATGTGGACCTGTTCTCAGAGTTTATGCTAAGCTAATGTGGACCTGTTCTCAGAGTTTATGCTAAGCTAACATGGCCCTGTTCTCAGAGTTTATGCTACGCTAACGTGGCCCTGTTCTCAGAGTTTATGCTAAGCTAACGTGGACCTGTTCTCAGAGTTTATGCTAAGCTAACGTGGCCCTGCTCTTATGCTAAGCTAACGTGGCGCAGTGAGTCGTTCGATGGTTCACGGACAGCGTTTGAGGATGGAAGCTGTAAAATGAAGCGAGGGGGATGTAAATGTGATTTATCGCTTTGTGCGAGCGCCGAGCGTCGTTGTGGATCGCTGCTTCTTCACGTTTCCTTCGTTTGTTTTTTAACGAGTTCAGCCCAAAGCGAGGATGCATGAACGATGAAGGATGCAGTGAGGATGTTAGTGTGTTAGTGAGGAGGAGGAGGAGGAGGAGGAGGAGGAGGATGGACGGGACAGTTGGAGGAGGGAGGAGGAGGTGAACAATGCGTGGCGGTGTTTGGTCGACACACACATCAGACCCTCGGCGGAGGGAAACTGTAGCTCAGCCAGGCGAGCTGCGAGCCCACCTTTTGTTTGGTCGCCGGGGACGACAGCCTCACCTGGCACAGAGACGCCAGGCGAGCTCGATACTTTCTAAACGAGTCTCGCTGAGACTCGCCGAGCTCTTTGATACATACGCCAAAACAATGGAACGCTCCCCGCGGGCGAGCTTCGACTTTACCCGGCTCCAAAACACACCTGCGCCTTCCAAACAGCAGCAGCTCGACTGCAGGCAAGATAATCAGAGCAACAACAGCCGACTGAAAGCTACTGAAGCGTCCGCCCGGCTCCTGCAGCGGGAGGCGCTTCACTTTATTCACCTCCATCACGCTGCAACGCTTCATCACCTCAACAGACCACGACGGCATCCAACATCGACTCACAACACAAACAAACGTTCTGATAACGTTACAGAACATGTACGCAACATTAAAATAAACATTCCCCTTTCTTCATTTATCAGCTGATTTATTCACCCAGAATCCTCCTCTGCTCCCTCAGCGCGCCACGTGAACACTCCTCTGCGATTGGACAAACGTTTGACTCTTCAGCTGCTTTCAGTAAACACACTTTAGCCAACTTCGTCTCCGTAACCTTCACGTTAAAGGTTAAAGACGGTGAAGTGAGATGAGACCTGCAGCTGACACGTCCACTGCTTTCACTGACGCTTAAAAGCTTGTTGGTGCTTCGACACTACAACTCCTTTCAGTGCTCACACACAAACTGAAACTTCAGCCACCTCGGCTTTCATCACGTCTACTTCAACCGACATGAAGTCTGATGCTTCAAACGCTTTCACGCTTCAACTCCTTCAGTACTGACACATCAACTGCAAACTCAGATTAACCTTCAACTGACGCATCAACTCCTTTTAAATGCTTACACTGATACTTAAAAGCCTCCTTTCAGTCCTCTCAGGCTATCAGCTGACTCTTAATGTGATAATTAACCTTCATGGAACCAACTGTCACACTTCAAGTCCTTTCAGTCCTTCCAGTACTATCAACTGATTAAACTTCAGCTTCACTCTTCGACTCCTTTCAGTGCTTCAACACTTACATATGAAATGACTTCAACTCTTCACTTCAGCTGATTTCAAAGCTTTAACCGACACTTAGACTTTTATTTTGAAAGTCTTGTTTAAATCTTTCACGTCGTGCCCTGACAAACACTGAAGCGTCCCCTCCGTCCTGCGGACTGCCCCTCCATGGATGAGCTCTGAGTGTCTAATGGACCTTTGGACGGACTCACTTGCGTAAGCGGAGTTGGTGGAGCCGTTGAGGAAGCTCGGGGATCCGGGTACGCCCAGGTTGGTCATCCCGGCTCCGTATCCATTCATGGTGGATGTGATGGTGTTGTAGTTGGACTGCTGGGGCGTGGAGCTCGGCACGTAGCCGCGAGGAGACACGCTGTTCGAGTTACGGGAGTAACCTGCGACAGAAGATGTCAGGAAACAGGAAATCAATATCACACTGAGGTCGTTCAGTTACTGTCGAACACTAAACGTGTCGTAACTGTAATATTGGAACAGCTGTACAGTGACACAGTGCCGTTATTCTGTGTATCAGCACTCCTGGATCGACTCGTCGCTGACCTTAACGCGTCCGTGTTTCAACACGTTCTAAATAAACAGCAGCTGTTTTTCCACCTCGAGGACAAACTTCATTTCCTCGTTTAATTCAGCTGATTATAAAATAAACTCTGTTCCTCCATTTTGTGGAGCGACGCCATCGTTGTTTGACGGATCGCTTCGATCTCGCCAAAACCAACACGTGTTAATGAATTGTTTCTCAGCTGATCCAGAAAAGACACGAGGATCGTTAGACCTGATCCGGACTGAGCACGTGATGATGATGATGATGAAGACTTGAGTTCACAGTGTGTGTGTGTGTGTGTGTGTGTCCTCTGCATCGCCTCGCTGTCACCTCAGCAGTGACATCATCACGCCTCCCCACAGGCGAGGTCTGCCCTTCATCTCTCACCTCGCTCTGTGCTGTACTTACCTTAACACCCCCCTCCCGTCCTCACCTCCACCTCCCCCGTTACTCCCCCGCGCTCACACTGATTGACCCTCATCCAAGATGCATTGAATACCAACGTTCCCCGCAGCGCTCTGCCTGACCTTTGACCCCCTCTCGAGGCTCCGGAGTTCCCACCGACCTCAGGCCGAGCGGAGCCAACGGTGTGCCAAGTAGCACATCACAGCTCGACCCCCCTCCGCTCCCCCTCCACCCTCATTCACTCCCCCCCACTTCCTGGTTCGGGCCAACGCAATTCCCAGCAGGAGCGGCTGATGGAGCCGTGCCCGGGGACGAGGGCGAGGAGAGCCGGCGATGGGAAACACATGTGGAGGTTTTCAGCGAGCGGGGAGCGGCCGCTGGAGAACCGCTCCAAAATGTCACGATTGTTCTTTAATGAAAAAAAGAAACGTCGAAACAAACGCACCCAGTTTTCTGTCCTGTTTGTTTTGGTGCTTTCCCGCCCGCCCGCTCGCTCGCTGGGCCGCAGCAGCAGCAGCAGCAGCAGCAGCAGCAGCAGCGTGGGAAGCGGCGCTCGTCCTCCGACCTCACACTGACGCTCAAATGGAAACATGTGTTCACATTTTAGGAGCAGTTTGTTTCAGAGTCTCTGCTGCTGCTTAACAGATGACTGACAGCCCGGCTTCTCTCAACGCTCCCTGCAGGTGGACCGGTTTGATTAAAAACTGGACTTTAACGGGTCAGGATCACCAGAACCGGACTGAAAAGCTGCCGACTGCAGACCCTGAACGTGACCCAAAGACCGCGTTTTTATGTTCTGGGCTGTCCAACTTGACTTATGAGACACGGAAGTCCTAATTATGAGATGTAGCTGTGACGCACACGTCATAATTACAAGGTTCTGATCCAGTAAATCCAGTGTTTGATGTTCACAACAGTTTTTATATCATTATACAAAAATATGAATGAAAATCTGACCACATGACGTCTGTTTTTGTCTGCAGTTCTGAGTTCAGCGTTGACCAAACCCAACCTCTGAATCCAGCGCTGTCCAGTCATCCCGGGGCTGAGCCCGGTTCTGTTCTGTAGCAGCAGTTAATTAGCAGTAGTGGTTAGGCTAAAGCTATGTGTTCATCATGAAGTGTATAAATAAAGTTGTAAGTTGTGCTTTTGTACAGTATCAGTGAGGCCCGGCCGCAGATGTGTTGTGGGTCCAGGTTCTGGAGGATAGGTGGGGACTTTAATTCTCCTGCAGTGAAACGAACAGCGTCATGTGGATTCTGATAATCGGTCAGGGGTGTCCGCCTATCCGCCGCCTCCGCCCGTCAGCTGTCAAAGAACGAAGACGAACTCCAGAAGAAGAAGGAAAAAAGCTCTTCCTCCGTCAGGACGACGACTTGACGCTGAGCAGGCCGAGCTGCTCTGAATTAGCGCCGTAAATTACTCCATCCGTCCGCCTGATAAGACCCGGGCCCGGGAGCCGCTGTTTTTATTAATGTTTTAATCACGGCAGATAATTACGAGGGGCACAAAGAGCCGGTTCATACTTCATAACAGTGGGAGGACGGCGCTCAGTCACATCCTCGGTGGAATGTTTCCAACGCGCACATAAACTACCGAGTTATGAATCGTGAGCGCGGCCGCCGCCTCGTGTTCCCATGACCTCATGGATTCCTGTAAGGTGTTCGCTGCCGGGTCGATGTGAAAAGCAGACGACGGTTCGGTTGGAGGAGGGTGGAGGTGTCCAGGGAGTAAAAGCAGCTCTATCTGCTTCCTGTCGACGCGTGTTCACAAGCTGTTTGCTGCACGTTTCCTGAACGTCTGACAGAACCAGAACCGAGCGCTGAGACGAAACATGAAGCTTTTCTGCCTGTCATCATGTTTCAGCGACACGTTCACTTCATCACAGCTGATTTATCTTCAAACCCACGAGTGAACGGACATGTTACATGTATGCTGTGCTTACATGCTAAAGTAGCTAATTAACTGCTGCTAACTGAATCTGATCATAGCATGCTAACAGAGCTTAACTAACAGCTGAACTCAACCTCTGATTTAGCTAATTTAAAGTTGTAGCTAATGTAGCTCACTGCTAACATTAGCTCTTTTACTTAGCTTGGATGTAAAGCTAACTTTAGTTAATGTTATAAACGTAATTACATTAGTTTTTGACCTGAATCTGCCCAAACTGTAAGGCTGAATCTAAACTTGAGATTAGACTGGACACTGCTGGTTCAGAGGTTCTGTCGCTGTGTTCACTGTTAGACTGGACACTGCTGGTTCAGAGGTTCTGTTGCTGTGTTCACTGTTAGACTGGACACTGCTGGTTCAGAGGTTCTGTCGCTGTGTTCACTGTTAGACTGGACACTGCTGGTTCAGAGGTTCTGTCGCTGTGTTCACTGTTAGACTGGACACTGCTGGTTCAGAGGTTCTGTTGCTGTGTTCACTGTTAGACTGGACACTGCCGGTTCAGAGGTTCTGTTGCTGTGTTCACTGTTAGACTGGACACTGCCGGTTCAGAGGTTCTGTTGCTGTGTTCACTGTTAGACTGGACACTGCTGGTTCAGAGGTTCTGTCGCTGTGTTCACTGTTAGACTGGACACTGCTGGTTCAGAGGTTCTGTTGCTGTGTTCACTGTTAGACTGGACACTGTCGGTTCAGAGGTTCTGTTGCTGTGTTCACTGTTAGACTGGACACTGTCGGTTCAGAGGTTCTGTTGCTGTGTTCACTGTTAGACTGGACACTGCCGGTTCAGAGGTTCTGTCGCTGTGTTCACTGTTAGACTGGACACTGCCGGTTCAGAGGTTCTGTTGCTGTGTTCACTGTTAGACTGGACACTGCCGGTTCAGAGGTTCTGTTGCTGTGTTCACTGTTAGACTGGACACTGCTGGTTCAGAGGTTCTGTTGCTGTGTTCACTGTTAGACTGGACACTGCCGGTTCAGAGGTTCTGTTGCTGTGTTCACTGTTAGACTGGACACTGACGGTTCAGAGGTTCTGTCGCTGTGTTCACTGTTAGACTGGACACTGCCGGTTCAGAGGTTCTGTTGCTGTGTTCACTGTTAGACTGGACACTGCCGGTTCAGAGGTTCTGTCGCTGTGTTCACTGTTAGACTGGACACTGCCGGTTCAGAGGTTCTGTTCGGTCGGCCATATTCACTGGAAGGTGGACACTGATGCTAGCTCATGGTGCTAGCTGCAATGCTAATACACATTTGCTATTGGCTGCTGTCAACACCAATCAACTTAGCACAATGGAAGTAAATGAGGAGGGAAAAGAAATGACGAGTCAGAAGATAAAATAACCCTGATGCAGACAACAAGAGAGAGTGTGTGTGTGTGTGTGTGTATGTGTGTGTGTGTGTGTGTGTGTGTTTATGACAAGCTTCTTTCGCTTCGTGACACTGACGTCGACTCTTTTCAAACTGCAGAGACACTTTTTGTTTCGTCACTGTGAGACCAAAACAAACAGGACCGTGTCTGACCCAGAGGATCATGGGTAGTGCGATCTCTCACCCTGGTCAGCCTGCGAGGCCTCGGAGATGTTGACGGCGAGCTGACTGCTGAACGAGTTCACGCCCATCATCCCCGAGTGAGCGGCCGAGCCGGTCAGAGACGGCAGCTGGTTGTGACTGCGGGGGACGCTGTAGAGCGCCTCGGTGAGGTCAGCCGCCCGCTTCAGGATGATCTCCTGAGGGAGGAGGAGGAGGAGCAGGGGGGAGGAGACAGGGGGGAGGAGGCAGGTTTTAGTGATGATGGCATTTAAAACTGATCCCCCAACTGTTAGCTTAGCACAAAGACTGAAAACAGGGGGAACTGTTAGCCTAGCTTAGCACAGGTGGATGACTCACCTGGTTGTTATGTGGCATCCCGTAAAGAGCTTCGACCAGGTCAGCTGCTCGCTTCAACAGCACCTCCTGACAGACAGACAGACAGACAGACAGACAGTTAACTCATCGTCATGACGACAGAACACGGTCTGATACACCTGCACTGACCAATGAGAGCAGCTGAAATCATCGACACTTTAAAGAACTGACAGATCAGACAGAGAGATGGAGGGAAGAACGATGAACGAGTGTGTCCGGAGGGAAGGAAAACACACACACACACACACACACACACACACACACACACACACACTCGCCCCGGGCTGTTTTCCCATCAGCCCACAGGAGAGGAAACATCCAATCTGAGCGCCTGCAGCACAGCGGGTCGCCACGGCGATGACTGTTAATAACAATAAGGGAACTAATAAATAAACAGAGAGGAGAGGAAGGAAGGAAGGAAGG
>CM024791.1:27196999-27205977 GCA_014281875.1 Nibea albiflora
GTCTTAGTGTAGTCACAGAGACTACGTCCAGGTTTAAGACAGTCTTAGTGTAGTCACAGAGACTACGTCCAGGTTTTAGACAGTCTTAGTGTAGTCACAGAGACTACGTCCAGGTTTTAGACAGTCTTAGTGTAGTCACAGAGACCACGTCCAGGTTTAAGACAGTCTTACTGTAGTCACAGAGACTACGTCCAGGTTTTAGACAGTCTTAGTGTAGTCACAGAGACTACGTCCAGGTTTAAGACAGTCTTAGTGTAGTCACAGAGACTACGTCCAGGTTTAAGACAGTCTTACTGTAGTCACAGAGACTACGTCCAGGTTTTAGACAGTCTTAGTGTAGTCACAGAGACTACGTCCAGGTTTTAGACAGTCTTCATTCTCAGTTTCTCGGTGTGTTGTTATCTGTCAGAGCAGCTAATTGCCTCCACAATGCTACGCTATACATCCCCATTCACACCATCAGCTGCTCTGCCACACCCTTCACACACACAGACACACACACACACAGACACACACACACACAGACACACACACACACAGACACACACACAGACACACACACACACACACACACACACACAGACAGCGCCATTGGATTCCTGTCAGCGAGTGCCGGCAATCAGAGCGCTGGGCGCTTTAGCGGCGCTGAAAGGCCTCGATCGATACGGTAATGCACTGGCTGCGTTATCATCATCATCTCTTATCACTGACCCACACCTCAGAGGGGGGAGGGGGGGAGGAGGGGGGAGGAGGGGGGGGCTGAGGGTCTCTGGGTGTTTCCCTTCAGCTGTGAGATGGATGGAGGAGTCACATATAAAAGAGACAGAGGCAGCTGATTGGACGATGATGGGTTGGTGTTCAGGACATCTAGCTGCTTGCTGTTAGCTGCTGTTAGCTGCTGTTAGCTCAGTTTGATAGCCAGGCTGAGTGTTCATGTCTCATTAATGTTACTAACTAAACTTCCCTCAGTCTCTGCTCTCTCGTGCAGCAGGTTCTCCTGGATCGTCCACTATTATATTATTACTGTCATTACTGCCATGTCTCCATCACAGTTCATCGTTAGTTATTTACTGCTACATGTGACATCCATTGCACGTCTGTCTGTCCTGGGAGAGGGATCCCTCCTTCCTTCCTTCCTTTCTTCCCTTCCCTCCTTCCCTCCTTCCTCTCCTCTCTGATCATTAGTTCTTTGACATTAAATCAATTTCTTTGTTAATTCTTCATATTTTATATTTTCAGGTGTAAATAAAATCTTCTCTGCACCCTCGACGACCTTCGTCCATCTCTTCACAAATTCCCCCTCCTCCTCCTCCTCCTCTTCCTCCCCCTCCTCTTCCTCCTCCTCCTCTTCCTCCCCATCTTCCTCCTCCTCCTCCTCCTCCTCCTCCTCCTCCTCCTCCTCCTCCCTCAGTTCTTGGTTTCTCTGGGCTTAATTACGTGGTCGGTCGGTCGTGCTCAGTGGTTGAGGAGGTGCTGGTGGAGCAGGGTGGTGTTGACCCTGGAGGAGCAGCCATCAGACAGCGGCCTTAACAAAGATAAATCACCTCAGCCGAGCTACACAGATCGAGCCGCCGCCGCCCGCCTGGCCCCGCCCCCACAATGATCTCTATAAAATATGGATGGAGCAGCTCGCCGAGCGGCAGCAGCTCCGCCGCACCGCGCCGGATCTCCAGATTAGCGGCGATCAGGCGAGAGGATATTGTAATGATGTGACACGGCGTGAGGTTAACGCGGATTAAAATTCAGCTCACGAGCTGAAGAGCGCTCATTATTCTCAATGAGAGCGGCTCATTCATGAAGAGCGCTGAATTAATAACCTCTGAACGCACCGCAGGCCTCCCCACGAGCCGGGCGGGGTCAATGATCAGAGCTAAAGGTGCACACGCTACACGCAAACACGCCTAATCTCCACCTCATGGTTCATCAATCAGCAGCAAGGGAGGAAGGAGGAAGGGAAGAAGGGAAGGAAAAGAGGAAGTTTAATCTGTCAGTCTGCTAACAGGCAGCTAACAGGCAGCTAACAGGCAGCTAACAGGCGGACCTCAGAGTTTTCTCGTGGATCGGGTTTAGCCAATGATCTCATGTCTGCTTTGGACACCTCAGCGTCCGTCCAGGCTCAGAGAGGACGGACCTGCAGGACTCGCCCTCAGCTCATTAGCTAACTTTTCTCTTCTGATAGAGCTAGGCTAACACTTTCCCCCTGCTTCCAGTCTTTATGCTAAGCTAGTTAAACTAACTACAGCTGTAAATCTTTTGGTCCAGTTAGCATGAACTCCTGGATCCAGTCAAAAGCGAGCTAGTAGGCTGGTTAGCTAACAAGCTACAACACGGAGCTAGGCTAACAGTTCCCCCCTGCTTCCAGTCTTTGTGCTAAGCTAAACTAACAAAGGTTCTAGGTGCAGTTAGCTTTGCGTTAGCTTCAATGTGTGTACAAACCCAGCTGGTTGATTAGTGATTCATAACCCAGAAAGACGTGGAGCGAGGCTAACAGTTTCCCCCCACTTCCAGTCTTTATGCTAAGCTAGGCTAACCCTGGCCTCCCGAGCAGTTTCAGATGAAGCTGTGTTGTTTCGCTCTCCGTCACACACACTCTGCCTCCACACACTACCCATAATCCTCCACCTGACGGCCTACAACGAATCAATCTGCCGCGTGTCACGTCGCCTGTCCACAAACAAACAAACATCTGTGTCCGGGCCTCCTCCCGCCCTCGCCCAGCGAGCGCCGGCAGGTGAAAACAAAAGAGAAGTGACAAGCCCAGTTAACCCGCCGCTGCTCGGTCACATGATCCCCGCCACCACAGCTGACAGGCCATGCTGTCGCCTCTCCCAGCCAACCCGCTCGCTGTGCGTCTGTGATTTCCTCTCCTGTCTGAGAAGCTCTGCCGTCTTATTGAGTTTTCTGTTGAATAAATAAATATTTAAACGCCGGCGGGGCGTGCGGCGGCGAGCGCCTGACGTCCCACTCTGGCTGCAAATCAGGCCATCAAAGGGGCGAGACAATGTATGCTCACTATTAGTATCAATTTACAAATAAACTGCTTTTTTGGTGGCGGGATCTCCGATGTCAGATTTTGATAAATGGTTTCAATTTGGCAGCTGCTTTCGAGTGTCAGAGCCCATCTGACGCTCGCCGCCCGCCGCCGCCGCTCGCTGCCTCAAAGAATCTGCCTCAGTTAGCCTCGCAGCCGGCAGCCGCCAAAATAATCTCTTCATACTAACCAGGGCAGGTGTGTGTGTGTGTGTGTGTGTGTGTGTGTGTGCATACAAATGTGTTTCTGTTATTGAAAACCAGGATCCAGATTTCATCCTGATGTTTGAGGAGCTTCCTGTTTCTGACAGCGCTAACAACAAATCACAGATCTCATTTTACTGCTGCCTTTGTGCTAAGCTAGGCTAACACTTTCTCTCTGCTCCCAGTCTTTGTGCTAAGCTAGGCTAACACTTTCCCTCTGCTCCCAGTCTTTGTGCTAAGCTAGGCTAAACTACAGCTGTAAATCTTGACATTTGAACTGGGTCACTTCCTGTTTACTGATGGCAACCATCCAAAATAAAAGCATATATATCAGGCTGTGGATGACAGCGTAAAGACTTTATTTTGAAATGACAGACTGATTCAGATTCAGCCTGAAGAATTCTTTAAAACATTCATCGATGCTGTGAATCATCGCTCACCTGCAGCTACAGACAGGAAGTGAATTACTGCCGCTTCCTCTGCTTTCACATCTTCAACTTACACTGAAAATCACTTATTTAGCGCTATGAGCTAGCATCAGCATCGAGCTTCCACTGAACACGGCCGGACCGAACAGAACCTCTGAACCAGCAGTGTTCAGTCTGGCAGTCTTAGCACTAGCTTACCATCTGGATCCTCAGTGTTAGCTGTGTTAGCTTAGTTATATTAGCGTTAGCTCTCCTGTCACCTCGGTACTGTAACATTAGTCCCTGTTGGACTCAGAGGCTGAGCTCCAACCCGGTCCGGTCGCTGAGCCCGGTTCTGTTAGCATGCTAACACAGATTCAGTTATCAGCAGCTAATTAGCTGTTAGCTCCTTTATGCTAAAGCTATCTGTCCATCACTGAAGCTGAGCTTCTCTCGTCCAGTTTAAATAAAGTTGTTTTGTTCTGATGTTTTTAATCCTCCGTCAGATGGTGGAGCGATCATATTCTGATCTGACATCACCTCCTCCGTCACCTCCTCCATCATCCATCAGGTTGTATTTAGCATTATGTCTTCCCTCGCTGACTCTCAGCCAGCGCCTCGCACCATCCAAGCCTTCCTCGTCCTCGCCAGTCGAGGGGAAACAAAGCGCGGCGAGCAGCAGCAGCAGGATCTGCTCCCATAAACAGCTGTTTCCTGTTTGAAGGATTGGGAACAATCAGCCCGCTGGCAGCCACGAGCCGCCACCGGTGCCAAGAGCGTACCGAGCAGAACCAACAAATCCAATCAGGCAACCGGGTCCTGCGCCGCATTAAATAACGAGAGAGCTCAAAGTGCGCCGCACAGGTGGTCTACGGCAGCCACAGAGGGACAAACAGCCACTTCAGCTTTAATCCAGCCTTTAATGGAGGCTGTGACACCTGATTAAACCGGCCTATCAGCAGCAGCTCTGACTGACAGGTGCATTCTGGGACATTCCTCTGACCTCAGCATGACTCAGCACTGACCTTAGGTAACCTCTCGGGGTCTCCGGGGTGGCGAGGGATGACCTTCTGTAGCCGCTGGAAGCCGTAGTCGATGGTCGGCTCGTTCAAGGCTGCAGGACGGAGAGAGAGACGGTTAGAGGGACAGACGGGGACAGACAGGGACAGACGGGGACAGACGGGTACAGACAGGGACAGACGGGGACAGACAGGGACAGATGGGTACAGACAGGGACAGACGGGGACAGACAGGGACAGACGGGGACAGACAGGGACAGATGGGTACAGACGGGGACAGACAGGGACAGACGGGGAGAGACGGGTACAGACAGGGACAGACGGGGACAGACAGGGACAGATGGGTACAGACGGGGACAGACAGGGACAGACGGGGACAGACGGGGAGAGACGGGTACAGACAGGGACAGACGGGGACAGACTGGGACAGACAGGGACAGACGGGTACAGGTAGATTTAGAGTTGATACAGGTGAGACTTTCAAATGCAGTGAGTAATGAACGTAGAGATACGGTAGTTCTCCGTTTTTTTATTGTAAACAAACTCGACTGTTATTTGAAGTATAAATATAGTATAAATATAGTATAAATATAGTATAATTATAGTATAAATATAGTATAATTATAGTATAAATATAGTATAATTATAGTATAAATATAGTATAAATATAGTATGATTATAGTATGATTCTAGTATGATTCTAGTTCTCCTGACTGCATCCAGAATTTATTATTCAAAGTGTCTGATCGTGATGAATCTGTAAAAAAACAGAGTTTCTCTGTAAAACTGGAAATTTGACCTCTTTTGACAGTTATTAGTATTATTACAGTTTATTACAGTTTGAATGACGGACTCGTCTTCATCTGGTTCTGGTGAAGATTCTTGTTGGTCACAACTCGAGAGAAACTTTCAGGATTTGATATGAAACGTAAACAGAACGTAAACAGAACGTAAACAGAACGTAAGCGATCAGGCCTGAGCAGCCAATCAGAGCTCTGATGCTGTGATGCAGTCAGACGTCTCGGAGTGTGAAAATGGGTTTTTATTCAATCGCAGCATTTCCCATAGTGCCTTTCACTGGTTTTAGAAGTTGCGGTGTGTACGCGGCGCCGAGAGGCAATCCGGTTTGGGACTCGGCGCTGATTGCCGCTCGTGTCGTCCCGCCGTATTATCTCCATTCATCCTGTGGCCCAAAAAGTCTCTTTGGGATCCGACAATGAATTCACGGTAATAGATTCAGCTGCGCGCTTCCTGTCAGGGAGCCCAAAAAAAGGCAGCGTGGCAGCCCCCTGCGGCGAGGGCCACGTCCCTCAGCGCTCCGTCACCCTTCACATATCATCTCCACCCTGCCGCAGCCTTGAAAGCACCTTTTTTCTCCTCCGCCGCTGTTTGAAACGAGCTCCGACAAATTTGATTTAGCAGCTCGCGCCCGGCCGTCCCCGGGAAAGAAAACAAATATTGTTATAATGGTAATAACATCTATTTGGAGCCGGCGACAAACGGCGAGCGGCCCTTTGAAGGAGACCCTCCGTGCCGCCGTATAGCTGCCTTATTCTTATTCATGAAAGCCGCGGTTATGCATATTAGCGCAAACTAGCTATTCTACTCAGCGGCATTTGGAGTGTCAATCATCCTTACAGAGTACAAGAGCCACCGGTGACAAAGCCGAGCGGCCGAGATCGGCTGACAAATTGTCCCCAAAGTCAAATTTGACAGCCTTTTATGATTAATGGGCTTGATTATGGAGAAGTATCTCCCTGAACTCATTTCCGGGTGTTTCTCCAACGCCGCGAACGGAGCAGGAGGAGGAAGAAGAGGGGGAGGAGGAGGAGGAGGAGGAGGAGGAGGAGGAGGAAGGCAGATTGTTTGCAGAGAGGAAACAGAAAGAAGAAGGAGGAAGGTTGGATTGAATTAGCGGTGAAAGAGGCAGAGCGAGGAGGACAGATGGAGTGTGAGGTCTCACGCTTCATCAACAGCAGGACCACGAGAGAGAGATCAGCTGACAGACTGCAGACCAGCGAGTCTCTGAGACTGTCTTCACACAGATTTATTTAAGACTGAAGACAAAAAACTTTAAAGACTCATGAAAACACTAAGACTGAACAGAGACTCAAATTGTAACTAAGACCACAGACTGTCTAAACCTGGACGTAGTCTCTGAGACGTCCCCGCAGACTGTCTAAAACCTGGACGTAGTCTCTGTGACGTCCCTGCAGACTGTCTAAAACCTGGACGTAGTCTCTGTGACGTCCCTGCAGACTGTCTAAAACCTGGACGTAGTCTCTGTGACGTCTCACAGACTGTCTAAAACCTGGACGTAGTCTCAGAGACGTCCCCGCAGACTGTCTAAAACCTGGACGTAGTCTCTGTGATGTCTCACAGACTGTCTAAAACCTGGACGTAGTCTCTGTGACGTCTCACAGACTGTCTAAAACCTGGACGTAGTCTCTGAGACGTCCCCGCAGACTGTCTAAAACCTGGACGTAGTCTCTGTGATGTCTCACAGACTGTCTAAAACCTGGACGTAGTCTCTGAGACGTCCCCGCAGACTGTTTAAAACATGTGACCAGAGTCATTGACCAACAGGAACGTGGCCTTCAGAACCAGCAGTAAACATGGAGTGGACTCCGGTCTGGGTTCCCCCCCGTAGAAATCAAGTCCATCACTTCCTCGCCGCTCTTTGACCTCAGCGCCTCATTGGCTGCCTGCAGGGCCCCGCGCTCCTCCCAGCCAATCGATACGGCTGCCTCCCTGAAAAAGAGCTCGAGTAATTGGAGAGCGGCGGCTGGCAGCGCGAACCCTGACCCCCCCCACCTCCTCCACCACCTCCTCCACCCCCCACGCATTACAGCGCCCATATGAAGACAGATTGCCTGATTTAGTGTAAACATATGCTGCAATTCCAGACATCAGTGCCACTTTCTCCATCGTAATTCCTATTGATTTTACCTCCTCCTCTTTCTCTGAGCTAGGGAGGAGGAGGACAGGAGGGAGGAGAGGAGGGACGAGAGGAGAGGAGAAAAGAAGAGAGCAGCGGAGGAGGGAGGAGAGGAGAGGAGGAGGGAGGATGAGAGGAGAGGAGAGGAGAAGAGGGAGGATGAGAGGAGAAAGGATTCTTTATATATTTAATCAGCTGTTCATCTCTCGCTCTCTCTTTTCTCTCCTCGCTGTGAAAGTGATCAAACGGTTGGTTGGCGTCCTGCTGATCAGAGCGCTCTGATATTATGAGGCTAAGTGACTGAAGAGAGGAGGAGGAGGAGGAGGAGGAGGAGGAGGAGTAAAGGGAGGTGGGATCGTGTTAAACTGATTTCTTGACGGCAGGTTTTGTAGCAGAGCTGCTGATTTGTGTTCATGAAGACGAGCTGCAGTGACACGTATGAAATACAAAACATAACACGTATACAGCTGACTGAACCAGAATCAGAACCAGAACTTATACTGAGTCCAACACAAACCCTGACCACCGCAAGTACAAATGAAAAACAACAAAAATAATTTACGTTCAACTTAAACTTCAGTGAATGTCTTTAAAATCTAAAACTGTCAGATCGGAGTTATTCTGCTTATCAAATCAGATTTTATTAGTACAGTGACTCCCTCTGTGCTCAGACCCTCAAAGAAACCTCAGGACAGACCTGATCGTAGTTATAGTTATCGTAGTTATCGTAGTTAGTTATAGTTAGTTATAGTTATCGCAATTGTCGTAGTTAGAGTTATTATAGTTATAGTTATCGCAGTTACTTATCGCAGTTAGTTATCGTAGTTATAGTTATCGCAGTAAGTTATTGTAGTTATAGTTATCGCAATTATCGTAGTTATAGTTATCGTAATTATTGTAGCCATAGTTATTGTAGTTAGTTATTGTAGTTATCGTAGTTATAGTTATCGTAGTTATAGTTATCGTAGTTAGTTATAATTATCACAATTATCGTAGTTATCGTAGTTATAGTTATCGTAGCTAGTTATCGTAGTTATAGTTATCGTAGTTATAGTTATCGTAGTTAGTTATAGTTATCACAATTACCGTAGTTATAGTTATTGTAGTTATAGTTATCGTAGTTATAGTTATTGCAGTTAGTTATCGTAGTTATAGTTATCGTAGTTAGTTATAGTTATCACAATTATCGTAGTTATCGTAGTTATAGTTATCGTAGTTATAGTTATCGTAGTCACGATGTTTCGTAGTAAATAGTTTCTTCTTTGTTTGATTTTCAAAAAACGTTTATTAATGCAACCAGCAACAAGTTGACAACAAACAAGATCAAAGAAGAACCAGCAGAACCTCAGAGAAACACCTGAAGGTCCACAGGTGAGTTCT
>CM024791.1:27206077-27269331 GCA_014281875.1 Nibea albiflora
TTGTGCAACAAGAACAAGTTGTAAATGAAACATTTCATAATCGTCACTTTAAGTATTCGTACGTCCATCGTCCTGCTTGCCTTCTCTTTCTTCTCCACCTCTTGCTCTCTGCATAAAAACCCTCCTTTCTCCTCTGATCAGTCTCATCTCCTTCTGAAATAATTTCTCCTCTGTGTTGTGATACGAGCTGGGCGTTCTCTCTGAGTTCTGTGCCTGTTCGTCACTGAAGCTCGGGGCCAGATGAGTCATTAGTCTTCCTGTAGGTTTTTTTTTTGCTGCAGACTGAATTGCGCTTTGTTCCTATAAATCTAATAAAGAGGCTGATTGCTTTTGCTAATCATCCTGTGTCTTCCTGCTGCTGCTTATTGCTGCCATTAATTTCTGAGATAACTGGCCCTCTGCTGGAGCACAGAGCCTCCGATAACAACACTGACTGAGTGAGTGTGTGTGGGTCTGTAAACTAAATGGGGGGAGTTCCTCAGTGGTGTGTGTGTGTGTGTTGTTATATATATATATATACACACACAGACATTTTTTTTCCATGTTAAGGAGGTGCACTTCCTTTTCTCCCCTGTGATCGTCGTCGCCTCCTTTCAGTCACGCACAGCTGGGTCCACCCTCCCCTCGGAGGACTCACCCTGCTCGCCCTCCAGAGATTCATTATAATGCACTTCACTTCCTCGTGTAACTTTAAATAAAGTGAAGTTCATGCAGGAAACTGGCGGAGTTAAGAAGTTTATCATCGTGAGTTCCTAGCGAAGCAGTTCAGATGTCAGTAGGAGCTCAGCAACCGATCCCAGATCCTCCTGGAGGATCCTGAGACAACCCCAGGCTAGATGGGCTACGTCGTACCTCCAGCAGGTTCTGGGTCTGAACCGGGATCTCCTCCCAGTTGTACGTGCCCAAACACCTCCAGAGGAAGGAGCCCAGGAGGCCGAAGCACCTCAGCTGGCTCCTTCCAACACGAAGGCGTCGCACCAACCCATTGGTCCATCTCACCCTCAGACGGAGCAATTACCGTTTTTCTGGCATAGTTTGTGAATGATCGAACAATCGCAACATTTTACCGCTTCAGTTTGGAGGTTAGCATCAACATTGACTGCTAAAATATAAAACATACGTACACTTAGATCTGTACATCGAACCTCTTCAGCTGCAGCCGCTTCCTGTGCTGCTGTTTTCACACAGTGCTGGTGCTCACTCCGTCCGTTTCCATCCTCAACTTTTTGACCGTTGACCGTGTTGAACTTGACGAGAACTGAGACGTAACATCAGGCGAAGCTCCTCCACCTCCTCCGTCCTCACTGAGGTGGAGGAGCAGCAGATGATTCAGGAGGTGCCACTTCTTCAACTACAAGAAGAGAGACCTTTAGCTAGCTCGTCCGGCTCAGCGGCCCTCAAACGGCGGTGCTGATTGCATCCTTATACCAGACAGCCGGGGCGAGACGAAGCCACGAGAGCTCCTGGAGAGGTGAAGAAGAGGAGAGTATGGAAAACCACAGGTTCACCACGAGCAACAGAAGAAGACCCTTCAGATCACAGAGGGCGTGTTGGACGGCGTTGGCCTTTCTCTCAAACCTGGGTCACTGCGTCGTGACTTTCCGAGGCTGCCGAAAGAAATGAACCGCAACTCGACTTTATCCAAAGAAACAAGCGAGTCTGAGATCCTGATGCGATCCTGATCCGATCCTTTTCCTGCTCTAGTTTTTATACTCACAGACAAACAGTCCCATCATGGAACCAACATCTGTTGTTGTCTTTTCATAGCTGCTCAGTCTTTACCAACTAAGGACACGAGACATTCTCCTCAAGAGAGAAAAAAAATTTCTGGAGAAATATACCAACTGTGGCAAAGACTCGGATGTTTCGTACGTTAGGAAGCGTTTCTCTCCCTCCGACTTTGTTCACTTGCTCAGATTTGGTCATTTTCCAGGTTCATGTTCTTCCAAACATGTTTCTGCATGTGGAAATATGCTACACACTTCATGTGTACCACCGACAGTTTGCACTGAGGTGTTTTATTTTGAAAATCCAGCGGATTCTCTGTGCTGTTCCTGTGTCCGGCTTCCCGTCAGCCGGAGGTTGTTGTGTTAAATTGACGCCGAGGTTGAAACATTGACTCGAACAGCCGCGTATCACAGTGTCAATGTCAGAATGAAACAAACACACATTTAGGTGTCTCGACAGTCAAAATGGCCGCTGAAGCGCTACATTTAAGACTCTGCTGGTAACACGCTGACGCTCTGCTGGTCTTCTGGTCTTGGACTAAGACCACGTACTGTTGTCGTTCCACCTGAACATCCGAGTCGACTGTTTCTTCTGTTTCTTCTTCGTGCCGTGACCCCGTTAATCACCACTTGAGGCTATAACGGTGATGTTTAATTGATTACTAATAGTTTTTAATTGATTTTTATAAGTCACCCTTCGTGTTTATAGACTTTTCACTCAGTTAATTAATGAGCCGTTAGACGTGTGTGTGTTTGTGTGTGTGTGTTGCATCATTTGATTTTCTCGGAGACTTGGTGTCCGCAGAGGAGCTGCAGTCAGCCTGTTTGAGGGCTGAATATTCATTAAATCCTCGGCGAGGAGAGCAGCCGAAGGCCCCGCTGATACTCGCCTTAAATCAGCTGGCTGTCTGCTTACAAATTGCCGGCCTTCTCCGCACGTAATTGGCCAGTTTCAATTAGCGGCTGTCAGAGGAGACGACTCTGCGGCCGAGCGTTACACAAAATACTACAGCAGGACTTTTAATGATCAAAATGTTACTGCGGGCGTCACGCCGTGGTAATGCTGTTTGCTCCGCTGTCACCTCCTCAAGAAAGCAATTATACAGGGCAGAAGTGTGTGTGTGTGTGTGGTGTGTGTGGGAGTGTGTGTGTGTGGGATGTGTGTGTGTTGGCCTTGACTGTCTTTGGTTGGATCCTGCACCAGCTTCATAAAGCCGGTCCGAGCCTAATTAAAAGTATAATGTGATTTATATGATTTAAAGCTGCAGTAACCGGCTTCTGACCACCAGGGGGGGCAGAACACTAATACAGCCAATCACATGCTCAACAACAGTTAGCCAGCAGCTGCCTGTTTCCCATCCCATTAGTGTCTGTGTCCAGCTCATTCACTCTTCGTTAGCTCCGTTTTGGTCTCCACCACCTGAACTAGCCCGCTAAATGTTTTCGTCTTTCTTCATGAGCACGTCATGCAAACTTCAGTTTTACTGGACCAGCAATGACCATGATTTACTGATCGATTAGCCCACTTGCTAAAGTAGCTCGCTGCTAATTAGCCGCTGCTAATGATCAGCTCTGGGTCCAGAACTGGCTGATGTTAGCATAGCGCTAGCATGCAATGCATAGCAGTGAGGGCTATTTAAACACCAACTACCTGAATAGTAGTCTCCATATTCTGTGATTTGTACCAATTATGAGGAAATTAATAAATAAACGAAGAAATTTGTTACTATGAAAGAACTACATTTCCCATGAGTCTCAGCTGTCAAACCTCTTCTAAAATGGCCCTGTGACATCAGGTTTCATTGCAGCAAGAGCCGTTCATCTCTAAGCGTGGACGTAAGGCCTCGTCCTCGTGTGTGAAAACAGCTCGCTGCCTTGCTCACGGACACTCTAGCGCTTCCCGCGTTGTCTGACGGACACACGGCGGCTGCAGCAGGTGTTCCAACCAGCGGCTCATCTGTTACAGGACGGCCAACTCTCCCAGCCAAAGGCTCTCAGCATCCAAAGCGCCTGCTTCTTCTTCTTTTGTGTTTTCATTTCGGGGCTGAAAGGAAGTTGTTGAAAGGCTCGGCTCCTCGCTCTAATCCCTGATAGCAGGTTTGTTTTCGTCCCTCGTCGCTCGCTGAGTTTGTCTCCGTCTCTTTTCTCCTGGCACGCCGTTAGCTGTGTACATCATTTGTTAGCGGGCTGACTTAAATTCTATCTCTCCGTCCCAGGTGGCTTTGATCCGCCGCACACGCTCCTCATCATCTTCCCTCCTCTTCCTCGCCGCTCTCTTATTTATTTTTTCATGTTGAAAGTTGCCAAACTCCTGTCCTGCTCGGCTTTGGAGGGAGAGAGAAGGTGACAGGCAGCCCTGCCATCCCTCCCACCGCTGAGGAGAAGAAGAGGAGCGCCGGCCAGGTCCACATTTACAGCGTGAAGCAGGAGGAGGTGCTGATGTGACGAAGGATGATCGACCTCCAACCATGCCCCCGAGGTCAAAGGTCAGAGGTCAGAGGGAGGGAAATCTGTGAGGACACCCCAAACTCAAAAATATCCTGATAAGTTTCATATAAAACATGCAAATCCTCACAGTTTTTGACATTTTAACTCAAATTTATTGCAGATTAAAACACAATGCAACTCAGCCGGCGATGAAATTCAACAAAAACATTCAAATCTGCAAAATATAAAATATAAATCTGTAAAGTTTCGCTAAGACATCAGGATGAAAGCTTCATTAAATTCAGGAGTTTTCTTTCATCCTGTGGACACAAAGAGGCAGAAAACACACACACACACACACACACATACACACAAACACACACACACACACACACACATACACACACACACACACACATACACACAAACACACACACACACATACACACACACACACACATACACACACACACACACACTGTGTTTGTGCAGGCAGATTGCAGAGCGTTTTAATCTCTCCTGGACAAACAGCATTAGTTAAATGAGTAAATATGAAGAACGGAGAGAGACAGATTAAGACGACTAGCTCCGCCCACTGTTTGACTCCAGACCAATCAGAACGCACGGATAGTCCAGCTGAGCCTCGGTCACAGGAAACGGTTTTTAAGTTTTAAACGGATTTAATGTCACACAGTGCTTCCTCCTGTGTCCGTGGTCTCTATAGCTAATTTCCCCGTTCATGACAACTAACAACGAGCTAAAAAGAGATCACCAGCTACAACAAGCTGACAACAAGTTAAAACAAGCTAACAATGAGCTAAAACAAGCTAACAATGAGCTAACAATGAGCTAAAACAGCTAACAACAAGCTAAAACAAGCTAACAATGAGCTCAAACAAGCTAAAACGAGCTAAAACAAGCTAATAATGAGCTAAAACAAGCTAACAATGAGCTATAAAACAAGCTAACAACAAGCTAAAACAAGCTAATAATGAGTTAAAACAAGCTAACAAAGAGCTAAAACAAGCTAACAACAAGCTAAAACAAGCTAACAATGAGCTACAACAAGCTAACAACGAGCTAAAACAAGCAAACAAGCAACAAGAATGGGAACACACAAACATCATATAAGTTGAAAAATCTAAATAGCAGTGCAATCCCAATTTTTATAACACGAGCAGCAGCCTCTGTGGCTGGTAAATGAAAACTGTTTTGTTATATTGTTTATACTTTCAATATGCAGATTTCTGTTTATAGATAAAGGACACATGCTGCGTGGGTTTTCACGTCATTTCCACAGCTGCAGTCATCGAGAACACACTCGGTGTTAGTCCACCTGGCTTTAAGTGCAGAAGTGTTTAGTTTAACCTGAGCGTGTATTCACACTCACACACATCCAGCGTGTTAATTAGTTTGAAAACGTGAAGTTGCTGCTTTGTCTTAGATCGGGAGACAAAGTTATTAAGTGTTACTAAGTGTTTTGAAAAGGCGAGTGACCTTTGACCTCCTGACTCATTTAAACGTGAACGCTGTGTGAAGAACGCCTCAGCTTCCAGGCCGCACTTCATTAGAGCTGATTGAAACACTGCTGATCACTGCGCTCGTCAATAATTGCTTTGTGATTGGCTCAACGGTTGGATTATATTGGCATTGATTATTTTGACATTTCCTTCATTGATTAGCTGCTGTGTGAGTAATATTGATCACTTTGGGTCTCTATTAATTACTTCCTTTTTGTTACAATCAGAACACACTCTGTATCCTGTGTGAGTGTGTGTGTGTGTGTGTGTGTGTGTGTGTGTGTGTGTGTGTATAAATATTCATCATTCATCGTGATATTGATCAATAACTTTCAGCTTTCTGTGCCGGGGTTTTATTCTTACTACGAGAGAAACATTGTCAATATTTGATTTGCTGCTTGGTTGTTAGCTTCCTTTAGCTCACTGTTAGCTTGTGATCTTGATTCATAAAGAAGATGAAGTGATTGCCTTTATTAGTGGCTGTTTGGCTGATGATTGTCACTGACTGGAGGATTTACCTTTATTTCACCTTCAGATCAGCCGTGTTTTAGAAAAGTCTTCTGGTTTCTTTTGGACTCATTTCCAGGTGAAACTTTAACATGAACTATTTTCTTCACAGCTGTCAGAGTGTATTAACTCTACAGATCATTTACAACATCCTCTTCCTGGAATGAGTTGGCTCTTGATAAGCCCTCCCTCTTCTTCCTGCTCTCACACACAGCCAGCTCCACCCTGCTCATGTGTTTCCTTGTTCCCTCCCACTCAGATCTCCAGTTTGAAGATGGGTGGAACCAACATGTGGTGACGTGTCAGCTGACAGGCCGCATGTTGTTTAGATCAGAGCTCAGACTATTTTCATTTCTCAGGAAGTCAAACTCAGACAGTCGTCGACGCGGAGAGGAGAAATGGCGCAGCAAGAAAATAAACTGAACCGGGAAACCTTCTCTTGTCCGATCTGTCTGGATCTACTGAAGGATCCGGTGACTACTTCCTGTGGACACAGCTACTGCATGAACTGTATTCAAAACTTCTGGGACGGAGAGGATGAGAAGAGAATCCACAGCTGCCCTCAGTGTAGGCAGACCTTCATACCGAGGCCTGTCCTGAAGAAAAACACTATGTTAGCAGCTTTAGTGGAGGAACTGAAGAAGACTGGATTCCAAGCTGCTCCTGCTGATCACTGCTATGCTGGACCTGAAGATGTGGCCTGTGATGTCTGCACTGGGAGGAAACTGAAAGCTCTGAAGTCCTGTCTGGTCTGTCTGGCCTCTTACTGTGAGAAACACACCTCCAGCCTCATCATGATGTGGCTCCATTAAAGAAACACAAGCTGGTGGAGCCCTCCAAGAAGCTCCAGGAAGAACATCTGCTCTCGTCATGATGAGGTGATGAAATATTTTGTCGCTACTGATCAGCAGTGTATCTGTTATCTCTGCTCTATGGAGGAACATAAAGGCCACGACACAGTGTCAGCTGCAGGCAGAAAAAGGACTGAGAGGCAGAGAGAGCTCGAGGTGAGTCGACAAAACATCCAGCAGGAATCCAGGACAGAGAGAAAGATGTGAGGAGCTCCAACAGGAGGTGGAGGCTATCAATGGCTCTGCTGATAAAGCAGTTGGAGGACAAGTGAGAAGATCTTCACTGAGCTGATCCGTCTCATGGAGAAAAGAAGGTCTGATGTGCAAGCAAGCAGGTCAGATCCCAGCAGGAAACTGAGTGAGTCGAGTCAAAGAGCTTCAGGAGAAGCTGGAGCAGGAGATCACTGAGCTGAAGAGGAAAGACGCTGAGCTGGAGCAGCTCTCACACACAGAGGGACCACAACCAGTTTTCTACACAACTACCCCTCACTGTCACGACTCAGCCAATCTACAGACTCATCCAGCATCAATATCCGTCCTCTGATGGTACTTTGAGGATGTGACAGCTGCTGTGTCAGAGCTCAGAGATAAACTACAGGACGTTCTGAGGTGACCAACGACAAACATCTCACTGACAGACACTGGAAGTCCATGTTTCACTGTCAGGACCAGAACCAGAGCCCAAGACCAGAGCTGAGTTCTTAAAATATTCACGTGAACTCACACTGGATCCAAACACAGCAAACACACAGCTGTTATTATCTAAAAGGAACAGAAAAGTGACATTTACATGGGAACATCAGTCTTATTCTAGTCACCCAGACAGATTCACTGATTATCGTCAGGTCCTGAGTAGACAGAGTCTGACTGGACGTTGTTACTGGGAGCTGAAGAGGAGAGGAGGAGTTCATGTAGCAGTCACATACAAGAATATCAGCAGAGCAGGGAGATCAGATGAATGTGAATTTGGACGCAATGACAAATCTTGGAGGTTAGATTGTGACACAGACAGTTATAACTTTTGTTACAACAGAGTCCGCACTCCCGTCTCAGGTCCTCGGTCCTCCAGAGTTGGAGTGTACCTGGATCACAGTGCAGGTATTCTGTCCTTCTACAGCGTCTCTGAAACCATGACTCTCCTCCACAGAGTCCAGACCACGTTCACTCAGCCTCTCTATGCTGGACTTTATATTTATTATGGATCCTCTGCTGAGTTGTGTGAAGTCAAATAGACAGAAGTCATTGAAGGGTTAAATTCTGTGTTTCATGTCTTCAGCTTGTTTTGTTTCCATCATTGTTGCTGACAGCTGATTGTTGTGGCATTTCTTCACCTGTCAATCAAACACTGTGGGCGGTACTTTGCCCTCTTCTCATTGGTGGTTGTGTAAATGTTTGAGTTTCTTTCGGTGGCTCCTTCCTGTGTCTGTTTAGCCATGGAGGCTATCACTGCTCATGATGACTTTAGTTTGTATGATCAGAATCAATAAGGAGATGATTCATCTCTTCTTGTAATATGTGAGATTCAATGAAGAAAACAACATTTAGTTTGTGCTCTGAGTCAATAAAGAGGATTTATTACACACTGAAACACAGTCCTGATTCATTTTGGTTAGTTTGGTGTGAACAAGTTGAGTTGAGTCTGACACACACGAGACAACAGAGGCCATGGTGCGTTCATGACCTGGTTTTTGTTACAATATTGACCTTCAGTCCAATGAGCCTCTGCTGCGTGACACCTTCTTTACAACATACACACAACTGATAGACGAGATACTGCAGTATACTTCTAGTGAGACGCCATCAAACACACTGCAGCAAGTCTTCATGTTTCCATTGAACATGTGATCTAAATGAACTCCCAGCATTCACTCTGTTTATTTCGTCGGTCTCTGTCTGGGCGGTCCTGCCTCCGCCGCTTCCAGCTCGTAATGACAGCTCGTCTAAGGAGCAAAGTCATTGCATGACTAACTGGATACAAGTTCACAGAGCGACTGACGCAAAAGCGGTTTGTCAGTCAGCCTGTCAACAAAATATGTGCATTATTATTGTTTTGGGGTCTTTATGCCAGAGAAGAACGTTTCATTCCCTTCAGTTATGATTTTAAGAGTGAAATTAGTGGAGATCCGAGCAGAGTGTGGAGGAAGAGATTCACTGACTGAGTCCAGAGTCTGTCTCTTCTTGGAGGTCGTCACATAAATATTAACATGTTAGTCATTCATGAAGTTTGATGTACGGAGGCGACCTGTACGAATGCAGCAAGAATTCAACCTCGAGGGCAACGTCATGAAAAGAAGCAAATTCCTTCTGAACACTTGAAAGAATATTGAAGGATGAGCTCACTGAAGAGGGAATGTAGAGGCCAGTTAGAGAACACAGAGTTCACTTCAATGTTTTTAAAGCAACTTTCCTCTGATGAACTAACGTCTCTTACCTCCTGTTGATCCACACAGAAGTACGTAACGCTTAACGGCACAAAGTCACACACCCACCAGCTATTCACTGATTTTGGTGACCCGCAGGTGACCTAACGACCCACAGGTGTCTCTAACGATTCGCAGGTGTCCTTAATGACCCAAAGGTGTCCTTAACGATTTGCAGGTGTCCTTAACGATTCACAGTGTCCTTAACGACCCACAGGTGTCCTTAACGACCCACAGGTGTCCTTAACGATTCGCAGGTGTCATTAACGACCCGCAGGTGTCCTTAACGATTCGCAGGTGTCCTTAACGATTCGCAGGTGTCCTTAACGATTCGCAGGTGTCCTTAACGACCCGCAGGTGTCCTTAACGATTCGCAGGTGTCCTTAACGATTCGCAGGTGTCCTTAACGACCCGCAGGTGTCCTTAACGATTTGTAGGTGTCCTTAACGATTCGCAGGTGTCCTTAACGATTCGCAGGTGTCCTCACAGAATGCTGACAGGGAACAGAGACAGTGTCGTGCCAGAACAGGAGCTGTGCAAGCGGGCAATGTGTGCAATCATTGAGGCGCTCTGGAGGGTTAACTCAAACTGGAAGTGGACCGCTGCCAGCAGCTGACACGAGGACCAACAGGTTCAGCAGACCATCTTGATAACTTCGGGGTCTCCAGCTGAAGCAGATCTGATGCACCCTGACACAAACATCACAGCCTCAGTGTCAGCCTGTTCCTCCTCTCCTCACTCCTCTGCCTCCACCCTACCTCGCTGGTAATGAAGAAGGCTGACGTGACTGCGCTCTCTTTGGGACGTCTCCACGAGCTGAGATCAGCGATGGAAGAACTGGATGTGATGTTAATGGACGCCACTAAGCTGCAGCACTCGATTCAAATCAACATCAACCGAATCTGCCTGGCACTGAGAGAGAAGACGTCCCACATCTGCTGCCCCCATTACGCCTCTTCTTCCTCCTGTTGGACCTTCGACTAACCTCCAGAAGCTGCTGCTTCGCCTGGACTTCGTGTTCCTGAACAAACTGAGAATTTATTTTTTATCTTGATGGACTTTATAACTTGGCAGAAAATGTTACACGGTTAAATTTAGCCTGATTCAACATCAGGTCTTTGGCAGGAAAAATACTTTTAATTAATCATTTAATCATCAAGCACAATCTTGATTTTTTTTCTGTCTTTAACTGAAACTTTACATAGACATAAATGAACTTCATATTTAGAATATGTTCACCTGTAATTTACCATCAGGATCACACACAAGATCAAGCTTTTACTTTATCGATAAAAACCACAGAACACTTGACAGTAAAGTTAAGGCTCAGCCTCCAATATGTCTGATTGTACAGATTCTTTATGGGCAATTAAGCCTTTTAATTTTGGTGTATGTGTGTCTGTTTATGTTTATGAATATAATATATTTATGAATATAATTCATTCGGTTTTAGAGTACTGTGAAAATTACAGCAACCAAATATTGTACTGTGGAGTTACTTACAGCTGCCAGTTTTCAGTGTGTCGCACTAATAAATATATTTTAAGTTTTTGTCATGGCACCCAGTCAATGTCCAAGTTTGTCTGACAGCTTCCACTTTGTACCTGTGTGTCAGTCAGTCGCAGGCAGCATATCAATTTTAAAATGAAACATTTTGCAAACAGACAACAGGTAAACTTTTTAACTACGTAGCTACTGACTAAAATGACGCGAATCTGAGCAAGTTAACAAAGTCTGGAGGGAAAAAACACTTCTGGTGAAAAATTGTAGGATGAAATACAACGTCAGGAAACTGAGACTGTTTCATCAGCACTTAAAACTGCAGTATTTCTACACTGCTTTTACTGCAGTAAAAGGTCTGAGTACTTCTTTCATCGCTGTGGTCAGTATCAGCGTGTTGTAACTGTAAGGAATAAAAATAATCTGTTGACCTTTAACAGTGAAGTTAAAGTCAGTGAACTTTCTGTCATTTTCGTGCCGCGCACCGGGAGATGATTCAAGTGTAATTTCCAGTATTTTTAACTCGTGTTGTTGGTTGTAGCATTAAAGAAAAAGAAAAGAAGTAATCTTGCCCGCTGCGTCTATCAAGACAGTCTGTGTAAAGTAGTAACATGTCATTTATATGTGCTTTAAATCTTGAAAAGACTCAACAGTTAAAGCAGCTCAGAGCGAAGAAGCTTGCAATTAAACGGCGTGGGCCGACGTGGACAGAAACCCCGGCATGAAAGGAGGCATGGAAAGAAGCTTAATTCATCAGAACTGGATTTTCTTCAGCCTCTGCACATTCAGCCTGTCAACCTGCTGTCAGTGGAAGTCAGCCGTGATTGGAAGGCTCTTTTTAAAAACCCAGTAGCCTGTGATTATTCACTATCATTTAGAGGGAAAGACAAAAGCCTCCAGGCAGTTTTATTTCAAGATTGCGACAAGGTAAATTGTAGTTCAGAGCGCGCTCGGCGAGAAACGTCTCAGCGGGTTTGAACAGTTTTGACACGTCGCTGGAAAAAAGAAGGTGGACAGGAAGAAGAGTGGCAGCAGTCTTTAAATCCTGACAGGTGAAATAACTGGAATAAGTAGTGTGTTCCAACGCAGAGGAGTCTTCTTCTTCTTCTTCTTCTTCTCCTGATGGTCGCTCTCATCAGCTCATCTGCCTCCGTGAATAACCAGTCTACAGATCTTTGACTGTCAACACGCAGGAATGATATCCATCAAACTGCGGCACTGAGATCAGAGCTTCACGACATCCAACCGGTTTCTTTACGCTTATCTGGGGTCGGGTCGCGGTGGAAGCAGGTTTACCAGCTCCTCCTGGGCCTTATGGGCTCTGTAGTCCCTCCAGTGGGTCCAACTGGAAACCAGCTTCTTCCAGTGGGTTTCTCCTTCTGCAGAAAAAAAGGTGTTTTCATTATACCAAAACTTTGGATGAGTAAGTGCCCGAGGGATTCACCGATCCAACTTTTTTCTCAGAATTCTGATTTCCACATTTAAATTCAGGATGTCTGCGGATGCTGGTCCGATACCAGCGCTGTCTTTTGCAGCGGCACTGACTGTGATCAGGTGACCTGTGATCAGGTGACCTGTGATCAGGTGAACAGTGTTAACGATCCACAGGTGACCTTAACGATCCACAGGTGACCTTAACGATCCACAGGTGACCTTAACGATCCACAGGTGACCTTAACGATCCACAGGTGCATGTACAGATAACTGACAGGGAGCAGTTGGATGACAGTGTCGTGCCAGAACAGGGAGCTGTCTAAGTGGGTAATGTACCACGGCTCAGCAGCTTCTATGGACATGAGTACAAGAGAGAAGACAAGAGTAAATCTGGGACTGACTTTTAGTGGCTGGTGAGAGCTTGGTGAAATAAAAGGCTGAACATTTACATTTACAGCACATGTACCTTCGTCACTTTCCACTGAAAGCGTCACTTAGTGAGGTTTGATTGGTCGTTGTGTCTCAGACGAGAAAAAGTTCGGACAGAAGAAAATCTGCGAGCGATAAACGACGACATCACCTCCTGTCACCTTTAAAACACGCCTACCATCCGCAGGAGTCCATCTACCTCCGTTTATGTTAGACGAGGAGCACGGTGGAGATCGGTGTCCATGGCAACCATCAGGTCAGGTCAGGGTGTCATGGCGACCAGGAGATCTCCCCGGACGAGGCGCTTAAAACCGGCAGACAGCTCAGCGGCTGCAGACACACCAGAGAGAGACTGAGTGTGTGTGTGTGTGTGTGTGTGTGTGTCTGGGACTCTAATTGGCAGAACCTTCTGTCAATCACGAAGCAAGAAAGGTGGTCACACCTGACTTCACCTGCTTGATTGACAGACCCAGGGGACCAATCACAGAGAGCCAGACGGGCTTCAGACCACCTGGAGAACGACTCTCTCTCTCTCTCTCTCTCTCTCTCTCTCTCTCTCTCTCTCTCTCTCTCTCTCTCTCTCTCTCTCTCTCTCTCTCGTCTGTTTCCTGCAGGTGAACTTTCGCTTTTCAAACTATTTTCTCTTCATATTTCTTAAACAGATGCTGAACTTTTTCTCACTTTCATCCGTCCATCATCTTTTCTTCCTGTTCGTCCTCCCTTGGTGTTTTCGTCCTCCTCAGACCTCCCTGCATATGGATGAGTCCAAAGTAAAGCCAAAGAAATGTTGGAGTGTCTGATGAGATCCACCGTCTGCTTTAAAGGCGTTTACAGAAAGTCAGCCGAGGTTAAAGACCCAACAACAACAAGTCTTTATGTAACGTGCGTGATTCACTTACCGGATCATTACGTTGTAAATGAAAACATCGTGACCACAACAGGAAGTCAGAGACTGATGCGATGCTGCAGCATGCGTTAATGACTGTTCATCATTATCAGTTATTCTCCAATTAATTGATTATCTGCTTATAAAATGACCTCATTTGCTGCTGGCGCACACAGCGGAGGAACACACTTGTTTTCTTCTGTAAACGCTGATTAGCAACAGGAAAACGGATTAACGAGGGGAAACGTCAACGCAGCGGATGCATCACTGCAGACGCTCGCCGTCACCTGCTCGGGGTCACAGATCAACAGCAAGTGCTGCTGGACCAGTCAGTAATATTAGCTGCTGCTGTGTCTGCTGCTGGTGACCTGGCTGATGTCCTACAGCACATAAACATCATGCAGTCCAGCTGAAATGTGTAAATACAATAACAACATCAGGCACTGCTGGAGGAAGATCCCGCAGATGGAAAGGTTGCCTTGAAAACAAAATTAAACTTTTTATTTGGAGTCTAACAGACTTTGTGGCCTGCAGTGATAGTTTCTGTCCTGGAAACACTTTAAAACACAGCGTGATTAAAGCTTTGACCCAGAACACTGGAGCCAGAGACTAAACTGCCTGGACTGAAATACTCGTTTCGTGTTTCCTGTTTTATTCTGTAGTGCTTCCCTCCCGTTGTGTCTTGTGTATCTTTACTTTCCTGCCAGTTTCCACCCTGATTGGTTCCACCTGTCCCTCGTTAATCTCACCTGTGTCCAGTTGTCCTCTCGTGTGTATTTAGTCCCGTCAGGCCGTGTCGCTGCTTGTTTGTCAGTTCTGGATCTCGTTCGGTTTACCTGGACCATCCCGACACCTTCTGTCATTTTTGTTCTGCACTCATGGATCCAGAATGTGACAAAGCTCGCTCAAACGTGCACGATGGCCGTCCCGCATCATCACAGCAGAAAATGTCTCCGTACAATAAATTAAAGGAAACTCAGGGGAAACTTTTAAGAGACAGAAGCACCAAAGAGAACTTGAGAGGAAACAATTCAAAGACCTGTTCAATGCAAAACTTGAACAGGTAATAACTGTGTGAATATATTTTTAAAAGGACTAAAACTTAATTTATTTCTTGGCTGATGTTCTTAAATATCACCTCCAACGTCACATCATGACCTTCAACGGACAAATGAAACAATAAAACATTTTAAAAACTCCAAACAGGCTGCTGGTTTCTCAGTCAGTCTCAGTCCAGTATCACAATGGCTGCAGAAGTGAGTCAGTCTCCATAAGTCCCCATGTTAGACAGCAGAAATAAACATGTTTACAGCCTGGTACAAAAAACAGTTTTGGTCTCTGTAGCTAATTTCCCCGTTCATGACAACTGTACTGAGGGTGAATTTATATACAACTCACCTGTTCACATTAGGTTATGTAACGTAACGTCCGTTCTTTAAACGGTCAGTGCTCTCTATGGAAGAATACAAATCCAGGTAAGCTTCGTAAGACTCTACCTCACCTTAAAATATTTAATTTCCAACACAGATCTTGTTTATCAACACGGCAATGAATATTCATGAGCAAACGTTTGCGTCCATCTTACCTAAAAACTTTATTTTCAGCTGAGCTGCTGTAAGAAAAAAAAATAATCATTACAGAGAGAGCGAGCGATGAAGCAGCAGCAGTTGATTAAAAATTAATGGCAAACAATAGTCAGTAATAAACTGGAAATTGCTCGTCATTAAAAACAGCGAGGCGTTTTTTTTTATTATTATTTACCATCGAGGCGTCAGTCGTCGACCATCTTCACACACACACACACACACACACAACACACACACACCGATGTTCTGCCTCCACCTTCTGACAGATTAATTAATATGCATTAATGCTTTCTGAAAAACCTCAACGTTTAATTTGGCGTGGAGTAATTGGAGCGAGCGATAGCGTTGCAGCGGAGCCATTAAACAGCAGTCGCTTCTACAGGTAGCTGCGTGTGAATTATAGTTATCCCCGCTGCTGCACCTGTCAGAGGAACAAAGACGGGAGGTCAAAGGTCAGATATGATTTATTGCAGCAGGGTTTGGACTGGTCGTGCAGATCCTGCGGCTACATTGTGCGCTCATCCGACTCCTGTTCTGGCACAACACTGGTTTAGGCCTGTAATCTTCTTCTTCTTCTTCTTCTTCTTCCTCTTCTTCTTCTTCCTCTTCCTCCTCCAGCAGCTACAGTTTACAGCTTATATCAGGTAAACTCTGTAAATCAGCTTCCTCCGTTAACGTCCTCTTCGGTCTCTGCCATCACTGAATTATTTAAATGTCAAATTAAACTTTGTTTCTTTAAAACAGGAAGTTTAGTTGTCACACAAAATAAATTCTCGGGGAAACGTGCGCCTCAAACACAGTTTAGTATTAATTAAACACTCGTGAGGCTTCCTGTTTTAATATTCTAGAGAAGCAGAGACCAAAGTCAGTCTGCAGACTAAAATAACTCCCATTCACCAAGTTCAGGTGACGAATGACTCGGTGTATTGTATTCACGCGTCCTCGTGATTTGTCTTTGTCGCTCCACGCGTTGTCCGTGAACAGAGAGGTGGAGGTCTGGGAGATGAGGATACCGTCCAAAGGCGACCCGGCCCGTCATCCGCGTGATGGTTCGCATAGAAAAACCTCCTGAACCTTTTGTCCCGCTGCCAGGCCGACTCATTCTCCTCTATGAAGAGGACGGCATCCAAGAAGTGCTGACAATGGAAAGTTTAATTCAAGTCCTCATGGAGAAGATTGATACACAGATATTGTCAATAATAAAAGGTGAAGACAAGACTGGAGCCACAGTTCTGTGTCACTGAGGAGAAAAGCTCATTGTGTCCTCAAGGACAAGAAAGTAAAGTACTGAAGACGGAGGACGAACAGAGCAGAGTCAGTCAGGCTCAATAACGCAACAATCCACACGAGGTCCAGCTCCATACCTGAGGTTCTAAAACCTGGACCTAGTCTCTGTGACGTCCCCGCAGACTGTCTAAAACCTGGACGTAGTCTCTGTGACGTCCCCACAGACTGTCTAAAACCTGGACGTAGTCTCCGTGATGTTCTCGCAGACTGTCTAAAACCTGGACGTAGTCTCTGTGACGTCCCCGCAGACTGTCTAAAACCTGGACGTAGTCTCTGTGACGTCCCCGCAGACTGTCTAAAACCTGGACGTAGTCTCTGTGACGTCCCCGCAGACTGTCTAAAACCTGGACGTAGTCATAGATCAAGATATTGGGGTTAATTTGAAAGAATTAATTTTTGAAGTGAAGGACATTGGGAAATATTTTTTCAGGGTCAAATCACGACTAAAACATCCGTCGGATCGTTCCACATGGCGTTGCTTCGTCACGCTCGGTAGTCAATGATCATTTAACCCAAATAAACTAAAATCTGCTGCTCGTGTTTAAATGGACGTTATGATGTTGGCTTTATTATCAGGAGGCTCAGTAATGAAAACAGGTGAAGACATTAGGTGGAAGCTGATGGGCGTGATTGAGGAGGAAGGACAGCAGAACAAACACTGACTGACTGAGAAATCACCAGGTGTTCATTACTTTAAGTGTTTGTGGATTTTTGAGTAATCAAATCATGAAAAGAGGCAGTTAATTTATCAAATGAGAGTGAAACAGTTTCCTTTTTGTTTCAAGAGGAATCAGCGGAGAATAATCACTGTCAAATCTGATAAAACAGATTTTTACGAACACAGAAAATGAATTCAGACTCACGGCGTCACAGCGTGCCGGCGCGTTGTTTGTGTTTCATGTTTCACGTCTTTTCTGAAGCAAATGATATGAAATCAGATGAAGTTCAAACGGACGTCAAACAGTCTGAAATCAGCTGTTTTCTGGATTATTGTAATGTTTGTCATGTAAAAAGTTTGGAGCCGATTTAACATGCAGCTAAATCAGCTAACTAGCATGCTAACCTCATTTCCGTCATCTGAAGAGCAGGTGATGTTAGCCTCTTAAAGCAGACACGCATGCTCACGTGCAGCTCGTGTTTAACTTGCAAATTATTAATAAACGACGTCTGAGCCTGACGGACGAGATACAGCGCGGTGAGCTGTGTGGTACTGTAGCAGATTAGTTAATAAATAAATGGTACGGGGCCTCACCTGGTACAAAAGCTGAGTCCTTATCGCAGCCGTACAGGCTGGATTCAAACACCTTCTCTCTCCTCACTCGCCTCTCTCTCTCTCCAGCTGCTCCCATGGAATAAAATATGAAATGAAATAAATAAATGGTATTGTAGGGAGTAATTTAAGTGACAGAAACTCTCCATTAGACAAATTGGAAATTAGAAAACTGGAAAGAAAAACGGTGTGACGGAGCGCCAATTTACGACTCCTGCCTTCCCATATGTGTCCCTCTGCTGCCGGGTACAGTTGGATGAGCTCTACAGTCGCACTGTGAGAATAATAATATAATAATAATAAAATAAAAAAACGAACTCTGAACGTGCCGCTGTCAGCTTTTGCATTCTGAGTTTGAAAGTCCTGATTCAGCAGGACGGGGTGGCCGTCCCGTCAGGAAAGGCCGATGATCTTGGCAGAAGAAGAAGAAAAAGGAAGTGATGATGAAACTACACTTTTTATTTATATATTTCCTGCATGCAGTGTCTTCTTTAAACCCACTCCGAGCCGAGCGATGGCGTGTCTGATAGCTCCGCCACCGCTGCCGCCAGCCAACTTAATAAGAGGCTCCCAAGTCTGGTTCGACACTGCTGGAGCTTCTGGACCGATAAGAACCAGAGACTGAAAAGACAGAGAGCGGCGCGGGCGAGGGAGCTAGACAATGAAGGGAGAGTGTAGAGAGAGAGAGAGAGAGAGAGAGACAAGAGTTTTAATGCTTATGCCAGCAGGTTGAAAAATGATTATCTTGCTGTCTGCTTGTGACGGTGTGTATGGAGGCTTGACAGCAGCCAGCGGCTTCGCTCATTAATAAGGAGGAAAAACTGAGTGTGTGTGTGTGAATCAGTGTTAAGACTGTAATGTTCTCAACTAAATCCTGACATGCCCTTTACCATCTGACTGCAGGCAGAGCAGCAAACTCACAACTATTGTCATATTTTAATATTTCATCACATTCTGCTGTTCTGCATCAGTTTAGAGTTTATAGTCACACGCCGGATTACACACACACACACACACACACACACACACACACCACGCCCCGTCACACACCTCCTGTTACCTGAAATAACCTTATTTTTAGACGGAGCTCTCGTTAATTAACGTCAGACCGCCTTAAAATGAGTTAACGGAGGTGAATGCATTAATTTTGCATGATTTTCTCAGACCACCTTAAAACTGCACGACTATTAAATCAAAAGAACCAACCAGAGAAGCTGCGTTTATGATAACTGACACCGTGCTGATATCAAACGGTTCTGATTCAGACAATAACGTCACACTGCAGAGGTGATTTACAGACTTCATGATGGAGACACTGATCAGTAGCTTAATATAACAAAGCTAACACAGCTAACACTGAGGATCCAGTTGATTTTGAGCTAGTGCTAATGTAGCTAACTGCTAACATGAGTTAACGTTATGGACCTCGCTAGTTTTGGGGAAAGGCTAACATAATATAAGCTAATGTTGGACAATTAGCTAGCTTTGAAATATAGCAAATGTAGCTAACTGCTAACATGAGCTATTTTAGTCAGCTTTGATGTAAAGCTAACATTAGCTAATGTTATGAACCTAATTAGTTTTTTCCTCGAAGTTAGCTAACTGCTAACATTAGCTACCATTGCTCGATGGAAACATTGATCAGTAGTGAGGCGCTAACTGTGGTTAGCTCGGTCTGCCGGGTAGCTAGCTGAGCTGACTCAGCCCAGGACGCCAGGAACAAACCAGGAGTTAGCCACTGTTAGACTGGACACTGCCGGTTCAGAGGTTCTGTTACTGTGTTCACTGTTAGACTGGACACTGCCGGTTCAGAGGTTCTGTTGCTGTGTTCACTGTTAGACTGGACACTGCCGGTTCAGAGGTTCTGTTGCTGTGTTCACTGTTAGACTGGACACTGCCGGTTCAGAGGTTCTGTTGCTGTGTTCACTGTTAGACTGGACACTGCCGGTTCAGAGGTTCTGTTGCTGTGTTCACTGTTAGACTGGACACTGCCGGTTCAGAGGTTCTGTTGCTGTGTTCACTGTTAGACTGGACACTGCCGGTTCAGAGGTTCTGTTCGGTCTGGCTGTGTCCACTGGAATGTAAACGCTGATGTAGCTAACTGCTAATTAGCTGCTGCTAACTGAATCTGCTGTTAGCAGGCAACAGAACCAGGCTTAGCAGCTCGACTGATAAAAGCAAAAATAACTAAGTACTTTAATCGGACGCGTTAGCGACATTTTATGTATCGTTTTGTGACTTTGTTGTGATTGTGGCTGCAGGTGTTTCTTTCTCATCATTAAATATATTTAGAGCCGTGCCTTTATCACATTTAAAAGCAAGTGAATGAATTGACTCTCATCGAATGAAGCGGTTAATAGGAGCGACGTTCCCGACGGCGGAGCGGGAATTCTAGTGTAAACTGTAGAAATGTACTTTTCCCTACAGTTCGGTTCTTCAGTTTAATTACATTCACTCAGAATTCATCAATTAATGTGACTTGGTTTTAATTATAATCTTACCTCCTAAATGTTCCCGTTTCTTATCTTCCTCAGCTGATCTGAAATGTATTATTTCTTCTCTCCGAGCGACGTTTTTCTGCGTCCGGAGGAGACGTGAAGGTTTCTAGTTTTTTTTTTTCGCCGTTTGCCGGGCAGACGGCACTCAGGGCTTGAAGTGAACAGCTAATCCTCCAACTATAAAGGTCTGTGTAACCTTTCTAACACAATTTCACAAAAGACTGCTCTGTTTGTTCTGCTCTCAGAAATAAAGCTAATTATAAAAACCCGCCCAAACGTCTTGACCTTTCCCTCTGGGTAATTACAGCTTCTCATTTCTTTCCTTTCTTTCTTTCTTTTTTCCCCTCACGTGTTTGTCTTCCTCTTATTTCGCTCTCTTCCTCTTATTTCACTCTCCTCCTCCTCCTCCTCCTCCTCCTCCTCCTCCTCCTCCTCCTCCTCCATCAGTTGGACAGTCAGATGAAGAAGCTAAAAGAGAGATCTCGAGTTTAATTCCAGCCTGAACACAGACCGTCCTCAGCGAGGAGGAAGTCTATTAAGGTCGCACACTGTTTGAACTGTGGCCCGGCCCTGTATACAGTACCTCTGTGTTTTGGGTCTGCAGAGTGTTCAGAGGCTAAACTCCAAAAAATCTGCTGCCAAAACAAACGAACAAAAAAAAACAGAAAGCAGGTTGAAATCAGCTGAGTGCAGTCCCACAATGCAACACTCAATCGGTTATATTGTGCCAAATCATAACAAAGGCTGACACAGGTCAGCTCTTTATAATATTACTGACAGAGACTCAACAGTTCCCACCATGAGCACGAGCACCTGCCGACAGCGGCGAGGAAACGCTTCCTTTAAGCAGCGTAACGCAGGTTCATTCATTCATCTGAGTGGAGGTAGTTCGTGTTAGCTGCAGGGTAAATCGAGTCCAGCGCAGCCTGACGCGACGCTGCAGCTACAGATAGAAACAAAGAAGTTTAGTCACATGGAGGCTGGAGCGTGTCCCAGCTGACACCAGGCGAGGGGCGGGTTACATCCTGGTCAGGTCGATTCACGTCTTCGTGGGAGGATGCCGGCAGATACGGGAGAACATCCAAGAACCAGGAAGCTTCTTCTCGCACCGTGCCGGCCTCCATTTATCAACTTTGTAACACAAAGATAACGAAAAAGAAGCTTGAAAAAAAGCTGATGAAAACCTTAAAATACTGAAAGACTGGTGCCAAGATTTTCGAATAAAACCAGAGACTGGTGCTAATGTGATGTTCAATCTGGTTGATGAAAGCCTGTCGACCCTTTACGACCTCCAAAAGCTTTTTCATAGCTCAGACGTTCTGCAGAGCTCAAACCACCAACAGACTCCTCACTATTAAATCACCATCTTAAACCCTGGAGACAAGCCGGACTGCCAACCAGCTCTGAGAGTTTACCACCAGGGAAGGTATATATCTTCTCCACAGGACGCCGGGGTGCTAATCCGGGGATTGTTGAGTACAAACAAGATGGAGTACTTCGTTTTCTGTGTTCCACCATCTGAATCTCAAACACTTCCTGTAAGTGCTCATGCAAAGAAAAACCCCGGGGTTCAAACCCGGCGTCGCTCACAGATAAGTCCAAGTTTTACTGCTCGTGTCACCGACTCAAATCTCACCGTGGTTTTAATTACTTTCTTGTACTCTTATTCTCCGTCCCCCCGTGGGCGTCTATTGTTTTACTGGTGATTAATATTCTTTAGTCTTATCAGCACTTTAAAGTTTGAATTCAATCTTTGCTCTTTCGTTTGAATCAAAGTGTGTTTGTTGTTGTAAAGAAAGTAGACTCGAGAGGCCGGAAATGAATCCAGAGTTAACGATGATCAGACGTAAAGATGAAATCTTCAGTCAGATATTTAGAAGGACCAACTCCGCTAAGACTGAAGACTACGAAAGACTTACTGTAGCCGAGGATCTGCACTCTTAGTTTGAGCCTTTTTAATATGTGAGGATGTTTTTTTGTTCAATATCAGTTTGAACTGTTTCCTCAATGTGTCTCCTTTCTCTGCTTCCTCCTCTGTTTGGTTTCCTTTCCTTATTTCTCTCCATGTGTCCGGTCCAATTTATTAAAGTCTGAATAAAAATAAATCTGTTCTGTTATTAAGCTTCCAGCCAAACGTGTCAGATGAGTTCAGGAAATGACTAACATGAGTTCAGGGTGGCCTCAGCGTGTCATCGAGCCGCCCGTTACCTTCCTCACCTCGTCTCCTTTCCCTTCCCTGAACACTCATCCCTTCCCTTGTCTCCTTGTCTTTATCCGTTTCTTTCCTTACTCCACCACCTCCTCGTCTCCATTCCTTGTCCACTCCTGTCCTTCCCTCTCGTCTCCCTTGCGTCCTTGTTTCCTTGGTTCCAGTAGGGTGGAGAAGGCGTGTGTGTCGTTCTATTATTATCATCTCTTCAGCGTGTAGGCGTCCATTAGGCAAACTCATGCAACAATATGCAGATTCCTCCATTTGCACGGATCATAAACTCCTGCGGGCCTTCTGCTACATCATCATCATCATCACCACCGCCACCATCATCATCAGCTTCCATCATCTCCATCAGCAGCTGCCAGCGGCGATGAGCTGAACATCACAGGAAGTCAATTTCACTCAGCAAAGCTTTCATTAGTTTTCACCCGCGGTGCAAGAGTCAGTGAACGCATCGTGTGAACATTCACGGCGCTCTGACGGGAGGAAGTGTGATGTCATCAGCCCCGCCACACTGATGTCACATGATTGGTTCAAAATTTTAGATGAAACAGGAAATGGAGTTTTACTGAAAGTTTGAACCAAAGTGTTGCTAGTGGTGATACATAAATAGGCCACTAGGTGTCGCTCCTGTTTGAGGAGATCCATGAATAAGAGTTTTAAATGAAGCCACAAACTGCAGTTCCTCTAACGTCCACCTGAGGCTGGCTGCAGAAGTGAGTCAGTCTCCATAAGTCCCCATGTTAGTAAATAAACATGTTTACAGCCTGGTACAATAAAAACTGACTGTGGAAAAAAGTTTTAATTTGCCGGAGCGGCTCTTGATGACAAAGCCAACGCTAACCTCGAGGAAATCTTGAATATTTGTACAAAATTAAACTTCCAAGAGCGCTTTGAACGTGTTGTCAGCACTGAAACGAAGAGTTGTTGTAAATAAACTTAAACACGAAGAAAAAAAGCAGGTTTAGTCCTTTTGATTCATGTGTCGACACAGTTGGAAGAATATAATGAATCCTCCTGATTGTGGCTTCAAATTAAATCCTCTCTGTTTAACTCCTGACAAGCGTTCACTTGTTTTCAGTAAACAAGTGTAATTTAACATGACAACAGGCTGTTGTTGGATCTTTAACCAGGCACTGATGTTGGCTTTAAATGGTTGGATGAGTGTTCGAGTGAACGTAGGCGCTGCTGGATGCTGCCTGTTGATTTTCAAGTGGCTTCCTGTTTTACTATTGGCCGTGGGTGGACGACAGCTCCGCTAATTAATGCAACCATCAACACGAAGTACAACTGTGTGAAATGATTATCCAAATAACAAATTCTCCAAAAATATGCAGCCTGGTCAGGGGGATAATGTTTATTAAAATCTTTTGTAATTGTTCCCTCCAATTAGTACTTAACAATTTGTGTCCTCGCACAACAAATCACTGAAAATAAAAATTCTTTTTAAATTGCTCTTTTGGACATTGGTGATTATTAAAAAACAGTTATATGATATTCCAGGTTGGGCGGCTTGGTATCCTTTAAAATCGCTGGTTCTCAAACTAAGGCACCGCTGATGGTACACACCTGACCTGTCATGGAAATATTTTTTAAAATATCAAAACATGACACCATTTTGAATGAAAATAACCTGTTACATGAGAGGCCGTGCCGTTATACTGAATATCAGCACGGCTGTGATTAACTTTGGCACAGCCGTGCTGATATTCACTATAACGGCACAACAGACTCCTTTGTTTGCTAATTTAATTGTTTGTTTTAAGACTTATGGCCAAATTTGACCGGGCACGGATCCTACAAAGCTAACTGCTGCTTTACAAAGTCTGACGGGCGACCTGACGGAGACCCACCGGACATGTCTTCTCTAATTGTCTAGCTGGTTGCTGTCGTATGAGCACACCTGGAGGTTCATACTTTCTTTCCTTCTCCTCGTCCTCTTCTGACGACCTTTCATAGTTGAAGTCATGTTTTTTGTGTTCATCTTTGTGCAAAGTGTAGCAAATTTAGAACACCTGTGAGGTGAATGACTCGAGGCGAGGTAGCAACCGTAAGCGTGCAGTGTAAACCTCAGACATCTGTTTTCAAACTTTGTAGTAGTCTTAGTGTAGTAGCCGTGCCTAATCTGTCGATAAGCAGGTGTGGAGGCTGAGTTCCTGTTTCCCATGTGTCCTTGAAGGTACCGTACGGCAGCCAGCCAGGTTTGGATCACCTGGGCCAAGAGCTCCTTGGCTTAGCTCTGGTTCTCTCACTTTCACCTGGACTCACTGCCGCTGGTGTCAGCAAACTTTAGCTTTAGTTTCACTTTTGTTTTTGTTTTTCCACCTACACCTCGAACTGTTCACACACTTTTAAAGTTACTGCAATAAAAAAAAACAGTAATTTACCGTCGTCTGTTGTGCATATTCTGGATCGGACGTGGTCAAATAAATAAAATCCAACTACACGCTGATCATAAGCACTCGGCTCCGGCGGCGTCAGACGAGTGTCGTGACGTTAAATTGAGATCTGCTGCATACTTTAAGCTGAACACAAGATGTTCCAAACAGAAATATAGACACACGTTAACAGTTAGGCCGCTGTCTTCTTTGTTCCAGACTTTTCCAGTCGTTCATAAGAAGCTTTCACACCGTTAGCAGCAATCATTCCTTCCCAGTGATGCTCGTTTTCCCTCCAGCAGCAGCAGCATCATCTGGCAGGCCCGTGGTGGTCCACAGACCTCCCTCATTTATCCCACCCACCGTCAACAGACCCCCCCTCCGGTCTTCATCGATTGCCGAACAGTTCCCTCCTTGTACGTGGAGAGCGTCTCTCTGACAGCTGAGGCCGTCTCGTAGCCCGTGGCGATCGTCTGGAGTGGACGGACACACGGAGCAGACAATGGCTCGCCTCAAAGCAGCGGCAGATGTCCAAGTGATTGCTGCAGACGGCTTTCGCTGATTGGATGAAAAATATATAACAAAGAAGTGGAGCGCTCTTCTCCGGGTTCAAGTGGCAGTTTGCACAATGTGGGCTTTTGTAGATGAGAGTATTTTTGTACCAAACAGGAGCTGTATTATTGAAGACGGAGCGAGAGGCTTTCATTTGGCCATCGGGGACCTTGAGATTAAACTGCTGCACAGAGCTGCCGGCGGACTGATTTGTACTTTTAGCAGGAAAATATTCAGCTTGCACAAAAACCCACCAGTCAGACTGATGCAGTGAAATCCAGCCGCCCACTCTGCCTCTCCTCATTGTGCTGATATTCACGGTCACTGTATCACTTAGAAGATTCTTTATGGGCACGAGTCTGACTTCAAAATGTGCATGTGAGCGGATGAGCAGAGAAGTATTCACCTCCGCTCTTATTAAGTGGAAACAAAATGTCTGAGCACATTTTACTGCTCACATCGAGCCGGGCTCGTCTTCACATTGACACAAACGTTTCCTCTTCTTCTTCTGTTTGTAATTTATTCAGAAGATCTGCTCTGTGTTCTGCTGCTGAGCCTCAATAATCAGACCCACAAACATTTCATGTCAAACCATTATTATTATTATTATGACCAATCATATGTTGTTGTATTTACTTGTTTTTTTACTGTTTTTGTCCTTTATTCCATCAAAAACGTTTCAAACTGATGCATAAATAAAGTATTCTATATTAGGGACTGTTAGTTATACAGTAAAAACATATTTCACAGCCAAATCTGGATTTTTATTTAAATTTTTTTTAACGGCATTCATACGGTATTAAAATGTTTACAGCAAGAAAAAAACAACTTGTATTTATACGGTAAGGTTGGCAAAATACAGTTTTAAACTGATCTTTGCATCAGCGAGGCCACGCTGTCCCGAAACACAACACTGTTCAGGCACAAGTGAAATTCCTGCACCTGAGATCATGTTTGTTGGCATGATGCTACCATAAACTGCAGTTCCTCAAACGTCCACCTGAGGCTGGCTGCAGAAGTGAGTCAGTCTCCATAAGTCCCCATGTTAGACAGCAGAAATAAACATGTTTACAGCCTGGTACAAAAAACAGTTTTGGTCTCTGTAGCTAATTTCCCCGTTCATGACAACTGTACTGAGGGTGAATTTATATACAACTCACCTGTTCACATTATATTAAGGCTTAAAGTGATGCAGGATTCAGAGCGTGGATTGTGTTTTACAATAAATAAATCTGCCGCATCATGTAAAGAAAGACATAAAACACACAGATAATTACAAGAATAATAGAAAATAAAAATAAATCAGCTCACAAAACTGTAAAATTACCTCCACATGATCGGCGGTGGAGCCGGGTGGAGCGGCGATGCTACACCACACGTGTCCCGTCCACGAAACACACTCAGCATCTTCGGATTAAACCAAAGTGATTGCAGACCCGCCGAGGTTATTTGAACCTTTATTACTTTTCCCCGTGTGAGTCTCTTGTCAGAGCCGGTTAGCTTCCACTCCCACCTACATGGTGGCTGGAGGAATTTGAATAATTCATGCTATCTGCGTTATTTATGTATTCGCTTATTCATGAAGGCACAGATCTGCGTGTGCTGCCGGGGCGGTAAATGAAGGCATCAGTTGAGCTCGCGGTGGCCGAGGAGAAGCTTTTATTTTGTACTTTTTTTATTGTGATAGTGTCATAAAATTGGATTGTGCACGAGTCATCGTTTCACAGAAAGAGCGTGACCGATGCGTGTCGTACGGACAGAGGGAGGCTTGTTCTGCCTTTTGTCTTCCTCCCCTGACTGACTGACTGAATGTCGCCCTCGCTTCGTCACTTTCAAACCCAGAAAACAAAAACTGGAAAAGCCCGCAGAGCCCTGAGGCCAGGGGCTTCCCTCAGCCCACCATCACTAATCTCATTTACTGCCTCGTCCTCTGACAGCGAGGCAGAAACAGACGTTCCGGAGTAATCTGGAAAAAATGAGGGAGTGGAGGACGCTGGTGGAGATAAGGGGTGAAGTCAGGAAGCTGACAGATAGCAGCAGCAGCTCAGATAACGGCTACATCACAGAGCTGATCAGCAGCTGCACTGTTAACACTGATGTAGTGATCTGAGGCTGTTACCGTGACGGAGAAAATCCCCGAGTACAAGCACAGAAATCCAGTTTAACTCCGTAATCCGCACGTACGAACTGTTGCTGCAACAATCCGACCCGACCGCAGAGATCCGGCGCGTTGTTGAGCCTCCTGAAGAGAATCTGAAGACTTCAGATGTGAGATTATTTATTTTTGTCATTGGATTTTAATACAGCGGAGTCGACAGATTGGTCCTAACAAACACCATGTTGTGCTCGACGGAGTTCAACCTGCTTGAACTTCGAGCTTTGCTCAAAACCATTGAAAATAACTGACTTCAGTGTCTGAAAGGGCCAGTGGGGCGTTGGTGGATGACCAACTTTGTGGTCCTGTCATCATTGGATCAGATGATGGAGGACAGACAGAAGTCGTGTAGAACATTCAGCAACTGGAACCCAAGTAGTCCGTGTCCAGATCCTCCATTGTGACCATACGCGACTTTTAGGAGTTGGTTGGTTTCTCAAGCTGGAGCTTGAGAAGACGTTTTGAAGGTTTGAACCAACGCAAACTCATTCCAGTCTGAACACAAACAGAGGAAATCCTGTGTGGAGCTTCACGTCAGCTGTTTCTCATGTTAGCATGATCGGTCTCAGCTGCAGATCCTTGAATCAGTCCAACGCTGGGGTCAGCCATTTGCATTGGATTATGGGTGACGGGTTCAGGGTTCAGGGAATAGCTTCACATGTTGACATTCACAAGTATGACACTCAAACATCAGTAATCTCAGATCTCATAATCAGACTGCCTGACCTCCATGTTCACCCTCTTCTTCCGAGCATGAAGGAGAAACTACGGTGGCCAGCAAACGTCCAAAAAACACAATAATCCTCTGGAGCCAGTGTTTAGTTTGTCCATTATAGGCTACTGTAGAAATTTAGAGTTTGACATGGTGGTCTGTTTTTTGTACCAGGCTGTAAACAGACTTGAACGTGGGGACTTATGGAGACTGACTCACTTCTGGAACCAGCCTCAGGTGGACGTTTGATAAACTGCAGTTTGTGGCTTTACTTGACGCGTGATGGACACAGTTGTTACCCCGTCGGTGGCCGCAAAGCGTCCCAAGCTTTTCGCCTTTCCGTCAAAGGTTCCTTTAGTTGGTTTGTCATTAAATTATTTACCCAGAGACACAAACTATTGTTGCTGGTCTCCTCCAGCTGTGCACCGATAGATTTAAAAGACAAAGGAGAGCTATGAGTCGCTGAGGAAATCTGATATCCTAAATGATGCTCAACACGCCGCTGTTTGCTCTTAATTATCCTGTAAGTGACTGTAAAGACGAGGCTGTTGAAATGAGAGCGGCTGCGAGAGATGGAAGCTGCTTTTTTCTCCCATTCGTGCTAAAATATTCCAATATTCAGTTTGTGGTTTTAAGGTTTAGCGGTCACAGCGGCGCGTCGGACTCGTCTTTCCCCCGGAGATGGAATCTGATTCGCCGCTGCCTTCTTAATATTTCGGCTCCTCCAAAGCGAGGAGCGCTGCAGGGAAATCTAACGGTGTGACTGATGGAATTAACCGCAGGGAATCTCCCTGGAAAACACTCAGCTAAATGACGCCTCAGTCATCAGTGACAGAGGGTGATTATAGCGAGGGCTGAGGGGGAGTCCGACAGCCGAGAGAGAGGAAGGAAGACAGGACGCTCCCACGAGCCGACAACAGGCGTACAACACGGAAGAGATGTGATGAGAAACTCAAGATAGAGACCAATAAAAGAACCACATCACTGTTTTGGGATTCAGGAGCCAACAGTTGTAGCTGGTAGCCCTATGCTACATATTTGATGTTAGCATTTTGCTAACATTAGCAATTAGGTGTAACTAACCAGCTAACAGCTGTTAAGTAGTGTTTATTTCTGTAGCACAACGCTAGCTCACTCGGTATCTCTGATTTATATAAGCAAGCTATATATAACATTTATATTACATTTATATTCTTTGTTATTCAGGAGCGGGGCTAACCTATGCTATTTGTAGATAGTCTCTGTTGAAAATACAGGTATATAGTCATTTATTCACTGTTAGCGTTTTGCTAACATTAGCTATTTTATGTAACGACTGATGTAGATTATCTGGCTAGTTAAATAATGTTTATTTCTGTAGCAAAATGCTAGCTAGCTTACAATTGATATAAGAGAGTTAGCTAGTTAACTAACTAGCTAGCCCACAACTGATGTAGATTATCTGGCTAACTAAATAGTATTTTCCTCTGTAGCACAATGATAGCTCACTAGGTATTTAATTAGCTTAGCTTAGCATACAGACTAGAAACAAGAATAAACTGTTAAAAATACACCAAACAAACTCCCGTAAAGCTCGTTAATTCAAAAATTTAACTATAAAACTATAAACTATATTTGTGGTTTTACAGTGAGTTTAACTGTTTATTGACAGTTTATCAGCTCCTGTGCAGCATCTCTGCTGGTTGCCTGGCAACCTCACCGTGGCATGAAGGTGTGCTGTGGTGCCAAAACGTAGCCGACACGATAAATCATTTCTGAACCACTGAATGTTTTGGTGAAGACAGGAGGAGACGAATACTTTGTTTGTCTTTGAGGACTGAAAGTTTACATCAGAATCAGTTTTATTAACACTCTTTGCCTGTAAGTGTTAATATGATATATTTTTATGATATTTCTGCTGTCCTAAACCTCTCCAGTCCAGCTGGACCCCTCACTGAATCATTACACTTTCAAATATCAGAAACTTTGTGACTTCCTCCAGAGTTTTATTTTAAATTCTGGTGGAGGTCACAAAGTTTCTAAAGATACCAAATATGTCAGGCCGACTCTTCCTGGAAATATGTATGAAATTATGCACCACACATCCAGGATCCAGAGTTTCTGTGTGATGGGATGGTGCAGCCACAAAATTGGGACACATAATTCATCTGGGACTCTCAAAGCATTGTGGGATAGCAGGCGACAACTGACCGCCCACGAACGCGAGAAAAACTTTTGTTAACTTTAGCCGGAACCAGAGAAAAAATCTGTCATGCTAAAGTAGCTAACCGCTAACTGAATCTATGGGGGAGGTCACAGAGACTACGTCCAGTTTTAGACAGTCTGCAGGGACGTCACGGAGACTGCGTCCAGTTTTAGACAGTCTGCGGGGACGTCACGGAGACTGCGTCCAGTTTTAGACAGTCTGCGGGGACGTCACAGAGACTAAAACTGGACGTAGTCTCCGTGACGTGTTTCCCTCCACGCTCCGTCACGTCACAGCGTTACACTCCGCGTCGCGGCTTGTTTATGTTTACGCTGATGACTTCACGCCTCAGTCAGCGGCATGCTGGGAAGTCGTTTGATTCCTTTACGTTGGCTCTGTCATGTGACCTCCTCGTTTATTTCCAGACTTTAATTCACGATGTGTGTGTGTGTGTGTGTGTGTGTGTGTGTGTGCAGGTGATGGAGATGAAGCGGATGAGTTGAGGTGAGAAGTCAGAGTGTGTGAGCGCGCTCAGTCGTGATTTTAACACACACACATGTAACATGTATAACGGCTGTGTTATTAATACACACTGACGATGGTGACGTGGATCAACAATTAACGTGTCAGTCCGCTTTGCTTCGTTTACTCAGTCAGAATATTTAAACTTTCTAAACATCATTAAACTGACAAACAGATTTTCTCACTCATGTTTCTCTTCGTGTGTTTTATTTGTCCTCGTTAATTAAATCTGTAAATTGTTGTTTAAACAAAAAACGTAGACGTCAAATTAAAAATAAACATTACAATAACATAAAAACAATCAGCGTTTATTTATTTAACAGCAGTAACGAGCTGAAGGGTGCAGTCAGGTGACTCCTGTGTCCTCTCCTAAACACCTCTCCTAAACACCTTTCCTTGACTTCCATTAGGGAGGTGAAGAAGAAGAACGAGGAAGGAGACTTCATGAGGAAGTTGTTGACGTGTTTGTGAAACTACAAAGTTCAGAAGATGGACTACAAAAAGGTCCGTCTAAGAAACTCGTCCACCGTGGAGTTAAATTGATATCAGATAACTGATAGAAAAAAAATCAGTCAAACTAAATCAATATTTTATTTTCATTTTCCAGGACCTTTAAAGCTTCCAGGTTTTCCAGGACGTATAAACTCAAAGTTTGTTTCAGAGGAGAGAATTAACTCGCAACTTATTTTATTCATGAAATACAAACTGTGAGACGACTGCGGATGAATTCAATCCTCCAATTCCAGGTTTGAAAAGTTATTCAGACGTCCTGTAAAAAAGCAGAAATATTAGAGATGAGAGGCGGAGAGAGGAGCTTTTGTTTGCTCTCATTATTCGTAGGCGTATCAGCTTCCTAACACAGCCCGTCCGCGCTGCCAACCCTTTTCTGGAGGCAGAGGCTAAGTAAGCACGCCGCCGCTGCCAGCAGTTTGTTGGCAACCGCTAACCGCCACCTGCTGCTGCTGTCGAGGTGGCGTTGCCGCGACCTGGCAGAGCATCTGGCAACCAGAGAGAGCCGCCAACGTCCCCCGAGGGGCCCCGGCTCAGTCACCGCCAGCCAGCTCCGACATCTCCGACTGTGCAGGATTTCAAGGGTGTAACGTACAATGTAAACTAGATTTGCTGTTTTTTCTTCTTCTTCTCCACCTCGCTGAAACTGAACTGAGAGAACGAGACGAGGATGAAACAAATCAGAGCGACGACAAAGAAATCACTGAAGGTTCAACCGGAGTTTATTCTTTCATATCTGAGAATAAAAACACAAAAACAGACGTGAATTCAGCTTCAGTTACTTCATGAATTTAGATATTTAAACACAAATCACGTGAAGAATTTAATAAATCTGTTTGTTTGTACAAATCATTAATTTTCAATCAGAGCATCCTTTTCATGATTTGTCTGTCCTGGATAAATAAAGACACAAAAACCCTAAAAATCATTTAAAAATGTTAAAAAATCAAACTTGTGTTGAAGGAATCTGTTAAATATTTAATAAAGATTAAATTATTTACTTTAGAAACATGTTGGACCATCAAAATACAACAAGACACACACAGCACTTTGAATTTAAACTCAGTTTTGCAGGTAATATTTTAATATTTAGATGCATACTGCTGTGTTCATGCATTTACATTGATGGCTGCTTATGAGCTGAAATGTGACGCTGAGATAATAAGTGGACGTTTATCTGCAGTCAGAAAGATCAGGAGGACCCTTTAACACCAAATTAGATCTGGTTCTTGACCCGGTTCTGCTCAGGATTCATCGACAGTAAGCTGTAGCGATGTGTCGTTGGCGAACGAGCCGGTTCGAACGAGCTCACGTCCGTGAGAAAAAGATTCGTGAAAACACAAAGACAAAATGCAAAATCTGTAAAAGCCAAGCCGTCATATCGAGCACAGACATGAGAACTGTGCATCCAACTGTCGGAAGAGCCGACTCTTCTCGGTGAGCTCAGTCGAATGATCCGGCTCGCTAAAAAGAACTGAACTTCCCATCAGTGGTAAACTGCTCCTGGTTGGTTTGTGTGGAGAACGGGCCGACTCGGCGGGTCAGAATCAGAATCAGGTTTGTGTTTCCGTTTAGTTCACTGGACGGCAGACGCTGACGTTAGCTCTGTGCTAGCTGCAGAGATAAAACCGCTCCGTGTTTGATGAAATGTTGGTGCGAGATGATCAGACGTCAATTTACAAGATTACAGTCAGTATCTCGTTTCAGAGCGTGAGCAGGAAATGAAAGACTAAATTGGTTTTCCTGATTTGACTTTTTTTGCTCGGCGTCGTGTGTTTGAATATGTTTGATTCATGTGAAGATGAATGACTGTGAATGGGGCACCCTGGTGGACGAGAGCGGCTTAAGGCGTCAATTAACCGAAACGTTCTCGGTTTGACTCGATCCACGTCTTATCTCCTCATCGTTTCATGTCGTCGCTCTTCTGTGGAGCCTCTACAAAAGGCGTAACATGCCCCTCGAAAATACTCTGAGATGAGTGAAGATAGAAGAAATGAGCAAAGAGCGAGAAGATGAAGACAAACTGACACCAGACTCCCTTTAAGAAACATCACGGTTGAACAATTCCTTACGTGTCCGTAAAAAAAACACGAGTCCAGATATGCAGGCTGACGGGATCAGGAGAGCATCCGGCATCTCTGCTCTGCAGATGATCTGGTTCTGTTGGGTCACCGGGCAGTGACCTTCAGCTCGCACGGCTCTCTGAGGAGTTCAAGTATCTCAGTTGATGGAGAACGGAGCGTAAGATGGACCAGCAGGTTGGTGTGGCGTCCTCAAGGCAAAGTTCTCGATCTTCCAGTCCATCTACGTTACAGCCCTCACCGATGGTCATGACCTTTGGTCAGTGACTGAAAGAACGTGATACAAACGGCTGAAATGAGTTTCCTCCGCAGGGTGGCCAGGTACAACCTTAGAGATACAGTGAGGAGCTTGGACAATCCGAGGTAGCTCGGAGTAAAGTGATTCAGGCCTCCGCTGGTGAGACTACACAGCCCATCCAGCCTGGAAACGCCCAGGATCCACCAGGAGGAGCTTGAGTACGTTGCTAGGTGCCACTGCAACCTGACTTTGGATAAGTGGAAGAAAATGGATGGATTGACGAGCATAGGAAAGAACCGACCTTCTGATCTTCTGAATATGAAACATGTTTGATGATCAGAACGTCTATCAACAGTTCATACATGACACAGCGCATCACGACCATGGTCTCCTCTCTCGCTGTGATGAAGCTTCACCTTCCAGCTAACCAAACATCTTCTGCAGCTCGTTGCTGCTTCGCCGAGCATCCATTACACAACAACCTCCCACCACCACCAATCAGCTCGCGTTCCCACTCCCTCTGAGGTCTCCCCCCGTGAACACGATCCGGCCCACGCCGACCAGGAGGTCACGAACGCAGACCGCCGCGGCGTTTCTGAGCTCTTCCCTCCGACTGCTCTGATTGGTGGAAGGTCTGACTCAGAGAGAGGCAGCAGGGCAAGGTGACTCCCACACAAAGGTCACATGACTCTGTAATGTGACCATAAGTCATGAAAATACGACCAATTAGAGCGCTACTTTACCCTCGATATGAGCCCGTATCCTCCTAGAGCTGATCTTTGACTTCCTGCCTTCAGTGTGAGGAAAGTTTCCACAATATACTAATTAAATTACTTTATCAGAAAAACAGTTAAACTTCAACTGAAACACTCGGCAGACAGTTCAACTTTAGTTTAGCTGTTCCAGCAGAGTTCAGCTGAGAATCAAACAGAAACAATAAAATAAAACATTCTTAACAGTAAATTAAAGATGAATAACGTGTGAAGAGGACGTTTGATCAAGAATCTGTCGGCCAATCAAATTTATAGAACTAAAAAACAAATAAAACTGAAGTTTGAAATCATCATGAATTTAACAGATGAATACTCGTGTAGTTATGCTAAGAAGATGTGATGTTATCTAATCAAAATAAATGAATAAATCTTAAAATCATTGAACATCCTCAAACTGAGACACCGAAGATGAAACCGGGAGAGAAACTCTGCTGAGGAGAATGAACGCGACAGACAGACGGAGATTAGTAGGCAGAGAAAAGAGAAACAGAGAGCTAATGAAGTTTAATCAGAACTGGCAGCTCCTAACGAGATGTTTTCGTGTCCTCATTACGTCAAAGCGGCTCGCTGCGTTTGGACGAAAGTGAATCCGACCCCGAGAGAGACCGACTTCCTGTTTGCTAGAAAGAGCTCCGCCCACTGGCTCTCTGACTGACAGCCGGTTGGTCGAACTGTCAGATTTTGACTCGTTCAGGTGGAGATACGGTTAATGATGGCTACGTTCCAATTAGCTGCTTCCGTTTCAGGGTCCAGGTCTCGAGTTTTGGGCGTCACCAACAGCAGACACAGCAGCAGCTAATATTACTGACTAGTCCGACAGCAGTCAGCCCAGCTCGGCGTCAAATTCCAGTCTTGTGTGGATAACGTCCGCTAACTCATCCAGGCTCTCAGGGCTGATCTGGCAGCAGCAACAGCAGCTAACAAACGGAGCTCACAGCAGCTAACAGCAGCTAACAGACTGAGATAACATGAGCTAACAGCAGCTAACAAACGGAGCTCACAGCAGCTAATAGCAGCTAACAGACTGAGCTAACATGAGCTAACATGAGCTAACAAACGGAGCTAACATGAGCTAACAGCAGCTAACAGACTGAGCTAACATGAGCTAACAGCAGCTCCAGCTGTCAGCAGTTTACTTCACTGTCCATCATAAACTCTGTAAATCACAGAGAGTTGAGGCGGAGCAGTCGGAGGACATCAGAGGGAAAACCAGAAAACATTTTCTCCATAAAATCTGATCCAGATCACAGGTCACCTGATCACAGGCCACCTGATCACAGGTCACCTGATCACAGGCCACCTGATCACAGGTCACCTGATCACAGGTCAGTGTGGATCAGCAGGAGGTCACAGACGTCAGATTATCAGAGTAGTTACATGATGTTGCTTTGACTGACCATAACATGAGTAAAATATTCTCAGTCTCTTTCAACCTCTGCTGATTATAATGGACCAGATTTGGCCCTGGTTGCTCTCTGTGCTGACCCCTCCACCTTTGAGGCTTCAGACATTTAGTCTTATTATATTTGTTATTTTCGTCTTCCTCAGTATGACCAGCGTGCACAGAGTTGAGCGTTTCCTGTTTGCTGGAAGCGTTTTCTGACGCTGTCTGATGTTCGAAGCGCTCAGCAAAAAAATTTAAACAGCATCCAGATGATAACGGGCAGTTTGGTGGACCGGATGAGCGCTGAGTGGGAGGACGGAGGGAAAGATGTTGTAGGAGTAAAAACACCGAGCAGGGGGGTTGGAGGTCAACGCATCACACCACTCAGATTTTACCCTGACGGAGAAAAACGCTGCACGCTCGCCATGTTCGAATGTGAACTCTGAAGCTGGGAGGAAATATTAGAGGAAACCGGTGGCAGCAAATCCTGATAGACATTTGTTTATCCGTTGTTTCCTGTCCTGTGAAACGGCTGCAGATTCAACAAAAGAGGAAAAAACACTGACAACTCCAGCTCGATACGTCTCGTCTGTGTGTTTATACGGTAATAATGAAAATCTTTAATGTGCCGCTTTTCTCAAAACACTCTGAGCACTTAAGGAGTAAAAGAAAAGATGGATGGATAGAAATGAGCTGCCAATCAATGAGACAGAGGAAGGAATTCATTCATTTTAGTTTTAACTGTCGTCAAAGTTTTCAACTCAGAAAACTTTGTTTATTCCAATAAAATCAAACAAAACGTCCTGATATTTGTGTTGTAGATAGTTTAAGCTGTCATCAATGAGCAGAACCAGAAATATACATCATGACGTTGATACCTATCATTTTATTTTGGCGGGTTTTCCTTCTGTTTGTTTGTAGCTTTGACACTTTGACAGAACTGAAATGTGTTTGTATAGCCAGATAAAGCCACAAAGGGCTTTACAAGACTAATATATAATATGCAACGAAGAAGTCGTACTATTACAAAGTAAAATACACCATAGAAATACATGAGATGATCTAAACACTCTAAAGACAGCTACTACTGTGAAGTGAAACCAACACAGGAAGTACCATAAACTGCAGTTCCTCTAACGTCCACTTGAGGCTGGCTCCAGAAGTGAGTCAGTCTCAGTTCAAATGTCCAACTTCACAGCAGAAATGAACATGTTTACAGCCAGAAACATTTCATGGAGCAACAACTAAAACATCTCTCTTATCGGTAGTTAGCTGTAAAATGTTTCCCATCAGTGCCCAATAGTGTGGAGACAGTTCAGGAGTCAGGATAAGCTAAGTACTCACTTGGTTTAAAGAGAGGTTGAGTTGGATATCATCTGCAAAGAAGTGATCTTTCCCAAGGGCAGCAAATGCAAAAGAAAATATCAGAGGTTCCAACATCGAGCCCTGCGGGACGCCAGAAGAATGTGAAGAGGGGTGAGACACGAGGTCTTCAATGGAGACAGTGAAACTTCTGTTCGGTTTTATCGGCTCTGCCTGGTGCCCACTCAAAGTGCAAGTATTGATCATCCACTGTAAGTTGTCTGTGCCGGATTCAACTTTTTGAATTGAACTAAAAGTGAGAGCAAAAGTCTGATCAAAAGTTTACACGATAACACAATTTGTTTTTCAAGTTTTACTTCTTTTGAGCTTCTATTGAGTTTTATTGTATCTTAAAGTCTCATTTCAGTTTTGGTATTTTAAAAAGTTTTCTTTTTCTTATTTTGGCACAAATCTGACTTCACATTTCAAGGTGAACCCGGTCGGCCAAAAACAACAGACTATGACATGGAGCAATGAAATATTAATACACATCAAGAGAATACAAGAGATGGAAAGGTGAAAAAAAAGGTTCAAAATAAGCAGCAACAATGACAAAAAGAAATAATCATATAAATAATAGTAAAACCAACAAGTCTGTCCAGTCATCAGTCCAGGACTTGAACTTGCCTCTCACTTGTTGTTTTGGCCTTTTGACTCTCCTGACAGCTCTTAAAGATTTTAATTTTTATTTGACTAAAATGCTCGATTGTTGTAGCAGAAAAACAAAACCATGTTGCTAAAAACAACAAGGACCACCAAGTTCTCCTGATCGCTGCATTAAAGTTCAAATGTGTTCATGTGGTGGATTTTTGGCTGTTCATCAGTTGGGGTTGTTTTGCAGCAATCTGTCACACTCGTGTGTTTTCCTGTTTCCACCACAATAAATGATAATTCATTTTTTACAGAGGCAGCGAAACACTGACGTCACGGATACAACATCCATATTTTACAAAGTCTGTGGCTTTGTGCCATCTTACATTAAACAAACTGTTCTGAGTAAATTTAAATGAACTTAAATATATTTGAAGTTTTTTTTAAATATTCATTCTGAAGCATTTTCAAAAAGTCAGTTCATCTCACATCTCCAATTATTTATTCATGTCGATGTTTTTGAAATCAGTTTTGTCAGGTTCAAGTGCAGCATTTTAAAAAATTAGCATTTTATTTCTTTTTTTATAAAAGATTCAAGTGTTTTCAGAAACCAGCCAACATTTGTATTATTATTATTATTATTTTATTGAAGGACAAACAATAATAAATAATGAAAAACAATAATAAACAATAATAAATTATGAAATCATAAAGGAAATAAAATCAGTCGTGCAGAAAATGAAGTCACGTTTTCATGTTAATGTTACGAGCTTCATGGAGGAAACAAATGTTAGTCACGGTGTTTGTGTGGTGGGGGAGGATGGCGCGTCGATGTAAACGTGGAGAAGCAGGTTCACATGTGAAGCCCGAGGCTGCTGAAGACTCTGATGATCCCGGAGGTTTTGAATAACGCAACAGAGCGACGATTCCTGTCAGGAGGACCGCCGGGACCGAGAGACAATATAATAAGGCAGCGCTGCAGGGAAGGGAAAGTCTCTCTCTCTCTCTCTCTCTAAAGGCAGTCCTGATGAATCTCTTTCATCCAAAAAATATGAAAAATAAAAATAAATAAATAAAGAAATCAACGAAGGCTTGAAGAGGGAGTCCTGGGAGAAGCGAGGCAGCGGTTTGTTGTTGTGACAGTGTGATAATAAAGACGACGGACCATTTAGTCACGTAGCCGTCAAACATTTGAATACACAAAGGGAGAAGTGTTTGTGTGAGAGGTGGTGAAGTACAAGTAAAAGACATCTAAAGCAGTGTGCAATGTTTTCTGTCACATCTGATGTTTTTAGAGTAATATGACGGATTCATGTGTTTGTTTCAAGGAGGAGGATGGTGGGCCTTTGATATCATAAAGTCAGATACCCACAGGCGTCCTCAACGACCCGCAGGTGTCCTCAAAGTCCCGCAGGCGTCCTCAACGACCTGCAGGTGTCCTCAACGACCCGCAGGTGTCCTCAACGACCCACAGGTGTCCTCAACGACCTGCAGGTGTCCTCAACAACCATCAGGCGTCCTCAACGACCCGCAGGCGTCCTCAACGACCTGCAGGCGTCCTCAACGACCATCAGGCGTCCTCAACGACTGTCAGGCATCCTCAATGACCGTCAGGTGTCCTCAACAATCGTCAGGTGTCCTCAACGACTGTCAGGTGTCCTCAACGATCCGCAGGTGTCCTCAACGACCCGCAGGTGTTCCTCAACGACCTGCAGGTGTCCTCAACGACCCGCAGGTGCTCCTCAACGACCTGCAGGTGTTCCTCAACAACCTGCAGGTGTTCCTCAACGACCTGCAGGTGTCCTCAACGACCGTCAGGTGTCCTCAACGACCCACAGGTGTCCTCAGTTTCGGAGGTTGTGGTTGATCCAGTCAATTAAATGAAACCAAATTTTAAATGTAGAAAATCTGAAATTGCATTTGAAGATAAAATATTGAGTGAAACGTTTGAACTCTTTGAATTTTATTGAGACGTTCATTGTTTGACAGTCAGCCTCTAAACTGGCTGCAGCTCTGTGACTCAACAAAAACAACAAAACCATCCAGTCCCAGCTGTCAGTCAACTCACCCACACTTTAATGACTTATTAATTAGCTCTAATCAATTAATCAAAGCTGCATGGGGTGGAAATACACATCAAACAAGCACTGTGTTTTGTTTTTCAGACAGCTAAATAAGCAGATGACAGTTTGAATAAGGAGAAACATTAAAAAATACTAACCTAAAGTAAGTGTAGAGGCAATTCTGATGAATGAAATTAGTTGCTGTATCCTCTCACTGCCAAACCACCTCTCGGTAACCATGGTAGTGTGTAGTCGCGTAGTGGCCACACCTGTGCGATCCAGCGTGATGTCATGTTGGCAGTCCTGCCTCTTCCTCGTCCTCTTCCTCTTCCTCCCGCCGATCTAAGAATCTGACCTGGTTTAGCTCAGATATTTATGTGCTCTGGCCTTTTTACCTGGGTTACACCAGGTTTCACCGTTAGCTTCTTCCGTTCGCTGGTCAACCTTCACTCAGGTCACACATCACTCTACAGCTGACAACTTGTTCTGTGTTCTATGTTTAACACTGCGATTGTTGCTTTTCCTGAAATTCATGTTTATGAAGTATTGTATGAACTTAAAGTTGTTAAGTGTGTGTGTGTGTGTGTGTGTTTGAGGCCTCAGGAAGAATTCCTGGTTTCTATTGATGATGCATTATTGATTCGCTGTTATCAATAATTCATTCACTGCTGAGTCTGCAGGCTGAGCTGAGACCGAATATTTTTTACATTTTTAAGTTTGCAGCCACAGTTAGCCGACACCTTTTTATACACGAAGCAACAGCATGTTAGAAACATGGAGACGGTCCATTTAGTTTGGATGAGCGGGTGTAGTGATTGCAAAAACCGGGAGACAAAAAGTGTTACGTACTTCTCCTGACCTGGAGCCCAAAGCTACAGTGTGAGAACCAATGTTCAGACAGCGTTCATGGACGTATTGAGGGATAACTTATACTGAAGAGTATTTTTCACCCTGTCTTCATGTGTTCTTGTTCCTTTTTGAAATTGGTCCAGCACTGACAGACGGCTGCAACTTGAGGACAATTACGAACCATAAATGTCCAATCACCGTGTTTGTTTTTGGCCCTGACATTGACAAAAACAGTAATTTCACGTTGCAGCGCCGTGACTCCTCATTCAAACTCACCATTCAATCAAATGGAAATATTATAGTACTTATATTTAAATTACTGTCCTTCTATATGTTGGTGTCTTTGGAAACAGTCTCAGCAAGTCTTTTAAAATAAAGTTGTGCAGGTCTGAACAATGTTTGGCACAACAGCAGGCTGTAATAATGGAGCCTCTGGTGGATTGAGCAGGGATGATGAGGTTAAGTAGATTTTCGGCTTCATGCTTCCTGGAAAACATTTCACAAACAAATTTTGGCTTGTCTGAAGATCTCACCATCACACGTTGGCAGTCCTGCAGGAACTCGACGCAGCCAAAAAAAAACACTGAATATTCTAGATCCGCTTCCTTTGGCGTGTCTGCTGCCCACAGACTCAACAAAACAAACCCACAATGTGAAGAAGAGGAGAAACTACATGTATGTTATCGACATCACACGGAAGAACACGGCGAGGCGAGGGTCAGAGGTCAAGGTGGAGGTCAGGGGGGTCGGTGCACGATCATTACCATCGACGCCGCTCCGTGACCGGGAAGACGAATCGCTCATCAGCCTCGACCTCGGAGAGAAAAGAAAGTTCAGAAACCTGAAAGAGTTCGTGTTGGAAACACACCTCTTTAATCTCCATGTGAGCGTGTCGAGTGTAGACATCTGATTGGTCCTTTTCTTCGGTAAGAAGCGATCTGATAAAAGGCTCAAGGCCTCGCTGTGATTTTTTGTCATCGCCGTCACCTTGGCGGTGGCGGTGGGAGTCGAGTGGAACACTGTGAAAGAAAAGAAGCCTCCGGGTGAAAGAGAAGAATGTCGACAGACTCATTATGTTCAGAAATAAGATTTTCTCCACAGTGACAATCAAGGTAAACAACGTCTGAACACAGATACTCACAAATGTACGAACGCCAAAGGCCTTCCTGACTCACTTCTGGAGCCAGCCTCAAGTGGACGTTTGAGGAACTGCAGCTGTTGGCTTCGCTTCACATCCATGGAGGTCGGTGCCAGGGTCAAAACCTCTGCTACATATTAAAAACTCAGCCAGTTTACAGATTTGAATCACGTTGAAAGAAGATAACTAACGCAGATTGCAGCCAACTGAATATCCCGCGCCTCACCCTGTCAAGGAAGTACATGCACAAAGGTTATGAAGAAACCATCCTGTAAACAAATCGTCTCATGCGGTCTCCGTTTTTAGTCTTTCTGGGTCTCATTGAGTCGGACCTCAGCGCTCAGAGTGTCGCCGTCGTTTTTGCGCTCAGTGGAGTTCGTTGTCACGTTTTAACGTCTCCGCTGAGAAAAAGAGTCTCTCAGCAGATCTGCTGGCTCCAGACTGAGAGGCTTTATTAATGATAAGGGGGGAAATTGTGGTCTTATTAAAAAGAGTTTGAGACTCAGAGAGCTGCCAGAGTGATGAAACGCTGCAGGAAGAGGCAACCAGAGAGGTCACAACACCTCCTCCAAAATATTTAATTGGTATTTTCTCACTCGCTTCTTCAGCTGCTGCCTATTTAAGACAGGAAATGCTCGGCTGAAAGCTTCAAGCCTGTCTGACTGTGAGAGAGAGAGACGCTTATTACAGGTTTTCAATGTATTGCATACTCTTTGTTTCTGAAACTGAAACCGGCAAAAGACAAAAAACACAAACAGGAAATTCAAAACAACACAAATCTGGCGAAATTCAAACTGTACCTGACAAAACACAAAGTGTTGCTTCATGTTTCAGGACTACATTCATTCACAGATCACTGACTCGTTCCACCCCGTCATGTTTTGAGCTTTTTTTTCTGTCACAATAACCGACACGCCTCTGATTTGAGCTAAATGCTAACGTGAAATGCTAACGAAATACTCTTCAGCTTTGTGTTTTAGCGTGTTAGCATCATAGCACTAAACCAACGTCCGTTAAATCATGTTGACGTGGAATAACGTCCACGTAATGTTGCTTTAAAGGACCGGTGTGTCGGATTTAGCTTCCTGTAGACGTGTAGTTGCAACCACGTCGCCTCGTCCTCCAGCAGGCTCCAGCAGGAGGCCGTGTTTGGTTGATGTTTCAGCATGATGGACCCACAAATACAGATTCTACACCAGGTCCCTTTAAAGGACCGGTTTGCAGGACTTATCTGCTTTTACAGGTGTTGTTGCAACCAATTTTATTTTGCAGATTTTCTTCAAATTTGGTTACAAATTAGTTGAAAATAAATAAAAATACTCTGCGCGGGTTCGATTCCCTCCTGTACTGACATTTTCCCAAACTGTAACGGAGAGAGAGAGACGCTGATGTCCACAGACAGGCGATCGATCGCAAAGAGACGGGGAGTCTCACTTCATCTAAACCCCGCCCACCTTAACCTTTACCTCCACTGGCCGACAGGTCCATCCATCAACGTGACTGACAGCTGCAGCGGCCCCTCATCCCGGCCGATCGATCTCATGGATTTTCTCCCCTCAGACAACAGATATTATGACATCTGACAGCGAGGTGGTTAATATTCTCCTATCTGTGATAAACACACACACACCGAGCGAAGGTGCAGATCGATGTGTGTGTCTGTTGTCTTATCATCGCCGTCAGTCGATAACACTTTGAATGGAGGATGAATACAGGAGGGAGGAGGGCCATTGATCGAGCGCACAGAGGGACTTCCTGTATGGAAATGAAGCATCAGAGAATCATCGCGGCGTTTTCACACGTTCAAGGCAAATTCTGTAAATGTTACGGCGTTAAAAGCTTTTTTTAAAGACGTGCAGGAATAATTATGGTGATTGTTTTCATCCCTTCGGTCAGCTGCGGCGGTGAGACGATGAAATTTCATTATTTGAATGTTAAATGGACAGTTTGAAGAGCAGGATCACACCTCAACCCTCCAGTCCAGCCTTGTCCTTCCTCCTCATCCTGAGAGGACCCGCCGTGCCCAACTGACCGAAGAAGAGTTCATGCTTCACCCGTAATCTTTTATTTCGTTAATAAATCATTGAACTATGTCTTGGTTGGGGTGTGGGCCTTGATTGAGAACGTCGATTGGGATACTAACACGGATATTTCAAACTAATTTCCAATTTCCCTATAAAATTCTGAAAGTTTTGCTCGAGTTTTTATTGGATTTTTTAAAATTATTATACAGTTTTGAAATGACAAAGATAAATAATATAAATAATACACGGAGCAGGGAGAGGCAAGCTGGGAATGTGAGTTTCAGTTCTTAGAGAGGTCGTCGTCTCGGACAGCGAAGTAAACTGCTGCCAACTGTAGCTGCTGTTAGCTCAGTTTGTTAGCCGGTTGTACCACGGGTGTTTTGGACCATCGGGAAGAGGAAGAAGAATGTCGACGGTTAGCGGAGCCAATGTCGTGCCAGAACCGGAGCTAGGCAATGAAAGCAGCCTCAGTAGCCTCTATAGACAAAATGGCAGAGGAGAAGAGAGTGAAGAGGACGCTGACGGAGGAAGCTACCTGCCCTTGTGTACCTGATGTTTTCATTCCTACTCCTACTCCTTAAATGCACCACGCAGGGAAGGTTAAAACAGCGTCATCGTGATTTGACTAAAATAAATTAAACTTTACACCCAAACTCAGCCTGAACTGAGCAGAACATCAAGAATAATGTGACAATAAAACACTGAATTCATTCCTGAATATTAATAATGTTTGTCTTTGTCCCTTCACCCTCTGTTGTGCATTAGCTTCTCATCATTATTTCCATATTTGTTTGTTTTTTTAAGCCTTTATTGCAATGAGACAGCTGAGAAAAGAGATGGGACGACAGATGAATCATCACTGCACGTGACTTTAAAGCATATTCACCCCGTGACAGATAATAATTACGTGAAGAAGTCCGTCCTTTGGTTCTGGCTCTCATAGTTGACCCACACGCCTCAGTACAAGAACCGGACTCGTCCAGGTGACTCGGAGGTTCTTGAAGTGTTCTTTGGAGCTGAACTTTGTTGGCTGTTGTTACGGCGAAGTTGCCGAGCGTCTGTAAACTGTGAGGCAAACAGAGCTGTGAGCCGCAACAACTCATCTCGACACTCTCCATACCGCGGCGGCTGACTGTAGGGACTCATTATGAGCCATCTGAGGATGTTTATTAATGACCTTGGCATGACTGGAGGAGGCTGCCGTGCCGTTAATGCTATTCGCTGGCACACAGCGAACCGTGGCAGCGCACAAAGAGAGGCAGGGAGGCAGAGGACAAGGCGCCTGGTGGACATCCATATTAATGCCAAGCTTAGCCTGTGTTCTGCTGCCATGAGCCCCAGCTGAAGTCCAGACCGAGCAGCCTGATCCCTCAGGACGCGCTCCTTTATCTTCATACCGGAGCAATCCCGCTTGCGGTCCAAACTGTCAGGAGACGTCTCAAAAGATGTCCGGAGATGTCCTCAAAACGTCTCCGGATGCCTTCTGATGTTCCGGGAGGGCAAAGTTTGTAAGTCCACAGACGAGATCTGAACTTTGGAAGTTGAGCAAGTGGACGTCAAGTCGAAGGTGAAGTTTGGAGCATCAGAAGAAACGAAGAACAATCGACAGACTTTTACAGACTCCAATCCAGGAAGTTTTCCGATTCAAATAAATATTTTGACATTTCAACTCAGAAGCTGATTAAAAAGAAATAAATAAAACAAAACATCGACTTGAAAAAGACAAAGACGGGAATTAAATTACAGGAGAGAGAAACACGGACAAACTGGAGGCGGGAGTTAACTATTATGTTAATTAACATGTTAATGTTGCAGCAGGTAAAAGTAGAGCTGATTTTAATGACTTCATTTAATACAGGAGAGTTGAATCTGTTGTAATACATATTCATAATTATTAGTTTAGATATGTTTTGCACTAAAGCTTTAAAATAAAAGTAGCAAAGTCTAATTACTGTCTGCTGGACGCATTAATGTTTTCTTACAAATCAGTTCCTCTAACGTCCGCTTGAGGCCGGTTGCAGAAGTGAGTCAGTCTCCATAAGTCCCCATGTTAGACAGCAGAAATAAACATGTTTACAGCCTGGTACAAAAAACAGTTTTGCTCTGTAGCTAATTTCCCCGTTCATGACAACTGTACTGAGGGTGAATAACGTGAACACAAACGCAGCTCCTGATCTTAATCTGGTTTCACGGGTTCATCCCGTCACACGGCTCATTTCTAACGTCCACTTTCCTGGTACAAAGACGATGAAACGCCTGAGCAAAGCTCGAATACATGCCGAGTGTTTTATCCAACAGCAGCTTCTTTGTCTAACAGGTTATCTCCTGGTCGGGTTAGAGGCCGGATCTCTGCACGGAAATAATTAAACGTGAGGAAACATGAAGTGAGTCTGTGCAGCTCTACATGTCACACGTTAATAAACAGAAACAGACGAACGGCGAGGAGCCTGGCGTGTGGGAGACGAACACGTTCTGCCGTCCTCCAGGGTTTCAAAGCCCGACGGTGAGCGGAGAGAGCCAGCCCTCATCCTCCTCATCCTCCCAGACGATACCTAATTACCTTTCCACACGGCGGCGAGATGAAGCGGTGCGTTTCAACTGCCGCCTCGCTTCCACAACTTCTGCAGAGTAATTGCTCGTGTGAGGACTCGGAAGGCAGAGCGAGGCCGAGCGAGCGTGCAGCTCAGTGTGTGCGAGAGTGTCGGCATGCTAACGTGCTAACAACGACAACCTGAAGCAAGGCTGTTTCCTGCGTAGAAATCAGTGTTTGTTGTCTCCAGTTACGGCTGTACTCGAGTATTTGTCCTGATTAGATTACTTATGATCCACAACTAGCGGCACAAGACGCAGACAGTCCAAATCGCCTTTGCTAATGGACAGTGAGCAACATGAGCTAACGTTGGCTTCAAAGTCAAAGCTAGCATTAAAGTATATCAGATATATTCTCATATTGTGTATTTCCTCCATAAAATATGATCCAGTTTCACCAGAATCAGTGAAATAGTTGGTGCTGTGTGACTTTGTGCCGTAAAGCGTTACGTACTTCTCCCGACCCGGAGCCCAAAGTTACATAGTGTGAGAACAGACGTACGACTGACAGAGACACCGTTCACCTGATCACAGGTCGGTAAGTTACATCATGTTGCTTTAAGTGTTTTTCTATCCACTACACTGTGACGTTAAGTGTTATTCAGGTGAAGCGTTCATAAGAAATGCAGTTTGAACACAAACAGTGAAGGTTATTAAATCAGGAATACACCTGTGCGGCTTTTGCTCCGGTAAGCCTCGTCTCTCCTCAAGATGCATTTTTAGGAATTGAGACGTCCTTGAACGCAGCAGGCCGAGATCGATTTCAGGGTCGCAGAGAGGAGGACGGAGGAGAGAGACACGAGGAGAGCCTCTGATGTTTCTCTGGAAATGACGAGTGAAAACATGGAGAGGAAGGTCGAAGATTTTCACTTCTAAATTATTATTCTTATTTGGACCAAACCGGAGCTGCTGCTGAGGTAAAATACTGTTTCTGTCAACAGAGTCTGACTTAAAACTTATTCTTTAAGAAAAATATGAATCCTCTCTACGACTACGACCCTAAGCGGTCATACAAGTCACTTTTATTGGTTTTCTTGAGGTTTTTACATTTATTAATTTGTTAATACTCCTGTTGTTTTCCTGAGATGACGGGACACGAGATCTCAAGACACAAACTAATTTTAGATCTCGAGAAAAAAAAGATATTTTTGTATATTGAATAATTTTATTTGTTTTCTCGACTTAATTCTGACGTGTGTCATGTTTGTGGGTTCATAGTGTTTCCTGTTTTATTTTGTAGTTCTTGTTTGAGGTGGTGCTTGACTTCCTGCCTTTGTTGGGTTTCCCGCCTATTTTAACGAGCCTGATCGGTTCTCACCTGTGTCTCGTCAGCCCGTCTTCTTCACTCGTGTATTTAGTCTCCGTGTTTGCTGGTTTCAGATGACAGCTTGACGTGTTTAAGCTCCTCGGTTCTTTGTTTCTGGCTTCGTGTCCGGGACTTTTACCTGGACTCACATCAACCCGTAACCGGTAAGTTACATTTTCTGAGTTTGTCTCCTCTCGTTTTCTCCTGAAGCAAACTTTTGCATGAATCTGAATTAAGTAAGTTCAGATCGATCAACACTAATTACTCAGTTCACAGTAAATTATGCTTATATTTTCAGGACTTACCAGACCATCAGACTTCCACTGTTAAAACAGAATATTTGCTATAACGTGAAAAGTTTATTTTATAATATTAAACTCTATTCAGTTCTGGTGTGACGCGGAGAGATTCAGTTGTTACTGAGCACAGTGGATCATACTGTGACTTAAGTATTAAGTATTTTAAAATGCATGGAGGTTTTAACGTGATAAAATTTGCACTTGTGTTACGTTTCCGCGCAAATGACACAAAAACACAGAATTCGGGAATCCGCATCGCCCTACTCACAAGATGCAGTGAGTGTTAACATACATACAAATTGTATTTTCTTTCTGTGTGAACACACCATCAGGGTCAAACACAAACATTATTTTTTTTTTTTCCAGGACTGTTTTGTTTCAAATTCATTTTTATATGCAAATTAAAAATGTGTTAAAACAAATCTAAAAAACTAAATGCACTTAGCTGCTCTTATTTCCAGCACAGATCCAAAAACTGTCACAAAAGTTGTTTCATGAAGAAATAGCGGTACCGTATATTTTACGTAACTATATATCACTGTTTCTGTTCATAATCCTTCCTGCATCAAATTAATATTATACCAACTTGTAAACAGCTTTTTATTTGAGTTAAACCACTGAAACATGTTTTTTATTCTCCCGTGTCAAAACTAGTCAGATTCAATGACAAATATTAAAAAACATATTAATATAGGTGACAGCGCGGTCAGAGAATAATGCAACAAGAATAACAGTTATTTTTTGACCTTAAAGACGCCCACACAGTCTCACTTCACGCTCTGTGTTGAAATGTTGTAAATAAATGCACCAAGAAAGAAAATTAGCTAATGTGAGAAGACCGACATATTTAAATTTAATTTCTTTTTCTCTTCAGTATCTGAAGCGTCTGTTTACGTGTGAACGCCGTGCCGCGGCCTCCTGAGACGTTGCAGCTTTGTTACTTGTGAATAAATGAAGTAATGTTGACTTTTGAAGACATAAAATTGAACAATAATAACTCTTTGTGTTTGACACACGTTCCGTAAACTTTAACGGGAGCGCCCGACAGCTGCTGATTAGCGAACAAAACCCTTCAAATCTTAAATCAGTCTCCAGATAAGTTATTAATTAAGCAACATGCTGATGCTTCATTAAAGGTGTTACATGTTTCGTCTGCCGGTGATTAAATTTGGAAATAATGCCTGAATGTTGACATCGTTGTGATCGTTCCTGGAGCTCCAGATGGCTCCAGCGTGTCGCCGTCTTCCTCTGAACTCGAAGGCTGCGATCACAGAACAAACCGAACGTGATTCACCCGCTTTCTATTTCCAGCTGCTGCTCGCACGTTCACACCTTTTGGGCTCGGTCACATTTCCAGCTGCCTGAGCCGCCCCGTCGGATATCAGGGCCGCGTGGACTCCTCCGCGAACGTGACGGGTGAAACCAAAATGTTACCGTGCAAAGAAAACTGAGATGAATCCCTCCTGAGCCGTGTGGAGCGCATTAACGGCATTGTTAGCTAATAATAACTGATGGTTCACGGCTGACGAGCGATGCTAATGGGGGAGGAGGCTGATTGTAGTCGCCCGGTCGCGGCTGTGAGGAATGTCTCTGCAAGGAAAATGAACTTTATTCTTAAATTACAGGCCCCTCTGTGGCCGACGTGCCTGTCCTATTATGTGCTAATTAGCAGACGCTTGGGACGCTTTAGCTAACGAGCCCGGGATAATTTTAACCCTCCGCATGGCTGCGAAGAGACGCAGCAGCACAATGCATGACCACATACAGTCTAGAATATGAACATATGGCTGAGCTTACACAAAAAAAACAGATGCACGCACACACATTCTCATACATTCGCAGGCTCCCAGCATGCACCAGCTTAGCTGCTGCTGTGCTAATTGGCTTGATGTGGTTCTGAAAATAGTGTCTGTACAATCCCCTGTCTGCCTTCAGAAAAGATCATGCCCTTTCAATTCAGAGTCCCAGCAGGCCGTCAATAGGAAATGGCTTTGAATAAAGAGGGGGCGGTTTAAAGGTGCATTTTCACTTTTCTGTACGCTCATTGTCCCTGCGCTCTTCCTCTGTCATCACCGTCATCTTCATCATCTCGCAGGAAGAGACGAGTCTGTATTATTGTGTTTCCTGCCAGATGTGACACAGATTGAACATTGAATCGAGTTCTGTAATCACTGTAGTTTTGGGCTGAATACACAGTATACTACTGTGAAACACAGTAAGTTACTGTGATCAGAAATCTACGGGGTAGCTGGCGCCAAACCTCAAGTCTGAAAACCAAAAGGAGGAGGGCGCGATAAGATGGAGTCGTTGTCAGAAGGAATCACGTATTGATGCTCGTTTTTACGCGTTTCTATGTGTGTGAATTTTAGATTAGCCCGGAGGAGGAAGAGGCAGGACTGCCAAGATGGAGACGACCAGAGCGACCACACCGACCTTCACGACGGCTCCTCAGAAGCCTGCGGGGACTACGTCCAGGTTTTAGACAGTCTGCGGGGACGTCACAGAGACTGCGACAGTCTGCGGGTGGTTCATGAGGTAAGTTTCCCTCTGCACTGACAACGATGTAACTATTACCAACCAAATATCAGCAAAACATCAGAGCCAGTGACGCAAAACGAGACATTTACTCTGAAACTGAAGGTACTTTCACGTTGAGTATTTCCATTTTATGATACTTCATACTACTACTAATACTATATTTATATTTTGTAATCTACAAATCAATAAACTCATAAATAATGACATTTTTGTATATTGAACCACCCATCAGTAGATAATGTAGTACATTCGGACGGTCATACTTTAAATGCAGAGTATTTCTACTCTGTGTTCTCGATACTCGGATCCCTGCAGGACTCCTCGCACGTTTCCTCAGCGTTCTTCCTGATTATCAGCTCGCACTGTGTTCTGATGACGCCGGTAACCTGACAGCAGGTAGCACCGTGAGTCATCGGGGGGTTAACAGTGAGTCAGGATGACATCAGTAATTACTCACCAACAGCACGAGGAGCTCCGGTGATAAAGTGTCGGAGTTTTAATGGAAGGGAATTAGCCTGAATGTCAGCGTCGACGCTGCTCGTGGAGATCAGAAGGTCCACAGCGTTTGATCAAAGTAAATGCCAACGTGTCGACCAGCTTGCTCAACCACCGACCCGCTGCTGGTGGTGTCCCTCTGACCTTTGACCCCTGGGCTGCTGGGTAAGTCTGCTGTGCAAACACTGAAGAACTTTTCACACGTTTCAAAGCGTCTGTTAGTTTTACAGCAGACCTGCAAAACTGCCTTAACGATGCGCCTCAATGGTTCCTCATTAAAGAGGCTTTAACATCTGAACGACTGGACAACAACAGGCGACAACCTCCAACAAAATGAGTTTAAAAACTGCAGTTCCTCTAACGTCCACTTGAGGCTGGCTGCAGAAGTGAGTCAGTCTCCATAAGTCCCCATGTTCAAATGTCCAGCTTCACAGCCACCACACTGAGCTTCATGATTTAGACGGTCTTTGTGGCTTTGACCGCGTGAATGCGGTTTAAAGAATCACTGTATTTCCCTACGCAAAGCGTGGCTGGAAAAGTCCAAACTGTGGAGAGTTAAGACGATCGTTTTGTCTTCAAGATGGCCGCACTCGATGGCGGCGGCAGCTTCTTCTCACTTCCCCCTTTCAAACACAAAGAGAAGGCACAAGAGCGGCAAACACAAGCCAAATATGTGTCTTCGAGAAAGGCAAACTGATGGCCGAGCATTAGTCTGCTTCCATCCGAGCCGGTTAACCAGAGAGCTGCCATTACTCATGTCCTAACAGCCTGTAATGGAATTTTCCTCGGATGAGCAAAAGGTTGTCAAGCCGCTCGCTGCAGATCAGAAAAAGCAGCTCAGCCGACTGGAAGTCCAACAGGAAGCAGGAACAAAGAAAACACACACACACACACACACACACACACACTGTGATCAAAACCACTTGATGTTTCCATTAATTACAGCCGAGCTTTAAGGACACACAGGCTGCACACAGGCGGTCATTAACGACCGCTTTTACTAATGAAAGTGAGCATTCATAACACCAAAATCTACATTATATTCTCCATAATTAATGCAAATGAACATTTAAATTAGCAGAGGGACAAAACATGATATTGTCCTGAACATTTATCACATTATCATGTCGGGACATTTTTAAAAGCCTGAAGATGTGAAAAGAGGAAAAACAGATTTTCACACTTTGAAATAAAAAGAATAAATCAGACATGAAGCTGCCTACAAGTCTGTAAAAGACCAAAACCAACAACATGTTAGTCCATCTCTCAGTACGTCACCTTCCTGTCTGCGGTTCCCATCGGTTCCTGCTGATGATCTTCATAAAGCTCTGGACTTCTTAAACGTCACTGAGAACCGTCACTCAGAAAGAAACTCACAATCACAACTTCCTCTTTGATTTGATACCAAATATGTGGCATTAAATAATAAAAATGTGCACCCTGGAAAATAGCCTCCGTCTCGGCAACCCACATTGTTCTAGCAAACAGTAATGTGGTAGGAGGTAATATCTCTGGCAGCCGTCCTCCCTGCCGAACTCTTCGGCAAACTCTCCCCCAGAAAACAGCCTCCGTCTGGGCCGGGTTCTGTAGAATCAACGTAAAGACGTATATTCTGGTTATTGTTGACAATGATCAGGACTTTATTTAACAGGCTTTAACAGCTGCTTGGACGCCAGAGGGTTAAAAAAAACAAAACAACAATCGTTCCAGTAATTTTCAAAAATTGGCAACAATAGTTTTTATCAATCAAACAGGAGGAAATGGTGCATGTGTTGGGGGGCTATTTTCTTCTTTATGATAGATCTTGTTTGTTGGTTCCAGCTGTTGGTCCTCATTAATTCTCCTGAAGCCAAAGACAATTTAACACAGTGCGAACATTAAAAAGTTTCTAACGATCTAAAGGTTCATTGAGACGCTCGTGATCATTTAGGTCGCTCAGAGTCGAGCTGTAAAAAGGAAAGTGAAGGTAATCCGTCAGTGGTCATTCAGGGGATTTTGTATGAATTTAATGGGTCATTTAACATTAATAATCCATTAATAACCTTGTAAGCCTTTATTATTATGTGCCTCCATGAAGTCACCTCAACGATGTCAAGTTAATGGAGAAATTAAGACGAGGCCGTCTCACATCGCCGCAAGACAACCGCCATGACGAAGACAAAGTGCTTTTAAAAGCGGCTGGGATGACACCAAAACACCAAGATGGATTACTCACATGTGACGACCTACAACAAACCCGATTCTGAATTAATAACGTCATAGCACCCAACGAGTGTGCAACATGTACACAAGCTCGCCAACGGACAGTTTACCAGTCTGGTGGAACATCACGCAGCCCAACTCAGCTTCAGATCCAGACGATTGAGGTTTTCTTCCTCTCGGGTCGCCGTGCAGGCCGTCGTAGGTCGACATCCCGTCCCCCAGCAAAGTATTCCATCTTCTCATGGGCGATCCCAAAGCCTTCCCGGGCTAGATGGGCTACGTAGTCCTTCTAGCAGGTTCTGGATTAGCCCTGGGGTCTGCTACCAGTTGGACATATCTCCAAAGGAAGGCGTCCAGGAGGATTCTAATGCAGAAGAACACTTGGACTCTTCAGGTGATTTGTTTTTTGTGATTAGCTATGAGCAGTTCCATTTCACGTTGGAGGAGAACAAAAGCGGCCTAGTTTACTCCAGAACAGCAGATCAACCATCTGTGAACAGATGAAATATTTCTTTTTTTCTCTCGGAGTCGAGTTCAAACTTTGAAGAAAAAGAACCCTGAAGTAAATTTGACATTTTGGAGCCCAGCACAAAAAACACAAAGCCAGAACACCAGACGCTCTGTTCCTCTGTAGTTTGAAACCTCTGAAAATATGACCCTAAGTCCTGCTTGGGTGTGAAATCAAGAGCTGAACCCGGCCCTGTGGCTGGAGCCGCTTACACCGACCTGACAAAGACAGACAAGATCCGAATAAACAACCTACATGTGTTTTTGATGTTTTCTGAAGCTTTGAAGGAACTAAATAAAACCTAAAAGATTTCTGAGCTTTCATACATCTGTACTGCTCAGAGGAGGGAATAAAACACTAGCTTGTTAGCTTTGTGTTGGTCTACACGTTAGCACAGGCCAGCTGCATTGCATTGTGAAATAAGAGTCTGCGGGGACGTCACGGAGACGACGTCCAGGTTTTAGACAGTCTGCGTCACAGAGACTACGTCATCTGTTTTTTTTTTATTGTTGGCATTAAAATGCGATTGACGGGCTCACAAGGTCAACATGAAGAGTTAAAACATAAAAAATGGAGGGAAGTGGTTGTGAGCGTGTCGAAGCTTCGATGTTCGAGGAAGTTCACAGACTGAAAATCAATCTCTCTCTGTTTTCTGTGTTTGTAGTTTGATTCCTCTGAAACAATTTGATTAAAGCGGCTGGTTGACTTAATTCAGAACGAAAAGCTCGGCTACATTTGCTTATCATTCCCTTTGAAGTCCTTTTCCCACCCAGCGACGCTCCTTCCTGGAGTCACGGGCTGTTTTCATCATCTTTTCATTATTTGAAAGGAGAAAGTGATGAAAAAAAAAAAACCTGCCACTATCTCATTACTTCACAATTACTTTAGTGGCTGTCAGAAAATACGGACTAATCACAATCAAAAAAAAAAAAATGTTATTGTTTGATCGGATTTGATCTGGCAGCGCCACGTCGTCGTTCAAACGCCGACTGAAAGACTTGATTTCTTTCACTGCTGCTTTCAAAGGATTCTTTCATCTGTAGGATTTTTTTTTTTGACATAATTCACAAGTCAATCTGACTGGTTGCATGGTGCAATGTCAAGGAAGATAAAGCATGTTAGAGGCAGCGAAGAGTCGACATTTACTACAAAAAATATCCATCATGAGGGAGTCGTTTAATCCTGCATTGAGTCATAAAAGCTCCTTTATCCTGAGGGAAAGAAACTTGCACTTATTCAGACGCTTCAAACGCTGATTAATTAATGTGATTCAAGGATTTTATTTAATTGACATAAACATGAAAGTAGAAGAATGAATCTGAAAAACAGAAAATATCTGAACAACTGACAAAGAGATTGAAGCAGACAAAGTTCAGTTTGCTGTGAAAAAAACAGAAAATATTAAAACTTTGGATGGATGTGTTTTTATGACAATAAATTGTCATTTTAATGGCACTGCCCAGCTCCTGTTCTGGCACTACACCGGTTCCGCTCTCGGCCTGTAAACCTCTTCTTCTACACTGCTTATTTACTGCTGCTTACTTACACTGCTCTGTGCTTGCAGCCCGGTTAAAAAACTGAGCTAACATGAGCTAACAGCAGCTACAGCTGGCAGCAGTTTACTTCATTGTCCATCATAAACTCTGTAAATCAGTTTAGGTCAAACTCAAAACATTTCTTTATTGACTCTTGCTCGGTAGCAGTCGGTCTAACGTGCCATTAACATGCTCATCACACGAGAAAACGAGGAGGTGGGTGGACGAGATCAATCATTACCAGGTCAACAGAAGAACCCCTCCTTCATTTCTACTGTTAGCTGACGGCCATCGATCGTCCACCTGCTGCCATAATTAGCGTCCTGTTAGTGCTGGACTCACTTTCATAACAACAGCCATTATTATAATAGCTGAGGAAGCCGAGCTGCTAATGAGGAGAAGAAGAAGAAGAGGAGACAGGAGGGGAAGGAAAAGAAGTGAGAGGAATGAGGAGATGATTTAAATCCTGTTGATGATGCACTGACCTGTGATCAGGTGAATGGCGTCTGTCATTTGTACGTCTGTTCTCACACTATGTAACTTTGGGCTCCAGGAGAAGTACGTAACGTTTTACGGCACGAAGTCACCACCACCAACTATTTCACTGATTCTGGTGAAACTGGATCAGATTTTATGGAGAAAATGTTTTCTGGTTTTCCCTCTGATGTCCTCCGGCTGCTCCGCCTCAACAACCCCATCTATAGCATGTGACCCGAACGACCCACAGGTGCCTTAATGAATCACAGGTGACCTTAACGACCCCAGGGTGTCTTTAACAACCCACAGGTGTCCTTAACGACCCACAGGCGTCCTTACAGAAGGCTGAAGGGAGCGGAGTCGGTGTCGTCGCGCCAGAACAGGAGCTGCGCAAACAGGCAGTGTAACCGGGCTCAGCAGCCTCTATGGACATATGGCAGAGGAGCAGAGAGTGAAGAGGACGCTGACGGAGGAAGCTAAGCAGAGAAAAGGAGAGAGTGAGCGAGCAAGAAGCCGCCGGACAAGAGTAAATCTGGGACTGACTTTAGTGGTTGGTGACAGCCGTGATAAGTCCTCAGTCAGCCACCTCGTCAGAATCCTCAAACTAAGTTTCACGTCTGTCAGTCTTCGGGTTGTTTTCCTCGTTTGTCTCTTCACACCAGCACCTTGATTTGAGACGATAAGTGCATCCTCTCAGCTTAATCTGAGTGTGTTCATGTCCACGACAAATGAAGATTCAATTAATCAAAGACGTTCAGTGTTGGAGAGCAGAAAACATAAACATGAATAATCATCATATTTCAGTTTTGGTGTGAAATCCTCTGTAGTCAGTGACAGTCTGGAGTCGACTGACAACAGCAAACACTTTGTATCGTCTCTGCTGACACTCTGCCAGGCTGAACCGGAGCCATCTTCACTTCCAGTTTTGTTGGGGGGAATTTTTGGCCTCCGGTCTGGTCTTCAGCAGCGAACATACAACTGGATTGATGGACTGAGGTCGTGTCCCTGGCCAGTCAAAAACCTCTTCCTCCTACATGACCAAGTGTTTCCACTGACAACATGATCTGAGCAGATATGATGCCTGGATATTGTCAGTGACGGCACAGTGGTTTATGCTCACCGTAGTGTTAAAGGAGAGGTTTTCAAACTGAGAGCTGTAGGAAGATATCAAAATCCAAATACTGACCAGTGGTCAGACAGGAGCAATGATTCTAACATGGAAATAACGGGGAGAAGACAGCAAGTCAACAGGAAGGAGGCCTGGTGTAAATACTGCAAGAGGTAATCGAGGAATGAGGGACAGGTGAGCAGTTGGATGTAGGACTCAGGTGAAGTCTGAGGGTAACTGATGGATGGCATCCTCACTACCCAAAGCTCAGAGCTGGAATGTAGATGGACAAGAAGATAAGAGCTTTTCCTTGTGGCTCAACTCCCTCTGAACCCACCACAATAGTCGGTATTGTAGACCTGAGATATTTCAGAAGAACGTAACCAAATCATCTCCAAAATCAACCTCAGACGTTTGTGCTAAACGATGGTGAAAAGCCTGAAACACTTGAGACGGCCCGTACTGTAAGAATAGCGTTTCTGACCTTATAATCCATCACGGATCTTACGTCCAGCGCTGTAAGCCCCTTCAGCAACAGTAAAATCTGGATGTTTTGAGGAGTTTCCATCACGTAGGTTGAGGAATAATGGTAGGAGGCATCTGATATGACATTCGAAGGCGGGGATGTTCATGTGCAGATTATATTCAGCAAATGCCAGTTTGCCTCGAGCGTGTGCGTGTGGGCTGTTGTAATATTCAAAAGTAAACGTAACGAGGGAGGGCGGGTGGTTACACAAAGACTAGCCTCAGGGTTCATGACCAACTTCATCCATCAGTGTGAACGATGAGTGCTTAAGGATGATGGATGCAACTAATGGACGTCCCTGAATCTTATACATGTGTGTTTAAAGGTGCAGTGTTTGTTGAAACCAACACAGAGGACGACTTAATATTTACACAGTGAGTCCATGTTCTGCACGTATGTATTATTCATGTACCACGTGTTCGGGAAAAGAAGTTCAGCGGCTCCCATTAAGTGTTGAGTGTGAACTCGTGAGGTTTTTCTGGCCTCGTCACCTCGTTACCAATCACTGCAAAGTGCTGCTTAATTATTCCTCGCCACAGGGCCAAATGTTCATTATGCCACGACTAATTAATGCTACACTGCTGTAATCCTTTACAGCCAAACGGACACAGCTGTGTGTGTGTGTCTGTGTGTGTGTGGTTTAATGTTGTATAGTTAACGGGTGGAAATGCTCTTAATTTTTACGAGTTTCGGTCACTACAGGTGGAGATGAAGCTTAATTGTCTCTGTTTTGACTTTAGGTCTTTTTACAGGATGTGATTAGGATCCTCAGACTTAACTTCATGGACTGTTTGATGGGAAATACAGTTTAAGAAAAACAGTCTGCTGGCATAAACTTAATCTAATAAAAACTTGAACTAATCAATAATTTTAGATTTAAAATGTAATGCTAAGGGTGTCACTCATTAACGAACCTTCAGAGCATCATCACGTGACTTTACAGCTCCTGCTTTTGGTTTTCCGGACACGTTAACCGCATGGTTCAGGATCATTACTCCTTCATAAATTAAGGATTTATTGCAGATTTGTCCAATTAGTTATAAGTGGATGTACCAAGCAACAACCTCCATGGCAGTTGCTCTTGTCTCCATAAGTCCCCATGTTGATGAAATGCCCAGCAGAAGAATGTCCACAAGAAACTGAACTGTTTTGGTCTCTATAGCTCATATCTCTGCTCCCCATCAGAATGGCTCTTCAGACACCTGTTGGTGGTTGATTCTGATACAACAATAAATAATGTTCAGTTTTCTGGCCTTAATAAATAAAATATTAGGAACACGTATTACGATAACATGTTAGGAGCTATATGTCAACTGCTTGACGCAAGAAGCTAGGCTAATGTCCCCTACAATAACAGGGCAAGAAGCTAGGCTAACATAGCCTACAATAATGTGGCAAGAAGCTAGGCTAACGTAACCAAACCATGTCCAGTATGTAACAATAATGAAGTGTTTCTGAACACATGGAGCTTCAGCAGCATTTGGTCTTCACGTTTCTCCAGCTCAGTCATTTTTCAGTGTTTTTCTTCTTGAAAACATCCTTTGGGGAGGTTGAAGGTGTATCTAAGCAGCAGTGGAGAGCTGGCATGTTAGCGTCTGTCATTAGCTGTTAAAGTGAGGTGAGGAAAATAGCAGAGCTTTTGTCTGTAAGTGGCTTACCTTTTCTCATTACTGCAGGATTTCTGTACAGCCGGTGGACAGTTTGGTCGCCTCGCTCTTTCAGGTAATTACACATTTCATTCCTCGACTCTGTGGAGAGCAATGAAAGGAGTGCTGAAGGAGTGATGAGACTGAAACGCTAACACAAAGAGTAATAATGATCCCAGCTCATGCGAAGAGGCGGGAGACGCGGACACGAAACACACGATAACGAACAAAAAAGAAATAACTTCCATTCATTTAGAAACTGTAAAAGGTAAAAACTCCATACAGAGGCGTGTGTGAGGCACCATGGTGCTGTGAGCTAAATGCTAACGTATTGGAATAACAAGATGGTGATTGAGATGATAACAAGAAGCTATGCTAACGTAAAGAACTTTAAACTTTATTTTGTTGTTGTATATGAATTATTGCAAACTTTACCAGGCGCTGCTAATTATGGAGCCCTGAAAACTGCCATGATTTATTTATTTATTTACATATTTTATACATCGCTGAAATGAATTCATAAAATCTATGAAATTCATCCAATAAATGTAAATAATACATTTTTTTGTACATATATAAAGATATAAAAATTTGTTTGGAAATGGCTCAGTAGCTCCAGGAGAAATTGGTGTTTAATAATCTGTGAGAATTAAATGAAGTTGGTGTCTCAGCTATTAATAAACCTGTTAACTAATTTCTAAGTTAATAAGATACTTAGCAATCATAGGTTATATTAAGGTATGTTTGAAGGTTTAAATAAAAAAAATATGAAAGGTGTGATTGATTCATGAGCTCCTTCTAAGTCAGGGAAATGACAGAAGTCTTTATATTCGTCTCCTGAGAGTCAGTAAGGCTCATAAACAGTCTAATTAGCCATAATTCGAACAGTCACAGTCAGTGTATTCGAATCACAGGAGACCGTCCACGACGTAGATCGATATGTCTGCATGTTTACATGCTTTAATATAATATCACCGTTGTCTGGGGAGGAAACACTTCCTATGTGCAAAATGTCAACTTGACATTTCTCTTCATGTTTCCGACGTCTGTCGTCGTCTTACACGAGAAAAATGATTAGAAGGTATCGATCCGCTGATTTATTGATCCACTACTGAAGGCTGTGGACCGACCGGAGAGACGGAGAGAAGAGAATGTTTTGATTACGTCTCTCCAGCCATGAAACCTTCATGACAACGGCAGGAAACAACTCTCAGCTATGATCACGTTAGCTGATGATGCTAACGTGATTTAGCCGCTAACGTATAGATGATGGTTGTATACGGCGTATTGTGACCAGATTTCTGAGATGAAAATCAGGGACGTGAAAAATCATTAAATACTATCATACTGTCATCTCACAGTAATCTAATATAACATAATATAGTTACACCTTTATTAGCAACAGTGTTTGAGTCTGCACGGATTTTTCCTCCATTCATTGACAAAATCTGGGACATTTTCAGGGACAGCTTTGAAATCGGGGACGTCTTGTCAATCTACTATGGTGGCCCTGAGAGCTCCACACACTTACGACAGCATTTAGAAACACTGAGTAGCACCGGCACTAAAAAGTGATGAACACAGCTGAGACACAGCGTGTTATTGCGTGTCTCAGCTGTGTTCATCACTTTTTAGTGTCCCTTGGAAACAGTTCATGTTTCTTTGATGTGTTTTCATAAGCTAAAACTGATTTGTGGCCCAGAGTGTAATCCCAAGTGGTAACTATGTTCAGCTGTACTCGAGTATTTGTTCTGATTGCATTACTTCTGATCAAAAAACAGCAAGTCGACAACAGCCAAACTCAACAAGGTCACCAACAGCAGACATAGAAGCTAGCTAATATTACTGACTAGTCCAACAGCAGCGTCCCTTCACTCGCTTCTCCTCTGCCATTATGTCCATAGAGTCTGCTGAGCCTGGCTACATTGCCAAATTCAACGTTATTGTTATGTTGTAGCTTCCCAAATGAGTTGAGTAGCTAAAGTGATCTATGACACTAACTTGTGTATTGCCCAGCTCTGATTCTGGCACGACACGTAGCATTCCCCCACATCCTGGGCCTGTAAACCTCTTCTTCTTCACTCCGGTGGTCCAAATCAAACACAAACACTCCCCCCGGAGCTCGCGGTCGCACAGCCCGGCTAACAATTGAGCTAACATCAGCTAAAGCAACTACAGTCGCAGCAGTTCACTGAAGGATTCATAATACATCACTCTGTAGAGTGATGTATTATGAGTGTCAGCTGCAGCGCGGATCAACAGCAGGTTCTGGTTCTGTATTGTAGAAGTGGATTTTCTCATCAGCAGTCGTGATAATAAAATAACTGAGGCTGAGTGGAGAGGTGGAGGTAGAGCCAGCGTTGCTCTGCATAGCCCCGGCCTCTTGGCCTTGGTGGCCCTCCATGCAGCCTCAGCTCCTCCTCCTCCCCTCCGGCTGGGCTTTTTTTTTCAGAGCTGCTTTGTACAGGCCTCCGAGGTTACCCACAATCCTCAGGGCAACCGCTGATATCCCTCCTGTCCAGAGTCTGAGGTCAGCCACCGCCGGCCATGGCTACCCCCGAAAGTTTTATGAAGGGGCACAGATTTAACACAAACATGTCCAAGCTGGTCTCAGTGGAGCGCCGTGAATAATAACCAGAATCTGAAGCCCGAAGCTTCGAGGAAGGAAACAAAGACTCAAGTGTTTTTTTTTATTCCCCAACAACTGAAATCATGTTGGAGGATTGCGAGGTTCAGTTCTTCACATTTAAATCTTCATGAAGTCAAAATGTTTTTATCACATCTTCATCCCAACGTCCAGTTTATGTAGAAACAGCCACATATGGACGGACCTATTTCATTACTACTTCATTCTGTGTAAATTCCCTTAAAATGCCAGATAAATACAGGTTTTGATATGAAATAAAACTGCTACGGTAAAACAAAACTGGCAGCTTAAAAAGTGTTTAAGGTTGGCTGACATTTAAGTCTCCAATATAAAATATTGTATACATTAATTTAAAATGCAGTATAAATAAAGTTATAACTGCCTGTGCAGTAGTCAGTGAGGATAAACTCACAGTGAAAAGAACTTTAGGGGTAAAAGTATAATGAAAGTACGAGAGCCACAAACATGACTTTACCTTAATGTTATATGAAAGATTTTTTTCTATTCTTTAAAAAATTAATCCCGTGCTCGTCTTCACGGTTCAGCGGTGATGCTGTTGTCATGTTGACGAGAGCACCTGAGTCTGCTGTCACCCTGTGTTTTTAATTAGCTCGTCTCCATCAACGGGAAAAACAGCTCGTTAACCACCGACAGTGAGGAGAGAGCTGCAGGCCTGGAATTGTTAATAGATGAAAATAAAACGTAATGAAAGGTAGAGACAGGAGTGATCAGTTTTTGAAAAGAAACTTTCAACATGAAAACTTTCAGGTTAGTGAGGTTTTTTATTTATTGGATTCTTGTTAACTACAACCAACTGCTCAGTCTGAGGTCCACACGAGGAAAAGCTACGTCTGAGATTAAACAAACTTCATCATGATAACAGCGTAAAGATCCACACTGCGTCTCTGAGCTTTTTACTAAGTCCTCTCTGGAATAGTTACAACTTATATTTATGATGGACAGTTGCAGCCGTGATTTTAAAGACCTGGAGACGAATGGTTGGTGTGTTGCTGACACTGTGTGGATTCACAGCTTGTACTGTACTTTTAATATTTTGGGATGTCCTGTGTCGTAAGTACTGTCTGCCTGTTTGTATCTGTATTAACTGCTGCTCGTCTTAGCCAGCACTTCCATGAAAGACAGATTTATTTTTTCTGAAGGGACCTTTCATGGTTAGAAAAAGAATTTTGATCACTTGATGGATTCTTGGAAAGTAACTCGTTTGGTATCAGTAACTTCAGTATAATTTAAAGTATTTTTTCAGACACGTTATCATATGTAACCCTCGATCTCACAGTCCCCATTTT
>CM024791.1:27269431-27344056 GCA_014281875.1 Nibea albiflora
GACACTGTTAAAGCTCTTTATGCGGCAGGTTGGACACGATCATCAAACTGTGTTATTGTCATTTTAAGCTTCATGTCAGTCTGAAATGTTTGTTAAATGTTACTGAAATGTTTCCCTCTTCTTCTCTTCCTGTCGTTATCAGAAGAAAACAAGAAGGGAGAAAGCAGAAAGATAAAAGCCCGCCGAGATGAAGGAGGTGAGTCTGTCGTGGGTGTCTCACTTCCTGTTTTCATGTCTGACATGACTCTTTGATGAAAACTTCCTGTTTCATGTCTACAGGCTCCTGATTTATTCACACAGCCTGCTGAATATTCATGAGTTTAAAGTCTCCATGAAACAGGAAGTAGAGTTCTGTTGACTTCATTATTTTTAACTGTTTCCTGTACGCACGCTCACCACACACACAAACACACACACACTCTCACACACGCACACAAACAAACAACCACCCACACACACACACACACACACACACACTGATGGTCAGCCTTCGGGAGCAATTTGTGCTTCAGTATCAGACCGGAGGATCGACCCGCCGATCATCTGTCGACCCGCTCATGGGCCTCGACATGTCGTCACAATATAACCGTGCTGTGATGGCAACATGATGACATCATTTCAAATCACCATGACGATCACAGCAGTGAACTGATCCCAGCTGATCTCATGGACCTGTTGTCAGACTTGTCATAGCAGGTAGATCACAGTGATCACATTCAAACGGCTGCATTCCTGTCAGGTGAGAGACGCTTCACGGACAGGACGGGTCTCACCTGAGCTAGATATTATCTATGTCAGCACTCATGAAGGACTTGGTCCAATCACATCACTCCCATCTCACTTCCCTCTGCATATTAGTTGATCTTATTTATTCCGAATAAAATAAATAATAAGTTCATGCAGACTGCCTCAGGACATGTGACCACATCTGAAACAGCTGCTGAGCCGGACGTCAGCAGTTAGCGATCACAATCAGACGACCTGCAGGACAGATCAACACACACACCGCCCTGCTGCCACTAACGTGGATTATCCGCCTCTGAAATAGTCCCCAAACATTAGAAACTGTGTTTGTGATTATAATAGACTGATGATGTAATTATCATAACTGTCGTAATGACTTAATAATAAACATCTTGTTTATCTTCATGTAACATTGATCTGAGCTGTGATCAGCGTCAGTGTGACGGACACTTCATCCGCGACACGTCACGAAAATCCTCCTGACGGATCATGAACCGAAATAATCATCGTCATAGAAACGTTTTTATAACGTTAGTCAAACGTTTCCTTGAACTTAATATTCATGTTTTTCAGTAATGATGCTTGTTTACAACCTGAGTGAAGACATGAAGAGTGTGAGTGTGTGTGAGTGTGTGTGTGTGTGTGTGTGTGTGTGCGTGTGTGAGCATGTTGTGTGTGTGTGAGCGTGTGTGTGTGTGTGTGTGTGTGTGTGTGTGTGAGGTGTGTGTGTGTGTGTGAGCATGTGTGTTGTGTGTGTGTGGAGCGTGTGTGAGCGTGTGTGAGTGGGTGTGTGTGTTGTGTGTGTGTGTTGGTGTGTGTGTGTGTGTGTGTGTGTGTGAGCGTGTGTGTGTGTGTGTGTGTGTGGGTGTGTGTGAGCGTGTGTGTGTGTCTGAGCGTGTGTGTGTGTGTGTGTGTGTGTGAGCGTGTGTGAGCGTGTGTGAGTGTGTGTGTGTGTGTGTGTGTGTGTGTGTGTGTGTGTGTGTGTGTGTGTGTGTGAGCGGTGTGAGCGTGGTGAGCGTGTGTGTGTGTGTGTGTGTGTGTGTGTGTGGTGTGTGTGAGCGTGTGTGTGTGTGTGTGTGAGCATGTGTGTGAAGCGCCGCTTGTGTGTGTGTGTGAGCATGTGTGTGTGTGTGAGCGTGCGTGTGTGAGCGTGCGTGTGTGAGCGTGCGTGTGTGAGCGTGTTGTGTTTGAGCGTGTGTGTGTGAGCATGTGTGTGTGAGCGCATGTGTGTGTGTGAGCGTGTGTGTGTGTCTGAGCGTGTGTGTGTGTGTGTGTGTGTGTGTGTGTGTGTGTGTGTGTGGTGGTGGGTGAGCGTGTGTGTGTGTGTGTGAGCATGTGTGTGTGAGCGCATGTGTGTGTGTGTGAGCGTGTGTGGTGTGTTGTGTGAGCGTGTGTGTGCTGTGTGTGTGAGCGTGTGTGTGTGTGTGTGTGTGTGAGCGTGTGTGGTGTGTGTGGTGTGAGCGTGTGTGTGTGTGGGGTGTGTGTGTTGGGTGTGGTGGGTGTGTGTGAGCGTGTGTCTACATGTCGATGATTTAATTGACAGGTTCAAATTAAATTACAGTCGGAAACGTTTCCTGAACGTTTGCCTGATTCATTTTAACCCTTCAACTGCCGAAGAAACAGACAGAGAACAGCTGCGCGATGTAACTGAGTAATGTACTCGAGTACAAACTGTAGTGCTCCTTTCTGTACATAGATATGCTACGTGTTAGCAACGTGTTACTCGTGTTTGTTTGAAGGCTCACACATGAAGTGACACGCCTGTCTTTACCTGCTGTCACTGAATGACTCGTCGTGTTGCAGGTAAGCGTGCGTCAGGTGAGCAGGACGTCTACCTGGAGAAGCAGCTGGAGCGCTTCGAGTGGCAGCTGAGGACGTTAAAGGAAGTGCTCTCAGCCAATGGGAACCCGGAGAGGGCGGCGCTTCTGAAGGACCACGCCGATGAAGAGCTGTGCGCCCTCGTCCTGAGCGTCCTGGATAAGGTGAGGACGTCAGACCGGGCCCGGCACGCTCGTGTCCGGCCCGGTGGACTGTCAGTGTCGGGTGTCAGTTATTCATAGACTTCATCTGGCAGCCGTCCGGCTCAGACAGCAGCTGTGCAGCCGGCCGGCGTCTTCGGGTCACATGACCGCCTCGATCTGCAGCCAGCAGCTCGTTAGGATTCATTCATCTGTTTATTTCAGGTGAAGACGGAGACGACAGCTGATCTGAACGTCCTCCATGAAACAGAAGAGTAAGACCGCTACTGAGGAACACGAGAGACACGTCGTCAAGGTAAGACTGGTCTAAGACTGTCTAAAACCTGGACGTAGTCTCTGTGACGCCCCACAGACGTCTAAAACCTGGACGTAGTCTCTGTGACGTCCCAGCAGACGTCTAAAAACCTGGACGTAGTCTCTGAGACGTCCCACAGACTGTCTAAAACCTGGACTAGTCTCTGTGACGTCCCGCAGACTGTCTAAACCTGGACGTAGTCTCTGTGACGTCCCCGCAGACTGTCTAAACCTGGACGTAGTCTCTGAGAGATCTTTGTCTTTGTGTCTTTGTCCTCAGAGCTGCAGAGGACACATGACGCAGAGACATGTGAGCTGACTGGACGGTTCGAAGCTGCTGAAAAAGTCCTGAAGGTGAAGCGTCCTTCATGAAGACGTTAACGTTCGTGCGTCGTCCGTCTTCACGTGTCTGCTTTATGTCTCTCTGAAGGACAAGTGGACGAGTTTGACGGCAGACCTTCAGGTTTATAACGAGCTGAAGAGACGAGTGGACGAGTCGACGTTTAAGAAAGACCTGCAGAGGAACATCCAGGTGAGTTTCAGGTGGACCCGGTCTTTACTGGACCTGGACTCGGCTCGGTTCAGGAGCACTAACAGTCCGTCTGTCCTGCAGGCCCACGGCCAGCCCAGGTGCATTCTGGAGTCTGAGCAGGAGTCTCTGCTGTTTTGTCATCGAGATGAAGACTGAGCGCGTGCAGGAGCAGAGCAGGAAGCTGCAGCAGATGGAAGCTCTGGTTGGTCGACGCGTTTATCCACACCTGTACACACCTGTCCTGCCTCCAACTTCCTGTTTGTCATGATGTCTCCTCCTCTCGCGCTCTGCTCCTCTCCTCCTCTCTCCTCTCTCCTCCTCTCATGCTCCTCCTCTCTCCCCTCCTCCTCCCTCCTCCTCTCTCCTCCTCCTGCTCCTCCTCTCCCCTCTCTCCTCCTCTCTCCTCCTCTCTGCTCCTCCTCTCTCCTCTCTCCTCCGCCTCCTCCTCCCTCTCTCCTCCTCTCTGCTCCTCCTCCTCTCTCCTCCTCTCGCTCCTCCTCTCTCCTCTCTCCTCCTCCTCTCTCTCTCCTCTCTCCTCCTCTCTGCTCCTCCTCCTCCTCTCTCCTCTCCTCCTCCTCCTCTCTCTGCTCCTCTCTCCTCTGCTCCTCCTCTCTTCTCTCCTCCTCTCTCCTCCTCTCCTCCTCCTCTCTCCTCTCTCCTCTCTCCTCCTCCTCTGCTCCTCCTCCTCTCCTCTCCTCTTCTCCTCCTCTCTGCTCCTCAGGTGGAGAAGAACTTGTCGTTGGAGGATCAGGTCGTGATCGTCTTGCAGCAGAACGAGGATCTCAGAGTTCGGATGGAGAACTGTCAGAGTGTCGTTCAGTGAGTCTCTTCTTCTTGTTCAGCAGCAGCTCTGTGCAGGAAGGTGGCGCCGCCTGCTGGTTGCTTCAGATCAGCACACGCAGTCCTGAGAGAGACTCAGACGTCTCTAAAATAATGTTAATGTCAACGCCTCATTTAATATTTTAAGATCAAACTGATGTGAGTCTTCAGGCTCAGTGACCTTCACGGAGAGTTCTGACCCGTCTGTTCTGTTCTGTTCATCAGGGACTTGTCGAAGGAGCAGCAGGACCTGAAGGTGGCGCTGGAGAGGCAGGCGGTGATCAACCAGAAGCTTTCTCAGGAGAAAGAGCAGCTGATGTTCAAACTGAGGCACCGGGACTCGTGTCCGACCATCCACCTGCCCGCCATGGTCCAGGAGATCGCTCCCAGATGATGCCATCAGCCCTGAGCGTGCACAGAACCCGGACGGCTGTAGTCACAGTCGGACTCTCTGGGTCGGACTGTAAATGCTCCAATGCTAACGTGTGTAACAGAACCACTGTGGCCCTGAACGCAGCATCACGACTGCCCCGGGTAAAGGTCCGGACACGTCGACCTGTTGCTGTTTCATTTTATTTGTTTTTTCCTGACGGTTAGCTCAAACTGAGACGCTGTTCTTTAAGTGTTCGGTCACGCCAGAACCAGAACCAGAACCAGAACGTCTCCCAGCTCGCCGGTTTAGTGGCTACTCATGAGGCTAGTTGGCTAGCTGCTAAATGCTATGTAGCTGCTAACCGTCAGCTATCTGTTTCACTTGGATGTAAAATAAGTTAGCATCATTTATGAGGCGTGTTTGTGATGTTAGTCTGACGGTCTGTGTCATCGGACGTTACCGACCAATCATGACGCTTGTTATAAAGGCCTCCGGCCTCCGTAGCTACAGTCCACCTGTCTGAAGTGCCTGACGCTCACGTAATACCTGATCACGCTGAATGACGGACTTACATCATCGGTACGATTCACATTCAAACTCGACCGACTCCTGGAGAAGTCTGAGAAGCTCAAGCTTCACGTCTGTAGATGAAGTGCCTTGCTCAGCAGTGAAGCTTCAAGAAGCGCTTACAGGTGATTTTGTTGACATCCATTCGAGGAACTTGATGGTTCTTCAGAGAACTTCTTCTTGTTGGCGGTGCGACAGTGAACAATCGTCTCGATGGTTTCCATCACGGTGTTTCAGGTTCCAACAACATCTTGGAGATCCTGGAGAATCCTCCGAGCTTTCCTTTTTAACGTTTCTCGTCTTTTTAAACCCTGTGGATTCACGACTGTAGCAACACTGAGACTGAACGAAGCCGGACTGAAACAATCAGAAACACTCGAATCAGCTGTGATGTTTGTCTGATCCCGGTCAGTTTGCGTTAGCTTCTCTTAGTTTTACGTTTTAATGCAGAGCTGCTGTCGGGGATCACACCACTTCACTTTGTGTCACATGTTTAAAACTTTCAGTATTCATGAGCCGAAAAATCCCCAACAACAAATCACATCGAGAACTTTTATTTTGGAGGTTTGAAAATGTTTTTAGAGCCTCAGAGTTTTAGCATGCTAGCTAGCATCATGGCTAAAGGGCCGCCAACCTGGTGATGAAACCTTGTGGTCATTGGTTGATCCAGACGGGTCGTCACGGGTTTTAAAAGGTTTACAAGCTTCCAAAGCTTCGTTACCTCGAGAACAAATGACGAGATGAATGCTAATGTGCTAACGTGCTAACGTTATTACCGTACACAGTGGAAATATGTTACATGCTAATTACGCTGTGAGCGAGTTAGCGTGATAAAATGCCTGAACGTTACATGCTATGCTAAATATCACCGTGGAAACATCCACTAATAAAACACTTCTACCGTTAGCATGTTAGCATTCAGTGCTAATTACCGCTCTAGTACAGTTTGTAATAAAGGTAAGTGTGAGCTTCATGGAACAAATTTATTTTCAGGTGTTTTAATAAGTGTTAAATCCTCATTGGGGCGCTAATGTGTTGCTAGCCAGTAAAATGCAGGCACTGTATTGCTGTGTTGCTAACGGTTAGCTCAGTACCGGTTAATAAATGGGACGTGCTGTATTTATATCTTTATATCTGAACTTCCTGTCTGATGACGTTTGACACTCCAGCAGGTTCATATAAAATCACATGATCCAGCTAAGCTAATGTGTTTCAGCCATTTTGTTTTGTTAGCTCAAAGGTTAGCGCTGTTCGATAGCGACTGAACAACAAACTTACCTGTTAGGAGCTCGAGCACAGATCAGTAATCACAGATCAGTAATCACAGATCAGTAATCACAGATCAGTAATCACAGATCAGTCGTCACTGTGTCGGCCTTTAGCGCTCGCTGACTGTTGATGTTTTGTTTTAAAGATGTGAAAAATATTTCCATGTTCTTCTGTTTTTTTTGTTGTTGATGGTTTGTGTTGCCAAAACAGTCATGTGACTTCCTCCTTATGCACTGTCAGCACTTTGACCAGTTCAGTTTGTGTAAGAGAGACTTTTTTTTTTTCATGTTGTAAAATTTAGAATTTTCTCCTCGTGTATAAAAACTGATTTCATGTCTCGTGGTTGGATTTAAAGTCCAGCTGTTTGTTTTTTCTTCTTCTGTTTTTGGCTTTGATGAAATAAAAAACTGCAACTTAAACTGACGTCACTGTTCATAATGTGACACCTGTAGACCGGAACAAACGTCATCACATGAAGGTTCAGCACGTGCTGTGACGCAGAAGATGACCTCTGACCTCCACATTATCCGGCGCGAGATGATGATTTGATGTGCAGGTCTGCGCGGGACAAGATTTTCAGTCCCGCCCGCAAATCCCGCAAGTTGCGGACGTTATTTCTCACGGCAGCTCTTTTTGTTGGCTCGAGGACTTAAACAGGCCGAACCGAGCCGAGCTCACGGACCGATCCTCACCTGGCGCAGGTAGCGACGGTGCTCGGCGTTTCAAACACGGGTTAGAAAACATCCGCAACTTAAATGTTTTTATTAGAGCCCAACAAAATATGCAGCACACATTAAACATGACAGACATAAATCATTTATTTACCCGCAGCAGAGTTTTCTAAAGTTGTCCCGCACTGATCTGCGTCGAGTCCCGCGGGACGAACACAACACGTGACGTCACGTGTCCGGTGACGTCTTAGGGTGTTTCTCTGTATTTCAAGTTAGCATCGGTGCTAAAGTTTAGCTGCTTAGCTAGCACAGACTCTCGAGCAGAGCTGTGACGTCATTGTGAGACTCAGTTTGTGAAGTGAAGTGAGCACGTGAGAGCTGGTCTGCTGTGTGTGTGTGTGTGTGTGTGTGTGTGTGTGTGTGTCAGCTGTCTGGATAACAGACTCAGTGGAAACAATCACTGACCATCATCATTGATGAGGAGAATCAGAGTGAGAGCAGATCAGCTGGGAAGCTTCAGAGAACACAGCAGACCACGATTTTTGTAACATGTCGTCATACATGTCGTCACACATGTCGTCACACATGTCGTCATACATGTCGTCACACATGTCGTCACACATGTCGTCACACATGTCGTCATACATGTCGTCACACGTCGTCATACATGTCGTCACACATGTCGTCACACATGTCGTCATACATGTCGTCACACATGTCGTCATACATGTCGTCACACATGTCGTCACACATGTCGTCATACATGTCGTCACACATGTCGTCACACATGTCGTCACACATGTCGTCATACATGTCGTCATACATGGTGTCATACATGTCGTCACACATGTCGTCATACATGTCGTCATACATGGTGTCATACATGTCGTCATACATGGTGTCATACATGTCGTCATACATGGTGTCATACATGTCGTCACACATGTCGTCATACATGTCGTCATACATGGTGTCATACATGTCGTCACACATGTCGTCATACATGTCGTCATACATGTTGTCACACATGTCGTCATACATGTCGTCATACATGTCGTCATACATGTTCTCTCTCCATCAGTTTATAGTTGGTGAATGGTTTGCTGCTGTCTGTGTACAGCAGTCTGTACTCCAACTGTGTGACCACTAGAGAGCAGCAGAGGACAGTTTAAACAGTGAAGGGTTGATCTGCTGCTGGGATTGAACCTGTGACCTTTATGTGACAGACTGACCTGCGGACTAATCACAGAGACTGACCTGAAGACTGATCACAGAGACTGACCTGAAGACTGATCACAGAGACTGACCTGAAGGATGCTGCAATGTTTGACAACAACCTGACTGAGGTTCACCTGCAGGGAGCGCTGCAGTCACAGAACAGCTGATTGATTTTATATCAACACAGACAGTCTCTGTGACGTCCCCACAGACTGTCTAAAACCTGGACGTAGTCTCTGTGACGTCCCCGCAGACTGTCTAAAACCTGGACGTAGTCTCTGTGACGTCCCCACAGACTGTCTAAAACCTGGACGTAGTCTCTGTGACGTCCCCGCAGACTGTCTAAAACCTGGACGTAGTCTCTGTGACGTCCCCACAGACTGTCTAAAACCTGGACGTAGTCTCTGTGACGTCCCCGCAGACTGTCTAAAACCTGGACGTAGTCTCTGTGACGTCCCCACAGACTGTCTAAAACCTGGACGTAGTCTCTGTGACGTCCCCGCAGACTGTCTAAAACCTGGACGTAGTCTCTGTGACGTCCCTGCAGACTGTTGAAAACAAGTAGCAGTTCACAAATCACAAACTGGTGTGTGTGTGTGAGACCCAGACTCGACACCTCTGACCTCCTCTAAGTGTGTGCGTGAAGTGTTGAGCGGATGTAAAGAGATCTGTGTGTCAGAGTCTGTTTGACAAGCTGAGACAATACCTGAAACTGAGTGTGTGTGTGTGTCAGCCATGGGTCACAGCCTCTGCTGTCATGTCACAGTGTTCCCATGACACTTCACAGCCACCTGGAAACACCTGAAGAGAGAGAACAGAGAGAATGACTCTGAACCAGCAGTGTCCAGTCTAACAGTGAACACAGCGACAGAACCTCTGAACCGGCAGTGTCCAGTCTAACAGTGAACACAGCGACAGAACCTCTGAACCGGCAGAGTCCAGTCTAACAGTGAACACAGCAACAGAACCTCTGAACCAGCAGTGTCCAGTCTAACAGTGAACACAGCAACAGAACCTCTGAACCGGCAGTGTCCAGTCTAACAGTGAACACAGCAACAGAACCTCTGAACCGGCAGTGTCCAGTCTAACAGTGAACACAGCAACAGAACCTCTGAACCGGCAGTGTCCAGTCTAACAGTGAACACAGCGACAGAACCTCTGAACCGGCAGTGTCCAGTCTAACAGTGAACACAGCAACAGAACCTCTGAACCAGCAGAATCCAGTCTAACAGTGAACACAGCAGCCTATTGAGGTGGTTTTCTTGCCAGGTTTGGCATCCTGGGCTGAGTCAGTTCAGTTAGCTACATGGCTGGTCCGGTCCGGTCCGGTTGCTGAATTTTTATCACAAGTAAAGCTCAACTTTTATCAGTCTGAGCTGAACTTCTGAATTTCTGCTGGATGCTAACGTGCTAACGGTAGAATGTTAACAAGCATTTTCTTAGTGGATGTTGACATGTTGGTATTTAGCATGTAACATTAGCTGTTTGGTCACGTTAACATGCTTACCGTTAGCTTACAGATACCAACCTAGGCTGCCAAATAGCTAACAAGAACTACAGATATGTTACGGGGACGTATAGATGAATTTTGCTTAGTCACTGTTTAGAGTGACACGTTAGCACTCCAGTCAGTATTTAAAGCTCATTAAACTCATGAACATAAATTTGTTTCATGGATGGAAACTTTTAAAACATTAATTTAATTTGTGAGTGGAGCTGAACTTGCACCTGCTGTGTATTTCAGTCATTTTAATTCTAACGTTACGTACGGATGCTAACGTTACGGATGCTAATATTTACGAGCAGACGTAACCTCTGTGTTGCTTAGGTGTGATGAATCCTCGATGTTAATATTAGTTTATTGAATGATGATTTTCTCCACAGTTTGCCCGTGACCTCGTTCTTCTTCTCGAGAGCAGAACCTTCAAACAAAGCGTGGAACACGAACGAGAACCGTCGTTTGACCTCCGTGCAGCTGCTCCTCGTCGTATCGTCACTGTGGCTGTTTAGCCGCGTCGCTAACCCCCCTCGTCCGCTTGAGGCGGGACATATGGAGACGTGGAATAAAGAAATCTGCAGTTATTTCCTGTTCGTATCGTCGCCTTGTTGGGCTCTAATGAGACGCGTCGCCTCTTCACGTTAAGAGGGCTTAGCAGCAGTTAGCTGGCTCCAGGCTGCGGGACAATAATCACATTTTAACTCAGCCTCACACCCGTGGACACTCACAATAACTCACACCACTTAATTCCTCCTTTCAGAGCGGCGATGAAACGCCAGAGGCAGAATTAATAGATGCTAATGGCTGCCTTCAATCAGAGCCGAGCGGGGTCCAAATCTGCCAGCGAGGCCGATTAATTAACATGTGGAGGAGGACCAGAGGGGGGCCGACATACTGAGGCAGGATGGGGAGGAGAAAGAGGCTCTGTGGTTCACACGGGCCTCCGCAGGGCAGCCCATTGAAGGCGGAGGCAGGGGGGCTTTGTGGAGCTTCCCGGGCCACAATTAGAGGCTCCTGAATGGGCTGGCATTTGTCCTCCAGGTCCAGAAGCTGCACGGGAAGGTCCGAGTCCGAGGCCGCGCGGGTCGAATCGAGACGTCGACGAGACCGAGAGGTGACGGAGGCACAAAGACGAGACGCGACGTGTTTTTCTGTTCAAGATCTGTCAGAATAAAATGCAACATTTCTGACTTTAAACACGACGTGCTCGGCTCGTCACGTAGACGACACGTGACACTGCGTGTTTCTTTAAACGTGCAGAGAAGTTTAACCAGTTTAGCATCAAACAGACGGACAGAAACACGAATACGTCACACCCTGAAGCAAACATCAGAGTGACGGAGCCTCCACCTGCTTCACGCTTGGTTTGGTTACAGTTTGTTTCAGGTTGTAATACGGTTGGAGTGCAATGATTAAAGATTGTCTACGTCCACCTCCACCTGTGGAAAGGTGGAGGTGGACGTAGACAATCACCTCCACCTTTCCACAGGTGGAGGTGTTGCTGTGACACTTTGTTCGAGCGCAGCGGATAGATTAATGACCCGAGCGCTAACAACTTCACTAGCTAACGAAACATGTGTGATGAGCGTTAGCTGTATTGTTAGCATCACGCTCTGCTAACAGTTAGCACCGCGGTAACAAGACGTCAGCGTGAATCAGGAACAGGAAGCTACGCAGAGGTACAGCGAACACGTTAAAGCTAGCCGCTACAGACAGGCTAACGTTAGCTCCGTCTGACTCGAGTAAACGGAGACTAAAAAAGTTTTTCTTTGTTAGTTTACGTTGTTTAGTTAAATGAGCTGAAGCTGAAGTTTACGAGCTGTGAACTCGTTAACGAACGTCTGACTGATTAAAACTCTTCACGTGTCCGCGATTCACTGCAGATAAAAACAGTTTTATTCAAATCTGTCCTCAATATGTCTGACATCGTTCACCTTCAAGCTGTGTGTGTGTGTGTGTGAGAGTGAGAGAGTGTGTGTGTGTGTGTGTGTGAGAGAGTGTGTGTGTGAGTGACAGGTCAATTGACACAGAACAACACAGCTGACCCCGCGGGTCAAAGGTCAAAGGAAACACAGAGAGATAACAAATCGCCTGATACACACACACACACACAGAGTTAAAGTTTTCTTTTTTAACATTTAAACAAACATAAATATTAAAGTTTCAGTTTTTATCGATTCATGAAATAAATAAAAACAATAATTCAAATCACTGAAAAATATTTTGAAACTTTGTCACATTTTTGTCAAACAAGAAAAATATAAAAACTAAAAGACACGTAAACGTTACGTCAGTTCGATACAGTGTAACGTTAATGTTGATTTAACGTTAGTTTAACGTTGATTTTAATGTTTAGACTCCTTCATTTTCATGTTGAAATCTTCATCAGACGTCGTCATCGGCTCCGAACACAGATCATGTGACATAATCACACAGCAGAGAGAAACGCAGAGAAATAATTATAATTAGGGAAACTTCATATTAAATCTTTTAAATTATTTGAATTATTTTTAAGTTGAAACCAAATCAAAGCTCACAGCCGGCCGTGTTCGGCCCGTGGGCCTCAGTTTGAACAGCCGTGATGAAGAACGTGAACATTTAACTTAACGAAGAAACAAATCACGAATAAATAATGAGGAGGATTTTAATTATTCATAAAGGGGTTGGTCAGGATTTAAAACAGCTGATTATTGTTGTTGTTATTATTGTTGTTGTTGTTGTGTCAGGATCCTTTAAAGTGATTTGTTGACAAACTTAATGAACGTTAATCCGTTTGAACTCTGTGACGTCACGGGCCGCGTGCTGACAGAGAAAAGTTAAAAAACTTTCTCTGAATATTTTTTGATATTTTTAACTGAAGCTGGTGAAAGTAGAAATACTTGAAGTACTTCGTTACTTCAGTAAATTTAGTTACTCTCCATGACTGAAGGTCTCCATCGTCACCACCTTCATCCTGTCACTCACTGTCCCATCATCCTCCTCTTCTCTCCGTCATCCACTCAAATCAACAAAATGGCTGTCGTGGAGAGGTCTCCTCTGCGCATGCTCGGCGCACCTCTGTCGGGGAGGGCAGGGCAGGTATCTGAGAGCTCCGCAGCCTGTTGACTGACAGACTCTCCGGCTCCAGCATGAGGCGGCAGGAGGAGTGAGGAAACACCGACTGCTCAGAGCCCCGCTGCCCGCCTCTGTGCGCTCGAACCCGGCCGCTGCCGCTCGGAGGACCCGCTGCACTTTGACCGGACACTTTGCGGGACTTTGCGGGATTTTTCTTGATTTACAGAGAGCGAGAGAGACGGGCCGGCCCCGCGCACAGGTGAGAGGAAAGTTCAGCCGCTTCCAGGTGCAGCAATCAGGGAGTGCGCGTGGCTTTTACGCACGGAGGACTGTTGTGGAGAGTTATGGATCTCCGGGGGAAGCTGCGCATCTGAGAGTCCGAGGGGACAGGACCGAACCGGAACCGACTGGACCCGATCTGCTCACAGTCTTCACCCTCTCCCTCATCACAATGTTCCAGCACAGCAATAACAAGAAGTGCTTCACCATCGAGTCTCTGAGTTCGGGAAGGAGGCGATCAGCCACGGCGGCGGCGGCGGAGGAGGAGGAGCTCCGGGGACGAGCCCATCCGGCCCACGGCGCTCAGGTTCCCGGAGTCCCTGCATCCCGCCGCCGCTGCTGCCGCAGGGGTCTTCGGCTCCTGCTTCCAGGGCAGCAGCGGGAGGACTTTGTACTCGGCCGGGCCGGATTTGGTGCTCCAGGAGCCCGGGCCGCACGCGCAGAGCCCCGGCGGGCTGCCGCTGCACCCGCTGCAGATCCCCCCGCAGAGCTTCTTCAGCCCGCAGCACCGGGACGCGCTCAGCTTCTACCCGTGGGTGCTGCGGAGCCGGGTACCTGGGACACCGCTTCCAAGGTGAGGACGGGAGTGACAGAGGGAGGTTTCTGGTTCTGACCCGTCATTTATCTCATGTTTCAGTGATTTGATCCAAAAATCAGATCAAAAATAAATTTATGAAGAAAAAAACAGCAACAAGAATCTTTAAATGAATTTAATATAAATGAATTTAATATAAATGAATTTAATATAAATGAATTCATCAGATTCATGTTTTTTTTTCTTCAGTTTAAAATATTTAAAATCTTCATCTCGACCTTTGACCTTCAGTCAGAGTCAATAATCAATAATTCATCCTGTTTGTAACAAATCAAAATATTTTAGGCCTCATCAGGATGAATTCAGTTTGTTTCTTTAGAATAATAAAATATATTTTAATATTTTCTTTAACTGAAGTCTTCAAAAACATTTTGACAGTTTAAAATATACATTTTATTTTAAAATCAAAGTTTTGTTTGAGGATTAAAGAAATATTCAAATTCAACATTTTAATGCAGATTTATTGGAAACAATAAAAATCACATGAAGTCAGTTTGAGATGAAAACAGACGTCAAATATTAAAGTTAAACTTCTTAAGTTTTGATTTAAATTTGATTCACTGATCATCGTTTAATAAATAAACTGATCTTCATTTTGAGTTTCATCAGAAATTATTCACATATTTTAATATGAAAAGATTCAAAAACAAAAAACTTTATTTTTCTTTTATTCAGATAAAAAAATACAAATCAACATTTTTTACAAAATAAAAAATGAAAATAAAGTTTAAATAAAAAATGTTTGAATCATTTTGAGAATAAAAAAAACAAAAATCTGAATAATAAAAATTATTATTATAAATAAAGTTTCTGTTTGAAACTCGTTAATGTTTGATTTGAATCAATAATCTTTGTTAGAAATCCTTCAAAGTGTCAGATTATTTTATTTAAACATGTTTGAATCTTTGTTTAAACTTTATTAAAACAAAGATTCAGTTCAAACAAACTTTATCGACACTGACGTGTGAACAGCAGCTTGTCAGTCACTCGTCAGCTGATTCAAACTCAAAACATCATCAGCTGATTATTATTAATTATCAGAGCCAAACGAGAAACAAAAAATCTTTATTGACGTTTTAAATCTTTAAAATTAAATAAAATTAAATTAAATTTCAGCTGAAAATGATTTTTATGATTTTTAATTTAATAAATCTTTCAAATGATTTTATAGTTCATGAGCTCATCAGTATTACAACACTCATCACATTAATTAACACTAAAGCTCATCGGTGTGTGTCTTCATAGGAGGTTCTAATAACGTTTTCACAGCGTTTATCAAATGTTACTGTAACTTCCTGTTTGTAAATCTGTGGCTGTCGACCCAAACGAGGCCTCAGAGCTTCGTTAGAGAGGCCACACACACACACACACACACACACACACACACACAGATTAAAGGTCGTCGTCGTGTTTTTGTTCATATTTAAACGTTTCGTCTTGTTCAGAGAAAATCTGTTAATAAACTCGATGACGATCGTCTGATTTCTCTGATTTTAAATCATCGTTAATGTTCACAGCTTCATTACGTTAATTATCATTTCATTTATTTAAATGAGTTTCTCGTCTCCGAGCCTGACGAACGTCGTCATGGTAAAAAACAGGATTCATGTTTGACCGTGAAGCTCATGCAGCGTCTGAATGTTCACGTGATCGACTGTTTGTGCTCTTATCTGACGTATTTTCTGTAAATAACATTTATTGTGACAGATTCATGAAATAAAACACAAACCTCAAACGTCACATCTAAAGTACAAACGTGACTTTACTGTAATATTACAAGTTTCTAACTGTGGTTCTCTTAATATTTCTAATATTTCATGGTAAACCTTCATCCGGTATTTCACGTTAACAAAAATCATCAAGAAACATTTTGTCCGTGTAATTAAAAATGTAAAAATACAGTTTGAATGTTGCATAAAATGAAATTTTAAGTGTTTTTTAACTTACTGTGAAATTTAAAAACTTTTGATACGTCGAATCAAAGTTAAGAACTACCTGAAAATCAAGCTTTAAACGTCTTTTTAAACCGGTCAAATCAGAAACATCACGTGTTTTATAAAAAAAAACGTTTTCTTGTGTAAAATCTGTAAACACGTCTCGGAGGCTTCATCATCACCGCGTTCTCAGCTGTGATTGGCTGTAAACTCGTGATGTCACTCCTTCAGCAGGTGAAACAAACTCAGTGACATCACAGCGAGAAACAAAAACACACGTTTCCCTTCTGACTTCCTGTCTGCGGCGCTCCGCTCTGATTGGTTAATGATCTAAATATATTTTAAAGTTTTCACTTTGCTGTTCTTGAGGCTTTTAGTCACGTTCACATATCTTCATCAGCAGCTAAAGTTTGTTGTGGCTTCCTGTTTTGTGCTGAGCTTTTATTGTGAAAATATCTATTGACTTCAGGCTTTTTTCCCATCATGCATCACTGTATATTCAGGCTGAACTCGCCTTTAATGTCACATTTTGAGCTTTGAGGACGATTCACAGATTCACTCTGTCAATCCAATCAAACCTGCCAACACTGCTACGTTAGCTTGTCCACTAATTAGAAGAATTAGTTAACGAGCGAGCTAATCTACATAAATTACAGTCACAATCTGTGTGTGTTTGTTTATTAGTTATTAGTCGATCACATGAATGTTTACGCTGCGGCGGTGAGCGAGGTTTTTCTTCCCGTCTTCCTGTGGGCCGTCTTCCTTTTTGATTGGCTGAACGGGCTTCGATCCTGTCTGAACCCGGCTTCAAGTTATTATGAAACTTAATAATCAACATAGTTTAATTAAGCAGCTTTAATCGAAGCGGACGCTCGCGTCACTGTCACTGACTCTTTCTGTCCCAAATTAAACTTCATGTTTTCTATTTTAAGTTTGTGTCAGACCGATTTAGAAGCTGCTTCATGAAGTAAACAAAGGTAGAGTATCAGATTATAAAAGTAGAGATAAAAAGGATTCATCCATCAGACACAGTGTTAAAAATGTTCAAGATATTTCAAAATAATAAGTGTGAAATGCTCAAAAACACTGAAAAGTTGAAAAATAGTCATTTTTTAAAATTTTAGACTTAAAAAAATGTAATTAACATTAAAAAAAGAAATAAATATTCAATATATAATACATTTTATTGTGAATTTTGAAAGTCCAAAATGTTAAAAAAAAAAAAAGCTGGAAAAAAGTTATCACATTTTCAAAAATGTTAAATATTCAAAATATAATTATTTTTGAAAGTTGTTAATTTTGTTCAAAAACAATGAAATGTTGTATTGTTTAAAAAAAATTTAAACTTACAAACTTTTTTAAAAATTGAAAGTTTTAAAATGTAATGGGTTCAAAATATATATTTTTATTGAATTTTGTAAGTTTAAAATGTTTTTTTAAATTTATTTATTTAATTTTTAAAAAAAATAATTAATGTTTAAATAAGTAAAAAAAAAATTCAAAGTATATATACATACTGTATATATTTTAAATTGGGGAATATTGTAAGTCTAAAAATGTTTTCAAAAATGCTGGAAAAACGTTTAAAATATTAAAAAAGATTTTTTTTTAGAAAAATGACAATTTTGTAATTCTAAAATGTTCAAAAACATTTTTAAAAAAGTGAAATATTCAAAACAAATTTTTTGAAAAATTTGAATTTTGTTTAAAAAATGCTGAAAAAATGTTGAAATTACTAAAAAGATGTTTTTTAGGAAGATTTGACAATTTTGTAATTCTAAAATGTTCAAAAACTCTTTTAAAAAGTCAAATATTCAGAACAATTTTTGGGGAAAATTGTGAATTGTAGACTTCCAAAATTAAAAAAAATTTGAATTAATGTTTAAAAAAGTTTAAAATGTTTAAAATCAAAAAAGATTTTGTTGAAAATGTAAAATTTAAAGATTTTCCCAAAAATTTGAACATTTCAAAAAAGTTTAATATAGTTGAAAAACGATGTTTTATATTTTGAACTTTGTAATCGTTCCTGAACATTTCTAGGACTTAGACAATTTCCATACTTTCGAGAAAAATGTAGAAACGCTGTGATTTCAGCCCGGCCCTCTGGGAAAGGAGGAAGTTGACGCACGGCTTGCTCAGCTGTGATTGGAGCAGAGAGAAAAGAAGGGGGTGTGGCTTTGAGCTATATTTGAGTTATAAATTAATATATCCTCGTTTAAAGTAATCAAGTAGAATACTCAGTTACATTCGTGCAGCTTGAATATTAAAACATTGTCCTCTTTTTTTTTTTTTTCTCCGTCCTGATTGTTTCTACTCGTCTTCACGGAAACATGCTGACACACACACACACACACACACCACACACACACACACACTCTAACAGGGTCTGGACTTGTCAGTGCCAGGGGAGCCTGATGTGCCATCTGCCTCCTCTTTATTCTCCTTTTTCATCTGACAGGAAATATTTTCAACATTTTCTCTTTATTTGTTTCGTTAACGTTCAGTTTCCTCTTCCTCCTCCTCCTCCTCCTCTTCCTCCTCCTCCTCCTGCTCCTCCTCCTCCTCCTCCTCCTCTTCCTCCTCCTGCTCCTGCTCCTCCTCCTCCTCCTGCTCCTCCTGCTCCTCTTCCTCCTCTTTACAAGTTAAAGTTCATCACAAACATTCAGTTAAAATACTTTAATAATAAATATTCGTCCTGTGAGCGACGTTTCACATCAGCTCAAATGTTTTCCCATGATGCATCATTTCTAACGATCACTTTGGTTTACACCACAGTCCTCCTCTTCTTCTTCTCTGACAGTTTAAAAATGCAGGATTGTTTAGTCCTCCAGCCTTCTTCTTCTGTTGTGTTCTCAGTTGCAGAAAAACTACGACTACGTCTCCTCCTCCTCGTTTCCTCCTCCTCGTTTCCTCCTCCTCGTCTCCTCCTCCTCGTCTCCTCCTCCTCGTCTCCTCCTCCTCGCCTCCTCCTCCTCGTCTCCTCCTCCTCGTCTCCTCCTCCTCGTCTCTTGTCAGTCGTGCATGTTGAAGTTCAGGAAATGATGCAATTAATGTGTATGAACAAACAGCAGAAGAAGAACTGGCTGCTAGTGCAGCTAATGCTAACAGCTCAGTTCTTCTTCTGCTGTTTGTTTCAGACACATTAAAGCAGCGTTAGCATCGTTAGCAAGGCTGCAGTGAGTTTGATTGACAGGTCGAGTTTCATAATCCAAGTTGTGTCATCACCTGCTTCTGTTTACATTCTTCTTCTTCTCTTTCGTCTGTCGTCACTGCAGCTGAAGCCGTTTGTCAGTGAGTCCGCTGACAGGAAGTATGTCCTCACCTCCTTGTCTCCTCTCCTCCTCGTGTCCTCACCTCCTTGTCTCCTCTCCTCCTCGTGTCCTCACCTCCTTGTCTCCTCTCCTCCTTGTGTCCTCACCTCCTTGTCTCCTCTCCTCCTTGTCTCCTCTCCTCCTCATGTCCTCACCTCCTTGTCTCCTCTCCTCCTTGTCTCCTCTCCTCCTTGTGTCCTCACCTCCTTGTCTCCTCTCCTCCTCGTCTCCTCACCTCCTTGTCTCCTCTCTCTCTTGGTGTTTTTTTCAGTTTGTAACTTTATTAAAAAGACGTGATGAGACAAACAAAGTCAGTTTAGGTTGAGCGTTATTTTAATGTTTTCAACACGTTAGCGTAACGTTGATCCTGAATGTGGAAACACTCGTTGGTCAGTTGTGATGTCATCACGTACCACGTTCAGGTTTCATGTCAAGTTCAAGTTCTTAAAGTTCTTCTTCTGTGGTTGTTGTCCAGAGTGGACTTCCTGTTGTCACCTGTTGCTAAGACTGCTAAACCTTTCAAAATAAAAGTCCTGTCAGACTTCAAACAGGAAGTTTCATGTTTACCTCGTCACATTAAAGATCGTCACGCTCTGCAAACAGAGGTCTGTTTCCTGTTGTTTGATCTTCAGGAAGTTTCGTCTCATTGGCTGAAGCTTCTCGTGGTTTCCTGTTGGAGCGTTTTGATTTGTTGGCCGCCGTCGTCTCGTTGAAGCGTCGTCTCGGGTCGTTTTCAACCGTCACATTTGCAAACCGAGACGCCCCGAACGCTCCGTGAGTCGCGGCACGCGGTGCGTTTGCATATCAATGTGACTTCAGAGACGCTAACGTTAGCACGCCATCATTGTCCTGCACCTCCGAGCCGACACAAGCAAACCGACTGCTTTGCGTTGCGGCGTGTCGGCGGCGGCTCCTTTCAGCCGAGCTGCAGCGGTTGAAGAAGTCAAGCGTGAATTTGTTTTTATGTAAAATAGATTTTTGAAACATTTACGTGAGATTTCAATAAACGGTCAGAAAAATAAAAGCTCGTGCTGAAACGTCGGTTTGAGGCGAGAACACAAAGACAAAGTCAACGTCGCTTCGGACTCGAACTCACGACATCACGTCTGATAAACAAATTAGCTTCTTTTTTTTTTAAACGCGACAAACCGCTCAAAGAAAATCAGACGAACCTCAACGGACAAAATTTATTCATGACGTCTGTTTGAAACTTTGATCGACTCATTTACAAACTGAACGTTTCAAAAACATTCGACAAACGAAAAGAAAACAGAAACTTTCAAACTTTATTCAAACGTTTCAAACAAGTAATTTGACTTGACAAATAAAGATGGACGCTCAACAACGCTGATAAAAATCTGTGTTCATCTTAAACTACAAAACACGTCATGCAGAGTTTTTCTTTTCTTTGTGTCCTTGAAGGCAGCACGGTCACCTGGCCTCGTACTTAGTTTAATTAATAATTAACACATTAACATACAGACGAGTCCGCTGAGTTTAAATGTTTCCTTGTTTTGAGCTCAGAGACGCTGAAAGAATTTAAAACTTATAAAATAATAAAAACATAAATAAAAAACAGACAATAAAATAATTACAAAAAATGAAAAAGAATAAATAAATGTGTTGGTTAGTTTGAAACTTTAAAAAGTTTCTGCTTCAGTCAACACGAACATTTAACACAAAAAGCTGAAAATTGTAAAAAATTAAATAAAAAAATCTGATCATCAAAATAATTTGTTAAAAAATTTTTTCCAACTGATTTGATTAAAAACTGAAACTTTAAAATAAAAATCGTGACATAAAAACATTAAAGTAGTTTAACATGTTTGTTTTTTGATGACATCACCGTGAGAACGATGATGCGGCAGCGGTGAAACGCTGAGTCACTCGTCGGTCTGCGGTCCTGAATGTAAATCTGTGAAACAGCAAACACACACACGACGTGTTTGATGAGATTAAGCAGATAATCCCAGAGCAAACACACACACACACACACACACACACACACACATTCAAATTTTTTCTGTCAAACTGAAACCAGTTCATCTTTCTGAGCTCTGATGGAGCGCAGGTTCTGCTGTTAACCTCCGTGTTCTGTCCGTGTTCTGTCCGTGTTCAGCAGAGGACAGCAGTCCGGAGAACCTCCTCCTTCACGGCCCGTTCTCCAGGAAACCCAAACGGATCCGGACGGCGTTCTCCCCGTCTCAGCTGCTCCGACTGGAGCGAGCCTTCGAGAAGAACCACTACGTGGTCGGAGCCGAGAGGAAACAGCTCGCCAGCGGACTGTGCCTGACCGAGACGCAGGTAGGCATGATGGGAAACTGAGGAGGAGACAGGGCAGCCATGTTTTCATGTTATTAACAGAAACATCTAAAAAGTCTGAATGAAAAACAAAAAGTGACAAAAATAATTAATAAAATACAGACGAAGACACGACGAGCGTGAACCAATGAAACAAAAAGATTCTGAAAATAATTAAATTTATTATGAATTTTAATGTTTATTAAAATTATAAAAAATGTAAAGTTCTCCAAATCTTATGTTAATTATTTATGTTAATAAAATCTGTCACATAACGTCAACAAAACATGAAAGAATGAAACAAACTTTAAAATGAGAAGTAAAAATCTGATCTGTGATCAGTTTTCAGTCTGATCTCAGTCTCAGAGACTGAAATCTGATCTGTGATCAGTTTTCAGTCTGATCTCAGTCTCAGAGACTGGAAGCTGATCTGTCGTCAGTTTTCTGCCGTGGATCCTCGTCAGAGGAAGTGAGTCGTCGGTTAGTCACGCTCCCGCCGCCTTTTCTCACGGATGATTGACAGCGTTTGTCTTCAGGTCGTCACGGCGATACAAGCCTGACGCCAGCGAGCCGCCGTGAATCATCTTCGATTATTTATGAGCTCATCTCACAGAGCGAAGCTCGTCAATCAGCGTTCGTTAATCAGACGTGAATTAGAGATTTTGCAATCGTTGGACGTTAACGAGCTCGTGCAGAAAAATGATTCTGCTGAGTCACGTTTAACGTAAAGTTTGACGTTATAGTTCAAATTAAAAATCATCTTTAAGACACGAAAAAACAAAAACGCCTGCAGGGCGAAGACGGCGTCATTAAAAACAAACGAGTCAGCAGTTTTTTAGCAGGAGTACTGCTAGAGTACTGCTAGAGTACTGCAGGAGTACTGCTAGAGTACTGCTAGAGTACTGCAAGAGTACTGCTAGAGTACTGCTAGAGTACTGCAGGAGTACTGCTGGAGTACTGCTAGAGTACTGCTGGAGTACTGCAAGAGTACTGCTGGAGTACTGCTAGAGTACTGCAAGAGTACTGCTGGAGTACTGCAAGAGTACTGCTGGAGTACTGCTAGAGTACTGCTGGAGTACTGCAAGAGTACTGCTGGAGTACTGCTAGAGTACTGCAGGAGTACTGCTGGAGTACTGCAGGAGTACTGCTAGAGTACTGCTGGAGTACTGCTGGAGTACTGCTAGAGTACTGCTAGAGTACTGCAAGAGTACTGCTAGAGTACTGCTAGAGTACTGCAAGAGTACTGCTGGAGTACTGCAGGAGTACTGCTAGAGTACTGCTAGAGTACTGCAAGAGTACTGCAAGAGTACTGCTGGAGTACTGCTGGAGTACTGCTAGAGTACTGCAGGAGTACTGCTAGAGTACTGCTAGAGTACTGCAAGAGTACTGCTAGAGTACTGCTAGAGTACTGCAGGAGTACTGCTGGAGTACTGCTAGAGTACTGCTGGAGTACTGCAAGAGTACTGCTGGAGTACTGCTAGAGTACTGCAAGAGTACTGCTGGAGTACTGCAAGAGTACTGCTGGAGTACTGCTAGAGTACTGCTGGAGTACTGCAAGAGTACTGCTGGAGTACTGCTAGAGTACTGCAGGAGTACTGCTGGAGTACTGCAGGAGTACTGCTAGAGTACTGCTGGAGTACTGCTGGAGTACTGCTAGAGTACTGCTAGAGTACTGCAAGAGTACTGCTAGAGTACTGCTAGAGTACTGCAAGAGTACTGCTGGAGTACTGCAGGAGTACTGCTAGAGTACTGCTAGAGTACTGCAAGAGTACTGCAAGAGTACTGCTGGAGTACTGCTGGAGTACTGCTAGAGTACTGCAAGAGTACTGCAGGAGTATTGCTAGAGTACTGCTAGAGTACTGCAGGAGTACTGCTAGAGTACTGCAGGAGTACTGCAGGAGTGCTGCTAGAGTACTGCAGGAGTACTGCAGGAGTACTGCTAGAGTACTGCAGGAGTACTACAGGAGTGCTGCTAGAGTACTGCAGGAGTACTGCTAGAGTACTGCAGGAGTACTGCTGGAGTACTGCAAGAGTACTGCTAGAGTACTGCTAGAGTACTGCAGGAGTACTGCAGGAGTACTGCTAGAGTACTGCAGGAGTGCTGCAGGAGTGCTGCTAGAGTACTGCAGGAGTACTGCTAGAGTACTGCAGGAGTACTGCAGGAGTACTGCAGGAGTACTGCTGGAGTACTGCAAGAGTACTGCTGGAGTACTGCTAGAGTACTGCTGGAGTACTGCAAGAGTACTGCTGGAGTACTGCTGGAGTACTGCAGGAGTACTGCTGGAGTACTGCTGGAGTACTGCTAGAGTACTGCAAGAGTACTGCAAGAGTACTGCAGGAGTACTGCTAGAGTACTGCTAGAGTACTGCAAGAGTACTGCAAGAGTACTGCTAGAGTACTGCTAGAGTACTGCAAGAGTACTGCTGGAGTACTGCTGGAGTACTGCAAGAGTACTGCTGGAGTACTGCTAGAGTACTACAGGAGTGCTGCTGGAGTGCTGCTAGAGTACTGCTGGACTACTGCTAGAGTACTGCAGGAGTGCTGCTAGAGTACTGCAGGAGTACTGCTAGAGTACTGCAAGAGTACTGCTAGAGTACTGCAGGAGTACTGCTAGAGTACTGCTAGAGTACTGCAGGAGTACTGCAGGAGTACTGCTAGAGTACTGCAGGAGTACTGCAGGAGTACTGCAGGAGTACTGCTAGAGTACTGCTAGAGTACTGCAGGAGTACTGCTAGAGTACTGCAAGAGTGCTGCTAGAGTACTGCAGGAGTACTGCAGGAGTACTGCTAGAGTACTACAGGAGTGCTGCTAGAGTACTGCAGGAGTACTGCTAGAGTACTGCAGGAGTACTGCAGGAGTACTGCTGGAGTACTGCAAGAGTACTGCTAGAGTACTGCAGGAGTACTACAGGAGTGCTGCTAGAGTACTGCAGGAGTACTGCTAGAGTACTGCAGGAGTACTGCAGGAGTACTGCTAGAGTACTGCAGGAGTACTGCAGGAGTACTGCTGGAGTACTGCAAGAGTACTGCTAGAGTACTGCTAGAGTACTGCAGGAGTACTGCAGGAGTACTGCTAGAGTACTGCAGGAGTACTACAGGAGTGCTGCTAGAGTACTGCAGGAGTACTGCTAGAGTACTGCAGGAGTACTGCAGGAGTACTGCAGGAGTACTGCTAGAGTACTGCAGGAGTACTGCAAGAGTACTGCTAGAGTACTGCTAGAGTACTGCAGGAGTACTGCAGGAGTACTGCTAGAGTACTGCTAGAGTACTGCAGGAGTACTACAGGAGTGCTGCTAGAGTACTGCAGGAGTACTGCTAGAGTACTGCAGGAGTACTGCAGGAGTACTGCTAGAGTACTGCAGGAGTACTGCAGGAGTACTGCTAGAGTACTGCTAGAGTACTGCAGGAGTACCTCCAGCAGTACTTTTCTTTTTTTAAGATTATTTTCTGGCCGTTTTATGCCTTTAATGATAGTGCAGCTTTAGATGGACAGGAAACACGGAGCAGAGAGAGAGAGGGAGTGACACGCAGCGAGGACTGTAGCCTCCATACATGGGGCGGCTGCTTTACCCGCTACGCCACGGGCCGCCCCACTCCTGCAGTACTCTTGTAGTACTACTGCAAGAGTACTGCAGGAGTATTTCTGCAGTATTTCTACGACTGAAATATTTCTCACAGTGTAAGTACATGTACTGTAGTATCTGCAGTACATGTGAACACTGTGAATATCAGACAGATTATTTGCATTAATCAGATCCACTGAACATGAAGCTGATGATAACAGCTGTTATGAAACACCACACTCACCTGTCTGTCTGTGCGTACAGGTGAAGGTGCGTTGTTAACTCACCTGTCTGTCTGTGCGTACAGGTGAAGGTGCGTTGTTAACTCACCTGTCTGTCTGTGCGTACAGGTGAAGGTGCGTTGTTAACTCACCTGTCTGTCTGTGCGTACAGGTGAAGGTGCGTTGTTAACTCACCTGTCTGTCTGTGCGTACAGGTGAAGGTGCGTTGTTAACTCACCTGTCTGTCTGTCCGTACAGGTGAAGGTGCGTTGTTAACTCACCTGTCTGTCTGTCCGTACAGGTGAAGGTGCGTTGTTAACTCACCTGTCTGTCTGTCCGTACAGGTGAATGTGCGTTGTTAACTCACCTGTCTGTCTGTCCGTACAGGTGAAGGTGCGTTGTTAACTCACCTGTCTGTCTGTCCGTACAGGTGAAGGTGTGGTTTCAGAACCGCCGGACGAAGCACAAGCGTCAGAAGTTGGAGGAGGAGTCACCTGAAGCTCAGCAGAAGAGGAAGGGAAGTCAACACGTGAACCGCTGGAGAGCGGCGACTCAGCAGCCGGGCGGCGACGATGTGGACGTCATCAGCGATGACTAGACTGCGACACACACACACACGCACACACACACACAGTCAAGTCCAAATACCTGCTCAGGTGCGTTCAGGTGCCTTTTTCACATTTAAAGCAACTCATTAATTCAAATAATTCTGATGATGTTAAACTACAAACATTTACTGCAAATATATTGAAGAAGAGTCCCTGAACTCACCACTCAAACGTGTGTGAAAGGCGACACTGAACGCACCACAAGGCCAACGCTCTGATGTGACGACAGGAAGTGAAACGAGCTGATTAATCTGGAAGGTTTGAGTCAAACATGAAATCATTAAAATGTCCCGTTAAACTGACACACACACACACACATCTTACCTTCCCCAGGACTGATGGATGTCCCTGAAGGCATCACACAAACAGCAGGAAGCCTGAAAAAAAAAAAAAACTCTGATCAGCCACGAGGAGGAGGGGCTTCAACAAACTGTCACTTCCTGTTGGACTGATGCGTTCACTGACTGAACACTTGCTCGGTGGATTTTGGTGCCAAACATTAAGCAGCGCCCTAAAAAAAGACGATTAACTAACGAGGAGCCGCTCGGCGAACGTCGTCAGCTTCCTCCAGGAGGAGAGGAACGTTTGTTCAGCGTTCACCGTCAACGTTTGTTTAACGTTCCTGATCTGTCTGTGACGTTCTAACGAGCTCAGACTCATTAACTGAAATCAGACTAATTAACCTTCAGGTAGAGGCTCTTTACCGATAAAAGCAACACAGTTGATTGGACGGTCAAACCTGAAAACGTCATGCACCCAAAGCCTCATGGGAAATGTAGTTTTCTGGACAGAAAAGCTCAGGAACCGTTCAGGATTTGTTCAGCTACATCCGAGTTGAAAGGCATTCTGGGAAATGTAGGAAACATAAAACAACACATTGAACGTCACAGACTGATGGCGGTTTTAAGGTGGACTTTACTTTAAGGTGGAAATCTTCACTTCCTGTCGGAGGAACCTGTAAAAAACGAAAAAAGTCTGAATCAAAAACAGCTGAGACGATTTTCCAGATTTTTCTTCTCGTGTTCGTGGTAACGAAGGAACGCGTCAGCCGACGCACACGCTTAACGAGACTCATTAACGAAGTGGAAAGATCTGTGGAACGTTCCATTTGTTTTTGATGGGGGGGGGGCTGATGTCTGTGGCGCCTTGCTCAGCGACACTCCGGCTGATCCTGCAGCAGTTTGGATGGTTTGTAGTTTTTTGGTTTTTTTTGTCTTTTTGGAAGCAAAACAAAAAAGTTGTAGGTATTTATGTAAAAACTGGATTTGAAAAAGTATTCTATGCATCTGACGTGTAAATATGGAAAATAACGACGATAACGAGTGACTGTTTGTTTGTTTTTCATCTGTTTGTTTCTTCTTCCTGGACAGATTTACCTCATCACCTCCTTATGTAGCACTTCCTCTTCCTCCTCTGCTTCTCTTTCCTCTTCTCTTCTCTTCTTCTCTTTCTTCCTCTTCAGATCTATTTTTTCATCGTTAGGATCGAATGCACTAACTGTACGCCTCGTTTCCTCTGACGAGGGAAGAAACGACAGATTTGTACTTCCTGTGTTCAGATTTGAAAAAAATATAAATAAAATGAATTCAGATCAAAATGTTTCGTTCACGTGATTTATGACCTTTAAGTGACGTCACGGAAAGTTTGTTTTGAACAAAAATCAGCTTCAGTTTGAAGAAAATTAAATTTAAATTAAGTTTAAAATTTTTCTTTAAAATAAAAATCAAAATTATTTTATAGAAAAGAAAAAATAATCATTTTTATATTTTCATGAAGTTTTAAATGAAACAAAGTGAATTTTTGGCCTTTTAAAATAATTAAACATAATTTGATTTCTTCATTAATATTTGAATTAAAACGAGTTTCGCTCGTTAAACGTCACCGTGCGGGTGTGACTCGTGTGTTTTGCGGGTTCAGCGCTGCGGTAACACACACCTGTAACGCCCCCGCAGCTCGCAGCTGATGCTCGGCTGCTGATTAGCTTCAGCCCCGGTGTCCCGGTCCTCCTCCTGGCCGCGGACTGATGAGCCCTCCGCGGCTCCGCACCGGAGCTCCGGAGCCTGCAGAGCGGACACAGCGTTAATTATTTAAATGATGTATTAATTAATCTGAATATTCACGTCCACAGTTTCAGTCCGCGGGGTTTTTATCTGACGTCCAATCAGATCACAGATTTGTTTTTAAAAATACCGGAAATGTCAAATTAAAAAAAAACTTTAAAAGGAGCGCGTGACGATAAATAATGATCGTCATCTGAGTGACGTCAGCAGCAGCTGTGTTTAATTTGAAATGATTCATTTAAATGATTTTTCTGCAAGTTTAACACTAAAACACATTTTAATTCTATCTGAGAATAAACAAAGCATAACACACACACACACACACACACACACACACACAGACACACACACACACACACACACAGACACACACACACACACACATTTTTCTTTGGTACATGTCACATGACGTCAAATATGTCACGTCTGTTTTCAGGAAGTAAATTCCACAAAAACTACAAAAAAAATATAAACTACTAAAAATTGATCATGTGACCACGGAACATTCTCACCTGCTGAAAATAAAGGTTTTTCAAAGGTTCTTTAAGGTCAAACGTCAAACGTTCTGTGAGCGTTCCTCGTGTGTTCTCACCTGGTGCTCAGGTCAAACGTCGCGGCCTGCAGCTCGGCGTCGTTTTCTCCAGAAAAACATCAGAAAACTGTTAAAAAAGAAAAAAGTTGAATCAAGTGGTGGATTAAAGAACCTCCATCAGTTTGGGCTCGTCGGCTCTGACGTTCCTAACAGAACCACATTTAAAGCCCTTTGTGTGACCCTTAAGAGACGTGATGGTTCTCTGAAACACCTCTGTGTTCTTCAAAGAACGTCTGATTCTTTGTGGAACTAAAAATGTTTCTTCACTCTGAGGGAACATTTGTAGGAACGTTCCTTAAAGAACCCGTTTGAGTTCTTTAGAGCAGTTTACGCTGCCTTAATGAGTCATTTGACGGTTCTTTGATGAACTTTTTGGTTCCAAACTGATGCAGAACGTTCTGCAATGAAAACAGCGTGGAGCTCAGCGCCTGATGGAACATGAAGTCTGATGATGGAGGCCGCTCCTCCTCCAGTCGCTGCTACCTGCCTGCATGTTGGTGCTGTTGCCATGGAAATGCTTCAATATTCACAATGAGAGGCTGAATGAAATAACAGATGGTGGGAGGCATGTAGGTGCACGACTGACAGAAACAAATTATCGCTTCTTTTTATCTCCTCAGAGCAACGACTGTTTTAAACACCACGACACCGACAGGTGAGTCAGGTGAGCCGCGGCGGTTAGTGAGGCTTATTAAATTCAATTAAAGGAAAGAGAGCAGACGGCTTCGACAAAGACGATGAGACATCAGTGTGTCTGTAACGAGCCGGGGTGCTGCACCTGAGACCAGGACAGGTGAGAAATCCAAGATGGACGCCTCCAGGAAACTCCCAATCACAACTAACGAGCACACCGTGAAGTACGTTATGTTTAACGAGCACAGGTCACCAACACGACTGAGCTAACGATGAGCTAACGAGACTGAAGAGTTAATGAAGAGTTACTACAGCTTTCACTGATGAGGCACGGAGCGACCATTTACCAACAGCTACAGGCCTGAAACATGACGCAGCATCTACAGGACTGAAACATGACACAGCACTAACATCTACAGGACTGAAACATGACACAGCATCTACAGGCCTGTAACATGACGCAGCATCTACAGGACTGAAACATGACGCAGCATCTAAAGGACTGAAACATGACGCAGCATCTACAGGACTGAAACATGACACAGCACTAACATCTACAGGACTGAAACATGACGCAGCACTAACATCTACAGGCCTGAAACATGACGCAGCACTAACATCTACAGGACTGAAACATGACGCAGCACTAACATCTACAGGACTGAAACATGACACAGCATCTACAGGACTGAAACATAAACATGACGCAGCACTAACATCTACAGGACTGAAACATGACGCAGCATCTACAGGACTGAAACATGACGCAGCACTAACATCTACAGGACTGAAACATGACGCAGCATCTACAGGACTGAAACATGACGCAGCATCTACAGGACTGAAACATGACGCAGCATCTACAGGACTGAAACATGACGCAGCACTAACATCTACAGGACTGAAACATGACGCAGCACTAACATCTACAGGACTGAAACATGACGCAGCACTAACATCATCTTCAGGTCTTGTAGATTAATGCTGCGTCATGTTTCGTTATCGTTTGTCTCAGTCAAAGTTTTATTGAACAAACTGATTTAATTGGATCATTTTTAACGTTTCCGTCTTCGGCCGTCTGAAGTTTGTTTCACACTCGTCGAGGGTTTCGACCCTCCAATCAGTCGAGTGTTGTAATTAGCATCAATCATCATCAGCTCAGTGTGTGTTGAATCACCGGGGCTGAACAGCTTCACAATGTTAATCAAAGTATTTATCCAAATGAGACAAATGAGCCCAGCCACTCGTTATCAAACCCCTAATCAACCCAATCAACTTAATCGCTGTAAATACAGACAATTAACATCAGAGTCAGTCGTTAGCCACTCTGCACCGCCGCGCTAAGAGCTGCTGCTCAGCATCACACCAACAACACCATCATCGATCCACCAGCTGATCACATCCTGAACCACCGCCTGTACGCTCATTTACATAAAACATCGTAAAGTTTATGAGCTGTGTGTGTGTGTGTGTGTGTGTGTGTGTGAGATTACACATGCGTGACAGTAAGACAAACAGCTGTGATGGAGGGAAAGTTTGACTGAGCGTTAAAGAAAAGGTGAAAGGCTGACGGTGTCGAGGCATGACGGAGGGGATTTCCACGTATCCAGCCTTCATCTACACACACACACACACACACACACACACACACACACACACACACACACACACACACACACACACACACACACACACACACACACACACACACACACACACAGTGCCTGTACAATGAAAACTTTACAGAAGGTTTCAGACAGTCTGTGACAGTCACAGAGACTACGTCCAGGTTTCAGGCGGTCTGTGTGGATGTAGGAACTCTGCAGCTAACAATGCTAACGATGCTAATGGATGAGCGTAGCATCATGGACTCTGGATTTCTCAAACTGATGAAGTTTTCTAAAGTTTTCTGAAGTTTTCTAAAGTTTTCTAAAGTTTTCTGAAGTTTTCTAAAGTTTTCTGAAGTTTTCTGAAGTTTTCTAAAGTTCTTCTTCGTCTCTTCGTTCACAGTTTGCGTTGCTCACCTCAGTGATGTAACTTCCTGTCTGTAAAGATTTACGTGTCCATAATGGCTCTGCTCCACCTGTCAGACAGTGAAAGAGGTGGAGATGATTAATGTGCCGTATGCTTCATGTGAGCTTCGACTTCCTGCAGAGCGCCGCGTCCTGAGCTGAGGTCGGTTTTCGTGACTCTGACCTGAAGTGACGCTCAAAAAACTCGCCCGGCGTGCGGACGAGCCTGTTCGCTCGCCATGATTTGTAACGATCTAGACGTTTCCATGACAACAGGAGCCCCATGGGTTTGATTTACGAGCGCCATGACGGGCTAATGACGGGCCTGCAGCGCTGAGTGAGCAGCGTTTATAGACTGGAAGAGCTGGTCCGGACAGGGACGTGATGCAGACCAGCAGCAGGAGAGCTGAGCCTGAATCAGAGCCCGAGGCCACGTCACCTCCTCCTCCACCTCCTCCGCCTCCTCCACCTGGATGGGCCGCTGTGATTGGCTGAGAGGAGCTGGAGCTGTAAAAGATGTTTTTTTATGAATCAGTCAAAGAGCTCTAATTAAGTGTAATGACGGCTGAGAGTCATGAGCACATAATTACACTTAATCACCAGAAAATCACATTTTACTCACCGATTCTTTAAATGAAGGTTTGTTTCTGCGCCGTGAGTCGACGTGAGAGAATGATTTCATGTTTTCACTCAGACTTTTATTTTGGAGGAACATTTAATTATAAACTAATTTTAAATGAAACAGATTAAAGTGTTTTTTTCTGATTTCTTTTTCAAACTTTTCTCAGATTTTAATCTTTAAAATTAATTTTGCTGTTTTTATTCACTGAATTCTGTTTTTTCGCTTCAGATTTCTTTTGTGTTGTTTTAACTCAGTTTTATTAATATTTATCTTATTCTGTGTTTTAATTCTGTTGTGTTAATCATGATGTCGGCTCATCATTAAAATATTTTATTTTTGGTTTATAGATTTTTTCAAGTTTCTTTTAATTTTTGCTTCAGATAATTTCATCAGATATTTTCTCATAAAGAATTTTAACATCTAACATATTTTCCACTCTTCACTGTGACGCCGTTCATGAACTCATAAATCACTGAAACGATCTCAGACCTCGTTAAATAATTAAGTGTTAATAATTATTATTATTACAGATGAAAATAAAATGACTTCCTGTTTGTGTTTACAATCAGCGGTTCGTTAACAGTTCATTTGTTTTTCATGAAGCGAGTTCACACACGTGTAAATATTCAGATCACAGATTAATTATTTTCATGATCTCTGGAGAGGCTGATTACGACTTAACGAGCTCTGATGACGATGATGAAGATTAAGACTTCGTTAGTTCAGAGACAGTTTGACTTTTTGACGATGTCACATAAAGACAAAACACACACACACACACACACACACACTCTGAGGTGACTCAACCTGTCACACAGGTAAAAAGAGAAAAATACAAAAACACTAATTATCTGTTGTTGTCAGTACAAACAGACGCTCATCGCACTCAGACACGATGTCGTCCATCAAACGTCTCGAGCTCGTCTGTCACCTGACCAGCACCTGCTCGCAAAATCTGCTGAGTCGCAGAGTTTTAGGAAAATGCCGTCTGAAGCCATTAACCTGCCGAACCGTGACACTGATGAGGAGACGATAATTAGACGGACAAACTGACCTCAGATCAGTGTGCACACATGAAGCTATCAGGCTAACGTTAGCCGTGTAGCCAGACGGTATAAAACCTGGATGAAGCTTGATGCTAGCAAAACACTACCTGAGTGGACATTGAAATGACTTCAGCAGCTAACGTGACCAATGATACTAACTTATGAATAGCCCAGCTCCAGTTCTGGCACGACACATGCACCAGGCACGAAAACCTCCTCTTCTTCTGAGCTAACAAACTGAGCTAACAGCAGCCAACAAACTGAGCTAACAGCAGCTAACAAACTGAGCTAACAGCAGCTAACAAACTGAGCTAACAGCAGCCAACAAACTGAGCTAACAGCAGCTAACAAACTGAGCTAACAGCAGCTAACAAACTGAGCTAACAGCAGCTAACAAACTAAGCTAACAGCAGCCAACAAACTGAGCTAACAGCAGCCAACAAACTGAGCTAACAGCAGCTAACAAACTGAGCTAACAGCAGCTAACAAACTGAGCTAACAGCAGCCAACAAACTGAGCTAACAGCAGCTAACAAACTGAGCTAACAGCAGCTACAGTTGGCAGCAGTTTACCGACTTTGACTTGAGATGTAACTTTAATAACTTTAATAATGACGTTTGTAAGTTTTGACTGAAAATCTTGGAAAGAAGCTCGCTGGACTCCGTCTGTACCCTCATGTGTTTATTTCCCATCAGCCCCGCACAGCGCCGTGTGTTTGGTGCGGTAACAGCCGGTTCGACCCGAGGCTGTGACTGACTGACAGCTGACGGGCTGCTGCTTTGTCGTCTTTGTTTACAGCATCGACAGTTTTGTGTGTTTGACGGAGGATTAGAGCTCATTAAGACGGCGAGGCTGGTCGCCAGGAGCTGTTCAAAATACCACACAGACGATTAACAACGCTGTCTGTCTCCGCTCGCCTCCACCCGTCAGCTCCATCTGATTCGAAACACTAAAACTTTATCGTCCATCACTGCAGACGACGATCTGCAAAGCTCCAACCAAACCACTTTTACTGTCGTCAAGTTTCCCTTCAATCAAAGGTTTATCTGTCTTCAAGCTTTTGAGCACGTCTCATGGTCTTCATCAGCAGACTGCCTGCTCAGTTTTCAAATACTGAACTACAGTACGACCTCATGGCCTGGACTGGGCTCAGAGCACCAGGGGGTGTCAGAGTTTGTACCACCAGAGTGTTGGACCGTTTGTTTACGTGCGTTCGACAGTATTAGCTCGCTTGCTAACGTAACAAGCTAACATAGACGCATGGTCATCACAACGTCGCTTTAATCAGTTTATTACGACAGCTGTTCACCTGGAGTTCATTCCGCTGCATTAAACCAGATTCACCAGGTGTTACACAGACTGCTGTAGCACAGCGGTCTGCTAACACGCTGGGAGCTGATTACAGAGGAGGCTGGTGAACATGATTGGACAGCTTCTCAGCTGGTATTCAGCTTCCTGGTGAACCCTGAGGCGATACGCAGGGTGACGTCGGAGTGAAAGCTGCCGATCGGACAGTCCTCCTCATTAATCTGATACAAGTCAGCACAGGTGATCGCACACAGGTAAGAGGCTGCAGGCGGAGGCTGGTGTGTTCAGGGTCCCCTGCAGAGACGAACTGAACAGTCCTCTGTGGTTTTTACTGAAGGGGGGCGGGCGCGCTCACAGATGGAAAGTATTTGAAGTTTTACATAAACAAATGGTCGCCACCTTCACCTGATGGAGTCACCTCCATCGTGTCAGACCTGGAGGACAGCCAACAGGGTGGAGCTCCAGAGAGCCTCCATTTAAACACCAACATCCTCCACAGTACGAGCCGCACACAGGAAGTCAAAGAGCCTCGACCGCGCGCACACACACACACACACACACACACGCACACACACACACACACACACACACACCACACAGCTGTAAGTTACCGGGCTCAGCAGCCGGACTGGACCGGACCAGGTCCGAGCACAGCCTCAGACCAACAGGCTACTGTATTATGTTAGCTTGTAGCCGGCTTTAACTCCACCTTCACAGCAGCACCTGAACGCAGCATCAGATCAGACCACCTTCAGTGTCTGCGCTCACTTCCTGTCTGCTGCCGTCTGAGGCCCAAGGTGTTGAAGAGAAGGTGGAGGTATGAGCTGAGGGCGGAGGCGGCTGGTATGTGTCATGGAGGGCCTGTGTCTCTGACACTTTCACAACACACACTAATTGCAGCGTTATGCAGATGTGGGAGGCGTTCTAAACGCTCGCCTCGGGTCCTGAGATCGTTCCTCCGCTCGCAAACAAACAACGTCTCATCACGACGCTCGCGGCTGAAAATGAAGCTTAAACACCATCACTGCCGGAGGAGCAGGGCGCGGTGTTAATTATTACTGCTGAGTCTCATTAGGGCTCCGACGACATCGAGGAAGGAAGGAAGGAAGGAAGGAAGGAAGGAAGGTCAGCAAAAAGGAAACCAAGGTCTAAAACCTGGACGTAGTCTCTGTGACTGTCTAAAACCTGGACGTAGTCTCTGTGACTGTCTAAAACCTGGACGTAGTCTCTGTGACTGTCTAAAACCTGGACGTAGTCTCTGTGACTGTCTAAAACCTGGACGTAGTCTCTGTGACTGTCTAAAACCTGGACGTAGTCTCTGTGACGTCCTTGCAGACAAACATAAATTTGCTCTGATCTTCAGTCAGAGACAAATTGTTGCGGCATTAGCTACAAACGGCGTCACTGTTTACCTCGTCGTTGCTAATTTAATCCCCCACCTTCCCGCCCGCCTCCTCCTCATAAACGGGACAATTTTTATTCAAATTAGCTCCATTTTGCTCGTTAGCACACCTGTGCTCTGCTGCACCTAATTAAAAGCCAAATCCTGCAAATTTCTGCATCCGCCGACGTCGGCTCTGTTACCAAATATTGAGCAAGGTAGCACTGTGCTAATTAATGTTAGGAGGAGGAGGGGTGGTGGTGGTGGTGGTGGCGGCGCGGCAGTGGCGAGGCGGGCTCATTTGCATAAACATGTGCAGAAAACGAGGAAAACAGCAGGACCTCCAGCCGCCGCGTTGGAGCAGGCGGGCGGTCGCTGTTGTGTTGCTGCAGGCCCTCGAGCCGTTTTAACACCCAGAGTGGGCGCCTCGTCTTCTTCTTCTTCTCTTGTTGTTCTTCTTCGTTGGTAGGCAGCGTGCAGCAGGAGGGACTCGTTAGATTTTCTTTTCTATTCTGAAACAAAGTGTTAAAAAAAAAAACATCCTGCAGGTTTCAAGGTGAATATTGAGTTTTTTTGAACGTGTAAATAATGTTTGATTTCATTGATGCCAGCTGGGTGCTAATCACATTCAAGACAAAGGAAAATTGAATATTGCAACAATTAGCAGGTCTGATGAAGACAGTCACACAGACTGCAGAGCTTATATTTAACTCTAATAAATGACTAAAACAGTGTCTGAGGAATTGTAATTAGGCACCAATAGAGGTGTCGGAGAAGGCGAACACAGCCGGAAACTAAAATAGTGACAACACAGTCGAAGAGAACAAGAGAAAAGACGAGGATTGTGGGTAAAAAACTGAAATCTGCAGAGTACGAAATGAAACCATGAACCGGGTCAGGACCGGTACTGGTACCAGTGTTAGCGTTAGCTTCCGTCTGTAATATATATATATATATATCTCATGGCAGGACAAGATGGCCTGTTAGCCATTTACCGTTAGCTGTTTCCTGTTAGCCGTAACAGAGTTACACCGTGTGACAACAGACGAACCAATGACGGACACGCCTCGTCTGCAGTCACATGACTCATTATTTGGTGATTTTACGAGTGAAGGTTATGCAACACGCTCGGTGCTGTCATCACACGACCAGTAAAAATCTTTAACATGAATATTAAAGTCAGATGAACTCATCAGTCATTGCGACACAGATTTTGGCCATTGTGCGAGTCATAAATCAGACGTGTCAACTTCCTGTTGCTGTCTTCACTTGTTTTAATAACACTATTTACTTCATGATGTTACGTTTGGCATCACAGCGTTCACATTAATACGACGTTCAGGATGATTCATGTCATAAAATGCTGGTGTGGGATTTTATTGTGAAGTCGTGTGACGACAGGAAGACGAAGACGTGTCATTAAAGTTAGTGATTACAGATGATTTGAGGTTCGTCGTTAACGTGACAGATGGAGCGATGCATGGAGCCGATCAGACGACCGTTCAACTGTTTTTACTCAATGTTTTATTTATTTATCGTCAAACAGGATGATCGGATGATCAGGTGATCCCTCCCGACCAGCTGAGCTCGGCTCATTGGCTAACAGAAACAGGTGACCGGGTCGATCTACGAGCAGGCGCCAACGAGAAGCTGATGATCCGGTTTGAGACGAGCCAGTGAAACGACTTAAAACGGTTTAGTCTCATCGTAAATCTTTGTAACAAGATACGGCCACGTCCCGTTTACTTTGTCTGTTAAACCACCTGCTAACATCAACGCTGAGTTTGTTGTTCATGCTGAGCACGATGTCTGAAAGACGATCTGAAGTGTCAGCTGACCACGGCAGACTGAGTCAGACTCAGACGACGAAGCTGCTTCAACAAATAAACCAGAACAGGTAGCGTCAGAGTGAACGCACCTGAGCGCGCTGACTGACGCACTGCGGAGGTTTGACCGGTCCGATCGTCTGATTGGCTGCTGCAGTATGAAGTCAGGTCACAGAGGTTTTAGACAGTCTGCGGGGACGTCACAGAGACTACGTCCAGGTTTTAGACAGTCTGCGGGGACGTCAGATACGTCCAGTTAGACAGGTCCAGAGACTACGTCCAGGTTTTAGACAGTCTGCGGGGACGTCACAGAGACTACGTCCAGGTTTTAGACAGTCTGCGGGGACGTCACAGAGACTACGTCCAGGTTTTAGACAGTCTGCGGGGACGTCACAGAGACTACGTCCAGGTTTAACAGAACTTCTAACATTTGAACCTGTTCGAACCTGAAGATGTAACATTCACGAGAAACTTTGAGTTTCTGATTTTTTCTTTTATTTCTCCGTCTTGGACAAACTGTCGGTCGGTCGCTGTCGTGACTCAGGGCTCGTCGTGCTTCAGGTTTCTCAGCCATCACAGACATTAGTTAGTGAGTTGGTCTCATTTGTTTAAAGGTAGCAGCAGGTTAAAGGAGGCCTCGTTATCCGGCTCCGTCCTTTCAGGCGCTCAAAGCGAGCCTCTCTCTGCGAGCCCCCTCCTTCTCTCTGCTTGTTTAGCTGCAGCCATGCATGCTTAACCCGGGGAGGAGGACGGCACATCCTGCAAATTAGCAGGCTGATTTCCCTCGCGGGGTTTGGACAGAGGGTTCCCGCGGCTCATCGCCAGGCCTTAAACACCGAGCCCGGCGTCACGGTGGCTGAGTGAACATGGCCGCCTGTGATTCAAAGCGCTCCAGCCGGTGTTGTTACAAACATGGATTACCCAAATGTCCACTGCACGGTCCGTTTGGATCTGCAGCGGAGGAAGGGAACGACTGTCGTCATCGCCAGGTCAGGTTCAGGACCTGATCTGGAGTCTGTGGGTTCTGGTTCTGAGACCAGATCCTTCACAATAAAAGACACGACTACTTCTGCCACGCTTTTAACCACACAGACATCACTGTCTGCTGCTGAGCCCGGTTCTGTTGTCAGATTCAGCTAGCAGCAGCTAATTAGCGGTTAGCTACTTTAGCAGGTGGTTGGTCATGACGCAGCATTAATAATAAAATCTACCAACGTTGACCGAACACACACCGAGCTGGTTTTCTTGCCGGGTTTGGCTCCTGGCAGCCCAGGCGGAGTCAGTTCAGTTAGCTACACGGCTGACCGAGCTAACTATCGTTAGCGCTTCACCTCTTATCAAGTAATGGTAGCTAATGTTAGCAGTTAGCTACATAGTGGTAGCTAGTGGTTAGCTGCTTTATGCTAAAGCTATGTGTCCATGAGTGTGAATCACGGAGAGTCGAAGCTGAGCAGCAGATATATTCAGATTTATTTTCATGCTGGTCTGATCAGACTCTGATGGAGACGTTAAGTGTGTTTAACAGACGAGGAGGTTTTTCTGGCTGGGAGAGGAGAGGAGAGCCTCCCTCCCTCCCCCGTCCTCCCCCGTCCTCCCTCTCTCCATGTAAATGTGAGGAGCTGACTGGAACAAGGAGACTAATAATGGCACACATGTTTTACATAAATGCAATGAGCCAGTAAACTGCGTTGGTTTGTTTTTTTCTGTGTGTGTGTGTGTGTGTGTGTGTGTGTGCAGAGACAAACACTCATAATGACTGTGTGAGACACACTGCAATTAATCTGAGATCTAACGAGTTTAAAGCTTTAAAGCTGCTCTCCTGATAAATTCACTTCATTACACTCACCTCTGTTTCCTGTCACAGTTCCCATCAGAACAAGTCAATAGTCGCCACGTTAATGGGTCAGATTTGCATGAGGACATTAGATCATCTGTTGGTCTGTTTCCTGTCTGAACGTCTCTCTGATCCTGTTTCTGTGGAATCATCAAAAGCATGAAAAATATTTTAATTAATTAGATTCATCTTTTAAAGGCAGCAACACGTCATGAGCTGTAAGCTATCTCATCATTATCAGCTTATTATTACGTCATCTAGAATAAATGCATGTGAAGCTAACATCTAATGAAGCTGATAGAAATATTTGCATTTGTACACAAATAGATGTAATTATGCTCGTGCTACATCAGCTTCCTGTATAGGTGTGGTCATACAGGTCACACCAGAGGTCGTCTGGTTCAAATAATTTGGCAGAAACTTTAGACTTCCACAAACAGCCTCAGCAGGATGAGCTGCTAATATTAGCTCGCTAACTAGCCCACTGCTAATGTTAGCCTCTTCAAACTTGATGAGTCAAAGTCGAGCCGAGAGAAGACTACATGTGATGTCATCAGGAAGGAGGTGAACCCAGCAGTGTCCAGTCTAACAGTGAACACAGCAACAGAACCTCTAACATAGCTAATGTTAGCAGTCACATTAGCTATATCTCAAAACTAGTTAAATCTAAACATTAGCTTATATTATCAGTTAGCTATGTTAGCCATTTCCCAAACGTGGCGAGGTCCATAACATTAACTTATGTTAGCAGTCAGCTACATTAGCACTAGCTTCAAACCAACTGGCTCCTCAGTGTTAGCTGTGCTAGCTTTATTATATTAGCTTTAGCTCGACTACGTGACATTAGCATTATGTTATCTGACTTGTTGGTCCACACCTGTGTCCAGGTGACAGGTGAATCTGGACTTGACGTGAACTTTCTTTAGTCTGAATGTTTGAAACACAGACGAGCTCATTCTGCAGCGTTCAAGCTCGCAGGCAGTAAAAGCTGAGAGATCAGTCTTCTCCTCACACGGTATAATAATAGTTCACATTTGGTGAGAATTGCACACAACCGACTGGGCTGTTAGTACAGAAACCTCTTGCCAGCAGAAGACAGTCGGTGTGAGTTTAAAGCGTTGGTTTAAAAGTTGTAATCGTAAGCATATGCACCACAATCTGTTCTGTTATTTATTGGTGCGCTAATCACCGAGCGCTTCTCTCCCTCCTCTCTCCGCCTGTACTGCGAGCTCGGATGAATCTGGAAGGATTTCACAAGTAATACTTCATAGGCTAATCTCACTCCATGACTCTAATTAACGCATCATTAAAAGCATAATTCAGATAATTATAATTTCTCACTTTTTAAATGAGAGATGGGGAAGAAGGGGAAGGGTGTCTGAGGAGCCAATTTAGTGAGTGAAACAGATTCTGAAGCCGAGCGGGTGGGTGGAGAGAAAACACAAAACACTACTACAGCACCGAGTCTGAGACGATCAGAGAATATTCACCTCACACACGTTTCATCCAGTCTGATGGTGTATGTGCAGATACACGACGTTTGTCCACATTTATATTTTTAGACTGAATATATTTACACTGCTGTGCAGGACAGACTGAAAACACTGCACAGCTTCAGATGTTACAGCGTATCTTTTAAGTCAGAGCTAACAGAGCTAACGGGGCTAAGCAGCCATGAGCAGTTCATTTAGAGCTGCTTTCTGTGCTAAATGTGTGTTTACGTTAGCTAACAGCTCAGAGCTACTGGAGTTAACAGAGCTAACAGTCACAAGCAGCTGCTGTCGAAACTGTCCTGAAGTGAATCTGACAGCTCAGTGTATCACAAATATGGCAGCTAGAAGTTGGAGCTAACAAAGCTAATGGCGCTAACTGAGCTGTCAGGCTTTGACAGTCACTGAAGTCCATCACACTCATTCATAAAACTTTGTGTGTGTAGATAGCTGAGAGCTAACAGAGCTAACGGAGCTAACGTGAACATATCAGGATTGAGCATGTGCTGTCATACAGAGTCTGCTGAGACTTTGACAGTCATTTCTGTGTTAACGTTAGCTGAGAGCTCAGTGCTAACAGAGCTAACAGAGCTAAGCAGTCATGAGCGGCTGCTTTTAACGTCGTGTCCACGCTGGACAAACCCAAACTTTAAGTCTGTGGTTCATCCGGGGCAGATTATCAGAGTCTCTGTGTGCTACATGTGTCGTTACGTTAGCTTAGCTCAGCAGGTCACAGTCAAGAGACGCTGGTTTGCATGAGAGGACGCGACAGCTCGAACAAAGAGCTTCTCTTTGATGAACGTCAATTCATTTAATTTGTTTGCGTCGTCTTTAACATAAAATCTGAAATCTGTGTGAGGAGCGTCTGTTTTTATCACCTGTTCAGCCCTGATTCTACACTCACTGTGTATGCTAATGAGGATGTTTGTGCTTAGCTGATGGATTCAAACTGTTAGTGTGTGTGTGTGTGTACAGATTTCAGGTGTGTGGTGTGATGTCAGCAGATGTCCCTGCTTCCTGGCGACCGTCCAAATCAATTATCCCACCTTCAAACACACATCGACACACACACACACACACCTCAGCTCCTCATCAGAGGTGTGAACGAGGTAAGCATCCATCTTCCATATTTCAGACTCAGCGCTGCGCTGTGTTTGTAACGCTGTTTGTCTTTTTTACACGACACCTTCGTGAGCTCAGACGACTTCTTTAAAACCCAAAACTGCTCCATCAGTCAGGCCTGACGGAGGCTCTGAAGGTTCATGGGATGGAGAGAGAAACCAGGACTCACAGGTGGAGGTGTGCTTCATTTAACTCATCGTGACGTCACAGGAAGTGGTCTGCTGGACTAAAGCCGCTCCTACTTCACGGTCTGTGTCAGCTGGCCATGGCAGACTGAGTCAGACACAGACGACGAAGCTGCTTCAACAAATAAACCAGAACACAACAGGTAGAGTCAGAGTGAACGCACCTGAGCGCTCCGACTGACGGACTGCAGATTGTCTGCTTCAGTATGAAGACAGGTCACGGAGACTACGTCCAGGTTTTAGACAGTCTGCAGGACGTCTCAGAGACTACGTCCAGGTTTTAGACAGTCTGCAGGACGTCTCAGAGACTACGTCCAGGTTTTAGACAGTCTGCAGGATGTCTCAGAGACTACGTCCAGGTTTTAGACAGTCTGCGGGGACGTCCCTGTAAATGTAAACTTTGTCTCCTCGACACATTAATAATAAAGTTGTTAAATTATTCACGTCTGCTCTAAATCTCAGCCGCGTACACTGAAATAAAGCTGATCTGAGTGTTTGAGACCAGCAGCGTCCTCATTATGAGCTCTGGATTGTTTGTGCCTTCTCACCTGTCGAAGAGATGGAGGTGTCAGCTCCGCCGCCTCAGGTGTAGAGATGATGTCACCTTCCCTCCCCAACCGTCTCCTAAACAACAGGAGAGACTACACAACCACCACCTCACACTGTGATTCACACACACACACACACACACACACACACACACCACACACACACACACACACACACACACCGCTGAAGATACCTGAAGAGTCTGAGGAGGAGAAACATGGAGGAAGTTCACACTCAGCCTGAGAAAAGGTGTTTTCACTCTTTGTTTGGTTCAGAGGATTCAATCTGAAGATTTACAGTCTGATGACGGACGCTCAGTGTGCTCACACCAAACAATCAACGGTACACCGCTACGAGCTAACATCAGCGTCTACCTCCACTGAACACCGCCGGACCGAACAGAACCTCTGAACCAGCAGTGTCCAGTCTCCATCATGAAGTCTGTGAATCACCTCGGTACTGTAACGTTAGTCCCTGTTGGTCTCTCGGTCCGGTCACTGATCCGGGTTCTGTCAGCATGCTAACGGCAGACTCAGTTAGCAGCAGTTAATTAGCAGTTAGCTACTTAAACTTGAGTGAAAATAAGTCAAACGTGACTTTTTCATTGCTGGTCCAGACACAGAGGACAGATGGGACATCAAGTTTGACTTTAAGAATAAACTCTGATGAACGTCTGTTAAAATGTGGTGTGTGTGTGTGTGTGTGTTGAATTTGAAATGTAGAAAATAAAGACTAAATGTAAACATGGTTCCTCTGCGATGTCGTTTCGTCAAACGTCTTCCATCCAACACATATCTGAGAGTCCGTGCTCGTCCTCCGTTATCTGAAGTGTCTGAGCGTTTGGCTGCTGCAGGCCTGGAGCTGCAGATGGCCGCCTCGTGCCCAGTCCGAAATTTTCCACACAAGATGGCTGGACCGGCTCCCGCTCGCTCGCCAACGGCCGGCTGCAAACACAATGACGAACGTCCAGTCACTCCTCCTCCTTCTTCCCGAGGAAACGCAGCACAAAGCCCGATCTGAGCGAACGGGCCTCGAGGCGACATTTCGACCCTCCACCTGCTGCAGAAGTCTGAGACGAGCTGACGGAGACTCTTATTCATCTGTCACTGAATCTGTCCTAAAAATAGAACGCACAGGACGGCTCAGAGAAGTCTGTTTGTGCGTTTGTCAGGATATTTAAAGGAAGTCATGAATCAGCGAATGAACGCTGAATCTGTCACGGGAAGGTGAACTTTAACGAGTTCTTCCACCAGTCCATTAAATCCTGATTATCTGTCATCAGCTCATTAATCTTCAGTGTAGGTGTCTCTTTGTGTCTCCATCATTGTTGGATCGGATCGTGTCCATTGTTCGTTTGCGTTTGGAGGGATAATTTGTGCGTCCCCTCCTCTCATGGTGGGTGTCTGAGGCCTGACCCGAACAGACGACGGCGGTAAGAGCCCAGCTTCCTCCCAGATGATGAGCTCGGACGTGGGAAGCAGCCCGAGGCCCGAGGATGAACGGTGGTGGTGGTGGGAGTTTGGCCCGGTTCAGGCCTGACGTCGTAAAGCGTGGGCGTCCGTCTGGATTTGGCCTTTCCGCTCGCATGCCAGAGGTTTCAGGACCGATCACGGAGGACTGATCAGGACGACGTTTCAGGGCTGAGCTCTCTGAGCACACTGAATGTTTCAATGATTTAATGACTTTTCATTTATTAAATGAGACGTTTTAACCCACAGAGGAACCTCCATCCTCCAGGTCATCTGAAGTTACACCTGCAGACTGTCTAAAACTGGACGTAGTCTCTGAGACGTCCCCGCAGACTCACCTGTCAATCAAAGTATCCACGCTCTTAATTAATAACTTATAATTTGAACAGGTGAGTTTTATTTTCACTCCTTTTGCTTCGTGCTTTAAAACTTTGACACTAATTTTAAATAGTTTTTATCGTCGTCCATCTTTGTTTTGGTCACATTTATTGTAATTATTAACCTTTGTAGCAATAAATAAATCTGTCTGCATTAATGATGCATCGAGGGGCTCTGCAGTTCAGGTCCAGGTTCATGTCTCGAGTTTACTGACGTTAGAAGCACAGAGAAGCAGACAATGGTTATTTTAGCTCTCTGAAGAGGAATCATAAATACATATGCAGGACAACTCGTTCTGGCACTGAGAAGTTGGTCAGCAGCCGATTTGGCTTCACGTTCGAACCACCTCCATTAGTTCTTCATGAGGAATAATGAACATATGGATGACGGGGAATAAACGACACCGCGGGGAATACTTCATAAACACAAGTAAATTACTTGTGGAGACGTTGAGAGCTCGGACAGAGAAGGTGTTATAATGGTCTCTTGGCTGAGTTATGTTTATGTTGTGTAAAAGATATTCCAGAGTCAGGCGACACCCTCCCTCCGGTGTGGATCATTTTTAATCTACTCAGAGTCTGCAGACGTACTTCAAATCATCCATCCAGAAACTAGACGTGACAACACAGATGTTACGGAGATGTTTCGACTCAATCAGCCTTCAGAGCTCACACCCAGCCAGGACATCAGAGGGGAAAGCAGCAGATAGGCTGTGTCTAAAATCTGATCCAGTCTGTCCTCGTCGAGTCTCTGTGCAGCTTCTTTTCACGATGATTTGCCACCTGCGCCTCAATCCAACCGTGTCACAGACAGACTTGTTTGTGCAAGTAGCACGAAAACCTCGGCTTTATCGCCAACCTGAAGCCGAGAACACTGAAACGCGGAGGGTTGATGGAACACAGCAGAGTGTGAATCGAGGCAAAAGAGTTCGGTCAGTGTGACAGGTGTGTAAGCTAAACACCTTTCCACCACATCCACCGTCTGACACAGCGAGCGAGAAGCCGCCGGACAAGAGTAAATCTGGGACTGACTTTTAGTGGTTGGTGAGAGCTTGGTGAAATAAAAGGCTGAAAGACAGACGCCGAGCTGGCTGACTGCTGCTGGTGACCTGGCTGATGTTAGTTTCTGATCAGAAGTAATGTAATCAGAGTAAATACTTATTACTGTTACAAAAATACAAGTTTTGTCTGGAACAGTTCCCGTTAGCATAGCAACAATCTGCTGTAAATCACTGGTATTGTTACAGCTAGCCTCACGTTAGCTTGTAATGCTAAACTCCCATTAAAAAGAGTTGACTGTAAAAGCTTTATGTAGAGTATCACACTGTTTACGTATTTCAGTTCAATCCTTTTGTGATGAATGACTGGATGATTTTAAAGTAACATTTCATATAAACTGGAAAAAGTACTTTCACCTTCACATTTCAGAGTTAACGGAGACGTATTTTCCTGACTGTGACAGAAGTTTTGATGTTTGGTTCTTCTCCAACATCAATATGTTCATTTTCTCATATTTTTCTGCCTCGTTTCAAACACTCAGGTGAGATCAAGAGAGAAAGAATGATGGGACATATTTAAATGTTGGTTGTACAGGTAGTTCACGCCTGAAGGCTGATTCGTGTTTCGTGGCTCGACATGCAGATCTACATCATTCCCGGCAGTGATCTCAGTCTGATGCATCCCGTATACGTTACGGAGGTTCAGCTCTTCTACCTGTAAATCTCAGGTGCTGTTTTTGGCACAATTAAATCGTTCTGACGACACGCTCGGCTCCAAAGACCTCCAAAACCTTTTCTGGTTTCACTTCAAACACTTAAAAAGTACAGTGTTCCAAAATTAGAAATTCGACATGTTTAATGTGAAAACCTGATGTTTTCAGCCTGCAGGTTGGCCCTCATGGGTGAAACATCAACACCTGCCAAAAACCAAATGCTGTTTGACTCCACCAGGCTTTCAGACTGTGAATTAAGACTTATTTCTGTTATAAAAATTCAGTTTCATGAGCACAGAGCGAGTTTTGAGCGCTGTGTGTCGACCTGCCGCGCCATGAATCATCTGACAAATCCTCCAGATAAAGATCTGAAGGCTTTATCTGCAGTCTGTTGCGGTTTCCCTCGCTCTGACAGCCGTAAATCTGCGGAAATCAATAATTGCAGCTCGTCAGCAGCGACAGACGTCTGGTGTCAGTACCTGTAAAAGTCTTTGTTTATCGAAGATGTTCATGACAAGCGCTGTGGCAACTGGTTAACCAGAAACACAACAAAAGAGCAGGTTTGTGATCCGAGACGAGCTCGGGAGGCGAGGTGTTAGTCACGTGATCGCTCTTAACACAGATTTATTCGAGGTGACATAAAACTGTAATATGCTTCATCTCAGACATAGTCAACACGTCAGGTTATTATTGGTGTTTAGTGGCTTTGAAACTCAAAAGTATTCTTCATTTACTAATATTCACTTCAGCTGACGCGTCAACAGTAAACAAGAAGCTGTAAAATCCTCCGGAGTCATTAACCGTTCGTTAGAAAGCTGCAGGAGACGAGACGAACGAGACGCAAGCGCCTTTTTAATATCGTCAATCATCACAACTTCTTCATCTCAGGCTGTGATTTAATATCTGATAATTAACCCTGCATGTATAGCTATGACTAATTGGAAATATGTGGGAGATTAAATTAATTTCTATAAATATGATGCTTTTAAAATCCATCAGTCTGAAATGTAAATGTTATCTTTGAATACAGAAGATGATTAAAGGCTGTCCAATTCATTTATTTTTAAATTGAAGCAACATTTTGAGTAAATTTGTTGTGATTTAAGTGTCAAACCGGCTTTACGGAAACCTACAGAGACGTCACGGATACGCGATCCATATGTTAATATCAACAAACAGACAAACATCTGAAGTATAAAATAGTCACAAGAAATGATCAGTAAGTTTTAAGTTCTTGAAATTCAGGTGAGAATGTCAGTAAAAAAAAAAAATATTTATATTTCAGGATACCTTTAATTGAAGCTGGTTATCTGATTCACATAATTATTCATTTATGACAAAACTGAAACACGTAAGAAGCATCACAAGCTAACGCAAATGTAGCAGCAGCAATGAGCTGCTATGCTAACAGGAATTACTGGAGACAGAACTAATAATCACAGACATGAAACTCACTCTGACTTTTAAAGGTCGCCTGTATTCAGGTTTGTCTACAGCGACCTTGTTTAAAGCAACATTACGTATAAATCTGTATAAATCAGTTTCAGAGTGTAGTCTCTAATTTAACGTTAGCTGCTCTGTCCTGTTGTTGGATTTAGATTCCAGAAAAACGTTAGCCGAGATAGTTTTACATTAGCTAAACTCTGTTTGTAAAGTTTGCTAACCTCTTGTAACAATAAACATGCTCATACACGTTCATGCTAACGTGCTAATGAACAGCTATGAGATGAGATGTAAGTGTATTAATCCAGAGGGAAACTGAATATAAAAGTGGTTGCTCATATTTTTAAATTGCTTCTTGGTGAGCTGCGTATAGATCTATGACATGTATATTAACAATTACAATATAAAATCTCAAATCAAAGTTTATTAAGTTAAATGATTAATTATTGTGTCCATATATAAACTGTAATTATGTGTAATCATCAGCGTGTTGTTCAGTAGTCAAGTGAAAGAGTGTTTGCTTGGACTTGTGGTCTGTCTTGGATCAGGACTCCGTCTTGACTCCTTTGTTTGGTGCTTTGGACTCGAGCACCTCCAAGACACTCTCTCCAAAGCCAGACGAGAGAGCGAGAGAGCACGAGAGGAGAGCGAGGAAGAGCTAAAGAGAGAGGGAAGAGAAGCAAATGAGCGTTTAGCCGCTGGTGTGAATTGCCTGTCGCACCAGACAGATTTCCTGATCCCGTAATGGCTCGAGCTCGCGTTTCCTGGTGCAAATTCTCGGCGGCGCTTGTGTCGGCTGCACATGCTCCGGCGGCCTAATGAGGCAGCATTAGCCAGGGGAGACGCGGTAATTAGAGCCAACGTCAGCGCTGAGGACAGATGCACGCTAAGACAAGCCTCTCGACTTCACCTCCGCTGTGTGTGTGTGTGTGTGTCCTGACAGAAGAGAGAGAGGGAAGGCGAGACGTGTCGGAAGAGAGAGGAAGAAGACGGGAGGCTTTAAGGACGTGTCGGAGGGAAGAGAGGAAGAACGACACGGAAAGAGGCGAAGATGAAGAAGGTTTATTTTAAATACATGAAACCAAGAGGACAAAAGTGTGTGGGACACCTGAACCTGTGGTTTAAAGTATCAAAAGACAAAAAAGACTTTTAAACTATATACTGTATATATGCACAAATAATGCCAATATGTGGCTGATTGTACTCAATGTGAGTGGTTTCATCGATTGACAAGAATTTTATATCAACGTGAACTTTCTCCTCATAAACAAACAAATAACTGATCCACAGAGCAACGTGTCTATCCGTACTTCTGTATCTGCTGGTATTGTGTGAGACCACACTTCCATATTGATTTAATGCTGATTTATACAAGATGTTGGTTTAAAATCTTTCAGTCAAAGTGAGCAATCATGTCTGACTAACACTTCCTGTTAGCATAGCAATTTGTATAATCAGCTGTAAGTCACTGCCGTTAGCATCACGTTAGCTCCTGTAGATAAACTGTCACTTTAAAAGAAAGTTCCTGAAACAAATCACAAAAAAAAAAAACACGTAACGTTGTGATATGGTTTTGACGTAAACGCTACATCATGCTCTGCATACGTCACACACGTAAATGTTTCCATTTTTCTCTCTGTAACATTAGAAATCACATGAAATGACGCAACACGTTATTCTTAAGTCACCGTGAATCTGATCTTTTCTCATTTTATCGTTACAATCTTTTCTTCTATTTGGAGGTCGAGTGTGAAAACTGTGACCCGTTCCTCTTTAAATGTAAATATATAATAATAATAATAATAAATCTAAACTCTTTTCTCTCTCTTTGTTTTCCGTCCTTGTGTCATTGTTTTTCTCTCTCCGTCTATTTTTGTTGTCGTTCTTCCTCTGAGCTTTCGTCCTCTTTCAACATGCTCTCTCCTCTTTCTCTTCTTCCTCACCTCTCAGTCTATTTTTGTCGTTCTTCCTCCACACTCTCACCCTTCATCTTTCGTTTTTCTCGACACATTTTGTCTTCTCTCTCTTCATTTCTTCGTTAATATTCACGTTTTTTCCTCCTCATCATCATCCAGGAGGCCGTCTTTTCGTTTCATCGTCCGAACGTCTCGTGCTGCATTCACTTGTCACCCGTTCTTCTTCTCTTTCCTGTTTGATTCACACTTATCCTCCAACATTGACACGTTGTTTTGTTCGCTTCCCTCCTCAACCTTCAGCTTCATCGCCTCCATCTTTTAGTTTGCTTGTTTTTATTTGTTCTGTCCTTTCTCTGTTTTGAAATCTTGTTCTTTCACTTTTTATTTTTATTTCCTTTTTTCCTTTGGTTTCAATCTTCGTCACATCTCGTGCTGAATTGAACGGCATGAAGTGATTTGATAAATTTAAAACAGTTTGTATATAATGTAATAATTATAATATAATATATAATTTCAAGGCCAACAACAGACACTAACACTACAACAGAATTCTATTTCAGACGAGTTAATCCCAATGTTTTGCGATTGTATAGTGCCAACGCTATACATCGCAAAACTAGCGGCCCCAGAAACAGTCCCAGATTTTACTCTTGTCCCGGCGGCCTTTCTTGCTCGCTCACTCTCTCCTTTTCTCTTCTTAGCTTCCTCCGTCAGCGTCCTCTTCACTCTCTGCTCCTCCAAAAGTCAAAGCTAACGTTACTCTGATTGCATCTCAGATATATTAGTATACTGTGATTAGCTGGATAACGTTAGCTTGCTGGCTAACGTATCTTGTGTAGATAACGTTAGCTTGCTGGCTGTAAACTGTCTGTCTGGTTGTTGTCCGGGTCACTTTAGGAGGCGGCAGACGTTAACTGTGTTTTAGCTGCATGAACAGCAGTAAAAGCAGCAGATAAACATTCGTCCTCCTGCTTAGTTTAATCATCGTTAAACTGACAGTAAATTAGGTTTGTCTCTCGTTGTGCGCACATTCCTGTTCTTAATGTGCTTTTCATACGTGAGTGCTCAGGTTAATACAGTTTAATAACGCGTTAGCTCGTCCTCTGGCTCATTATCCCGTTTGTATCGTCTCCTCAGGTGTTGTTGACGCGCATGTATAATTGGCGGTAGACGACTGGCAGATTCCTCGTTAACGGTGATTATGATAACAGCGAGCGGCGGTGTTACAGCTCTACCTGTCCTCACCGCCCCCTCTGACACTGTGGTTTTAACTGTACATAATTAGCATTGTCACTATTTTCCAATGTGTTTCATGAGCATGTTGTTGATGGTAATTTATTGTTCATGTAATCAAATATTGCCATGCGTTCTGCATTTGCCCGGTGGCACATTTAGTGTTAATTAGGCTGCAGGAGAACAGTGTGGATGCAAAAAAAAAAAAGAATGTGGAAAGTTGTTGACAGCCAATCAACTTCTCACTTTCAGAGAGAGATGGTGCAAATAGTACGAGGAGGAGGAACGCTGGTGGCAAACGGCTGCAGATCTGCAGCCAAGCCGGGCCTGTTTGGTATCATTAGCAAGTTTTTTTTCATTTGGAGGGAAAGATATTAATATGATTTGTCATCTCAACTTCTGAACATATGAATCAGTGTTTACTAATGCAGCTCTGTCTGCAGATAACGGCTCCACTGAACGCTTCACGTTGGATCAGACGAGTGCAACAAAACAAACATATGATGTTAGCTCAGCGCTAACGTGACGGGATCATATCCCACAAACATGAAAAACAGTTATTGAAACTGTTTCCATCATCATGTTCAAGTTATTAATAATCTTTAATCTAATGACGTGAAAACATCTTTCAGCAACTTTCAGTCATGACAATATTTTGACTGAATATTTTATTACAATATTATAATTATACTGAAGTTTATATTTAATCACGTATTGTGTTGGTGCTGAGTACGTAGATCAGTTTCATCTCCATAAGTGCAGGAGTTGTTTAGCCTAGCTTAGCACACAGACTGAAAACAGAGGGAAACTGTTCCAACTCGGCGAACACATCAGACACTGACGCTGATTTTACAGTTGACCACTGACCGTATAAAACATGGACCTAGTCTCCGTGACGTTCCTCGCAGGTTCAGTGAAGAAGTTCAGTGCAGTCGCTCTGGCTGCTGCCATGTTTGTAGTCCTGCTTCTTCTGCCTCACGGCGAATCAAAAAATGGTCAAAGTCGTGGATCTTCAGTGGACCTGAGCCGGGCTGAATGACGCCATCTGTGACCACGCCCACCTGTCAATCAAAGCATGCACGCTCTGAATCCTGCATAACTTTAAGCCTTAATATAACTTGAACAGGTGAGTTGTATATAAATTCACCCTCAGTACAGTTGTCATGAACGGGGAAATTAGCTACAGAGACCAAAACTGTTTTATGTACCAGGCTGTAAACATGTTTATTTCTGCTGTCTAACATGGGGACTTATGGAGACTGACTCACTTCTGCAGCCAGCCTCAAGTGGACGTTAGAGGAACTGCAGTTTGTGGTGCTTCCTGCGTCAGTTGATGCTTGGGAATGTCACAAAATGAAGTCACTTTTCAATAATATAAACACGTTTGTTATGCTAATTTCTGTTAGCGTGTTAATAGGCATTCCTATTAAGTGTTAGCTTTAAGCTAACGGACTACGTGTTTGTTATGTCTTTATGTAAAACATGAAAACCGTCACGTTAACATCACCAGACAGGAAATGTCCCACAAAAATAAAAGCCTGCGCTCGAACAGGCTGCAACAGTTCTGTGCTGCCACTTCAACACGTTGGTGAGACAGGTGACCCCTGTGGGAATCGAACCAGCGGCCCTGGAGGTGTTAATGCCTTGCTCGTGTCTCTGTGGGGAAGCTGCCACCTCAGCTGCTGACTGCAGCAGTGTGACACACACACACATCTATCACCACGCCCACCAACACCTCCAAAGTGCACATCCTTACACCTGCAGGACAAACACACAGCCTGTACATCCGCTTCATGCCAACACACACACACACTGTCACACACACACACATTTTACAAATACCGGAAACTTCACAGCTCCGGGGGAATTTCTTTACCTCTTTCATCCGAGCGAGCAGCAGCCGCAGGAAGCATCAATCTGCAGATGATTTCCATTTCTCAGCATGATTGAAGGCCTTTAATCAACACACACACACACACACACACACACACACACACACACGAGGAATGACAAATTTAAAGTGTTTTTTATCTCTTCTGTCTCCTGTACTTCAGAACCAACTGGACACTGCTGGTTCAGAGGTTCTGTTGCTGTGTTCACTGTTAGACTGGACACTGCTGGTTCAGAGGTTCTGTTGCTGTGTTCACTGTTAGACTGGACACTGCTGGTTCAGAGGTTCTGTTCAGTCTGGCCGTGTTCACTGGACGGTAGACACTGATGTTAGCTCTTAGCGCTGTAATCAAACATAAATATGTCTCCATGTTCATGATTGATCCTGATTAATGAACGATCAATACTTTGTTCACAGTCTGTGTGATGTTGGTGGGAACCAAACCCTGCCCAGTTACCCACAACCACCCTCACCCGCCTCCGCCTCCTCCTCTTCATCCTCGCCTTGTTTAGCTTTGACACCTCAGCTGTTCAGAAGGCTGCTGAGAGGAAGGTGAGAGAGGGGAGGAGGGGGAGAGAGGGGGAGGAGCTGATAATGAAGGTAACTTGTTGTTGTCACCACACGTTGTTGTTCACGGCCTTCTGTGCTCATTACATTACACTGAAGCTAAGCTAACCTAGCTGCACGGCTAACTGAGCTAACAGCGTTGTAGCAGACATGCTCGGCCTGATCAGGAAACTCTGAGCTCTTTACTGTCAGTCTCTGTTAACGAGGAGACGTCGTTAATTATCATGCAGTTACACAGACGTGATTCTAGAGTAAACATACATAATGTCAGAGTAAACAGAGTCACATGACCTGAGGTGTAAACTTTACCTGTCAGTGATTCCTGGAGGGACGAAGAAGAAACTCTTCAGATGTTTTGACCTTTTAAAAAAAGACTTCCTGCCACTGAGTGTGTGTGTGTGTGTGTGTGTGTGTGTGTGTGTGGTGTGTGTGTGTGTGTGTGTGTGGTGTGTGTGTGTGTGTGTGTGTGTGTGTGTGTGTGTGTGTGTGTGTGTGTGTGTGGTGTGTGTGTGTGGTGTGTGTGTGTGTGTGTGTGTGTGGAGTTAGCGGTGGACGACAGATCTGCCCTGAGGCGCTGCAGGTGTTTGAGAGGAGAAAGAGAAGAAGGAGGGAGGTAAAGAAAGAAAAGAGACACCGGAAGAGAGAGACAAACAGAGGGATGAAGATCAGACTGAGCACGAGGTCAGAGTTTAAATGTCTCTGTCCATCTGTCCTCCAGTGTCTGTCCATCTGTCCTCCAGTGTCTGTCCATCTGTCCTCCAGTGTCTGTCCTCTGTCCTCCAGTGTCTGTCCATCTGTCCTCCAGTGTCTGTCCTCTGTCCTCCAGTGTCTGTCCAGCACACAGTGTCTTCAGAGTTTGTCATTTCCTGATAAACAGTTGATGATGTCATCCCTCACTCGGAGTACTTCCTGTTTGATCCAGCTGCTGCAGTCATCTGTGTCCGGGCCTCACTGATAACTGAACAGAACCAGAACCACAGAACTGTATTCAGACTGGACCAGAGTTTATTGTCAGTGTGTTTGCTGCTTTTCCCTCTGATGTCCTCCAACTGCTTCAACTGTGACTTACAGTAGGACTGTCTGTCTGTCTCTAACGTTATTCCCTGTTGGTCTCAGAGACCGTGCTCCAACCCAGTCCGGTCCAGCTGCTGAGCCCAGTTCTGTTAGCATGCTAACAAGTATTTCTACTCTGTAGTACTGTAACTTTGACTTTACACACCAAATATGTTGATGTGCAGACCTGCATTGTTCGTACACTCTCGTGTCCCCTCGTGTCCTGTCATGTCCCCTTGTGTCCTCTCGTGTCCTGTCATGTCCTCTCGTGTCCCTCCTCTGTGGTATCATCTAAACAAACACTCGGATCATGGTGGGCAGACCTCTGGGATCAGAACCGAGCGCCCCCGCTCCGTGTCTTCTTCTTCAAACACGGATCATTTGAGGAGAACCATATGTACGTGCATCTGCTTCCTGTGACTTCCGGCAGGACGTGACGCTCCCACGATGGCTCTCGAGCCGCCGAGGGACTGATTTTTTAAAGCGAGCGGCCATCTGTCTCTCTCTCCTCTCTGAGTTTTTCTTGGCACCGCTCGGTGCAAGCCGGCAGGGGGGGGGGCAGAGGAGTCGCGCTGTCCTCGACACCACGAGACAAAAGAGTCTCTAAAAGAGAAGAACGCGCAACTGCTCATCCAACCACCCACCGCTGAGACCGCATGATCACAGACCGCAGATCAGCCTGCACAGATCTGACGAAGACAGGACAGCATGGTGTCGACCAATCAGGTGATCACGTGTCTCTGACTTACAGAGTCTCCTGATGGACAGTGAAGCTAACTGCTGCAACTGTAGCTGCTGTTAGCTCATGTTAGCTCAGTTTGTTAGCTGGGCTGTGAGTTCAGAGCACTGTGGGCGCTTTGGACCACCTGGAAGGAGCAGGAGGAGGAGGAGGAGGAGGAGGAGGAGGAGAATAAGAAGAAGAACTTTACAGGACCAGGGCACAGAGCCTGTGTCGTGCCAGAACTGGAGCTGGGCAACACATAAGTTAGCATCATGGATCACGTTAGTTGTTGAACTTATATGGAAAGCTCAAATAACATTAGATTCACCAGCGACGGCCGACAAGGCGATTTCCAGCCCAGTGAGTCTGAATGAGTTAGCTAACGTTATCCACACAGCTAGCTAACGTTAGCTCGTGTTGCACACTGTTAGCAAAGGCTCATGAGCTTCTATGGACATAATGGGCAGAGGAGAGAGTGAAGAGGACGCTGATGAGAGTGAGCGAGCAAGAAGCTGCTGGACAAGAGTAAATCTGGGACTGGACTTTTAGCCGTCTGTGAAATACAAAGTCCAGATTTAGCACAGTGGGATTACGTTTGTCGACCACACTCTGATCCCGGTCTCAGCTCTCGCCTCTCCTCCCTCACCCTTCATGGAGATGGGGGAGGGTTTGGGTGAGTTTAGTCCTTCAGAGTTGAGCGGAAATGGGAGGACAGATCCATCAAAAGCCTCCCTCTGAACAGGAGACACCATAATGAGGCTGAAAGATGAGGGAGGAGCTCTGAAGAGCCGCGTCCCGCCGCCAAACAGACGTGACATGAAACCCTCATTGAGGCTTTTCTGAAGCGGGCTCAGGCAGGAGGAGGAGGATGAGGTGGAGGAGGTGGTGGAGGAGGAGGAGGTGGAGGAGGGTGGAGGGAGGAGGAGGAGGAGGAGGAGGAGGAGGTTGGTTGTTTGGTGGATTTTGGAACAAATCCACGCACGATGAATTGGCAATCTGATTTCCCACCTGGGTTATAATGATCTCAGCGCTCGCCATCGATAACCCGCTTGATGACGCGAGTGATGGCAAGCCTGAGGAATGTTCGCTATCAACCGCGGCACAGGAAGTGATCAACATGAGGCTTTTTCTGCTAATTGAGGATGAAATAATACGGAGCACGCCCCCCGGCCGCGGCCGACAAATGAGAGAGGTGTTCAGAGAATAAGAGGTGGAACGGGGGCCCGACGGCGGGGGGCCCCTTTGTGACGGAGGGGGTGGAGGTCTGAACAAAGTGGGATTATCAGGTTCCCAGCGGCATGGGGCTATTCCTCCCATAACGTCATTAGCCGGCTTTAAAGCCGTCCTGCAGGAGATTAACCCTCCACAACGTCTAATTGACAAACCGGGAGCGCCGCTCGTCAGCGCCGCCGCCGCTTTGAACGCCACGACAAGAGACGCACAAAGAGGATTAGTAACGCTGATAGCTGCGAGAGTTTAACTTCCTCCTCTGAACTTTGAGTGAAGATATTTGAGGAATGCGTCCTTTCTGTTGAGCCAATAAACAGCTCGCAGCGCTCTGATGATGTCATGACGGTCGATCTGATGCAAACAGAGCGTCCTTTAACCGACACGAAACTCGAAGTCTGAGTTTATGTCACAAGTTTGACCCGTTTATGATCAGACTGAAACACTAAAGATCGCGACGCAGGGCCTCAGCTTCAGTCAATAAATCACACACACACACAGTATTGGCTGGATCACACACTTCACACTCGAGGGTGGACACGTGATGAGACGTGTCCGGCGGTTCATGTCAGCTGAAGTCTCTGACGAAGGTGGAGCGGTAATCTTTGTACCTTCAGCAGCACACACTGCATCTCATCCACACGCTGAGGCTTCACCCTTCAGTTTGAGGTTCAGTATCTTGCTCAAGGACACTTTGACAAGTCGGGGATCGAACCATCTGATCTAGAGGACGACCCCGCTCTACCTCCTGAACCTGATGAGGGTGACACATTAGGACTCGACTGAAGTTTACTGCTGATCACCTGAACAAGGAGCTTCAGGAGGAAACACTGAACATATTTGGAGGAGAGCTGCTGAGCACGATGGTGGAGGTCCTCTGCTCCCTTTATAGCACGTAAAGTAAATAAAGGACGAGTTCAGGAACATTCAGACCGTCATTCAGAAGGTCCAGAGTCCCAACAGCACAATGACCCCAAACACATCACCAGCGTCACAAAGCCTCGTCAAGGAAACACGGACTGCGTCGACTTGTCAAAGACTCAAGAAGAAGTTTGATCAACCAACAGGAAGGTTAACCAGAAGCAGACTGTTGTTAACGTCCTGCTGTTGTTTCACATTAAAAGATGTGAGCGATGAAGACCTTCGAACCACTGGAAGGCTTTTATTTTGAAGGTGTAGGATGTTTAAGTAGAATGTTTGGAGAGTTTCTAAAGGTTGCATTTTCAATCTAAACCGACCTAATTACAATGACTGTTTGTCGTCGGACACGCACTGAGATCTGGTGTGCAATCAGCCGACAGGACGCCGCAGAGGCCTCGACGACTTGAGAGTGAGCGCTTAATTCATTCCCGCGTCCACTCCACAGCTCGTTTCAAAGCTCCGGGCTTAATGTCCCACTCGAGCTCCCAGAGTCGTAGTCTGTAATTAAAGGGTGATTAAGAGGCTGGGGCTGATGAATGGAAGCCTAAATACTCTAAATACCCCATGCTGCTCTGCTGTTGGACTCAGCGTGGAGGACTTAATTGATTCAGGCTAATCAGCGGTCAGAATTAAACAGTCACAGTTGTCTGGGAGAGACGAGGAAGGGGGGGAGGGAGAGAGGAAGAGGAGGGGGGAGGAGAAAAGTGAGAGGAAACGAGGGAGGAGGAGAACAGAAGGTTGAAGTGAAAGAAAGAGGAGGAGGAGGACGATGTGTGTTATTGTGGAGAGAGGAAGCAGCTCAGCAGAAGGCGTCTTGTACTATCCTGCATAAATTAAACACACACACACACAACACAACTAAGGAACAGTTTTGTCGGACAATTAGGTGATATGGAGACTCATTAGCGTCGAACGTGACGGCCAACTACACGTCGGACTTTGGCATCCTGACACAGCTAAAGGACACTTCTGCTGGTTTTTCAGGTCCAGTCTGCAGGATTTACTGACACACCCCTTGTGGTGTAGCTGGCTGATTGCAGCCCCCCCTCGCCTCTCCTTGCCCCACCATTAACAGTTTAGAGACTGCAGAGAAGAATAGAACGGAAGTCGTGAGACTTCTTCATGTCGTTGAGTCGTTGTTAAGTCGTTGTGAGTCGTTGAGTCGTTGTTGAGTCGTTGTGAGTCGTTGTTAAGTCGTTGAGTCGTTGTTAAGTCGTTGTTAAGTCGTTGTGAGTCGTTGAGTCGTTGTGAGTCGTCTTTGTCATCGTTAAGTCGTTAAGTCTGAGTCAGTTGCGTTAGCTATGCGGCTGTGCATAAATGACTGTAGCATTGCTCTGGCGGCTCAGAAGGGATAAAGTGTTTCATTGGATATAAAATTAGTACATGCCCCCCTGAGTGTTCGACCTCTGACCTCTGTCATCTGCGGTGGTAGTTAACAGAGCGGCTCCCCCGTCCTGAAATAACTTCAAAAAACGTCGCTGTCGTGAAAACGCGGCGTGGAGAGGACAATGGCCGCCTTGTTGTGTCGGGGCGTGTTTGGCACGACTGCGCGGTGGAAATATGTCACGGCAACATGTTCGGCCCGGAGTGGAAGTGAAGGCGACGCCTCCGGTTCTCACAACGCGAGTAAAACTGCAAATGAATCACAACTCACATGAACACACACACACACACACAGTCACACTCATCGTCATATTTAGGCCCAATTTACAATCAACAACTCCGGCGGCTTCACGTGTCGTCAGACTGAACATGTTACTGCTCATCACAACAACAACACGTGTCACACTCGACAAGACGCTCGCGAACACGTTAAACACTTCTTCAATCATTAAGACAAAATTCAGATCCGAGTTTGGGTTGATTTTTGTTTGGGATGCGTTGACATCTACGTTATGATTCATGTTCCTGATGGAAAACCTGGACGTAGTCTCTGAGACGTCCTGCAGACTGTCTAAAACCTGGACGTAGTCTCTGAGACATCCTGCAGACTGTCTAAAACCTGGACGCAGTCTCTGTGACGTCCAGCAGACTGTCTAAAACCTGGACGTAGTCTCTGTGACGTCCAGCAGACTGTCTAAAACCTGGACGTAGTCTCATGAGACGTCCTGCAGACTGTCTAAAAACCTGGACGTAGTCTCTGTGACGTCCAGCAGACTGTCTAAAACCTGGACGTAGTCTCTGAGACGTCTGCAGACTGTCTAAAACCTGGACGTAGTCTCTGAGACGTTCTGCAGACTGTCTAAAACCTGGGCGTAGTCTCTGAGACGTCCTGCAGACTGTCTAAAACCTGGGCGTAGTCTCTGAGACGTCCTGCAGACTGTCTAAAACCTGGACGTAGCCAGGTTTCCAGTCTTCTGAAGCTGTCGGGTTGTGCTGATTTGGAGGTCCTGACCGTCATGCAGAGCAGAAAGAGACGAAGACGTTGTGAGTTCACCGTCAGTGAACAGACGGACGTACTCGGCTCTCTCTGGCCACACTGAGTTCACTGAAGAGTCGGCAGGGAGGACTGACCGGTCGACTCTAACAGATAAACTAGACATGTTTCAAATTAAAGTGTGTGTGTGTTGCTGGTACTGTCTCCCCTCGGCCATCTGTACCTGCAGCTTGGCTCCCATCATTAACCAAACCACAGTGATGTCATCAGGGACCAACCGACAGCAGCTGCTTTAAAACACACACACACACACGTCAAGTATAATTAAGTCATGTGATACTCATCTCTCCACCAACTGACAACAACAGAGTGAGTCTTAAACCTCAAACTGCAGTTCCTCTAACGTCCATCTGAGGCTGGCTGCAGAAGTGAGTCAGTCTCCATAAGTCCCCATGTTAGACAGCAGAAATAAACATGTTTACAGCCTGGTACAAAAAACAGTTTTGGTCTCTGTAGCTAATTTCCCCGTTCATGACAACTGTACTGAGGGTGAATTTATATACAACTCACCTGTTCACATTATATTAAGAGTATTAAGGTGGAGTACTACAGCAGGAAGTACACAGAGTACTACAGCAGGAAGTACACAGAGTACTACAGCAGGAAGTACACAGAGTACTACAGCAGGAAGTACACAGAGTACTACAGCAGGAAGTACACAGAGTACTACAGCAGAATACACACTCTACAAAGAAGAGTAGTAACAGCAGTATCTGAGTGCTGACAGCCATTTTGTAAACGTTATCTCTGCACATGCTCACAGCATCACATCAGACAAATCAGCACACACACTGTTCAGCTCAGCAGGTGTGCCACACCAGGTGTGTGTGTGTGTGTGTCTCATGCTAATTGTGACCCGTGGGCTCTGTGTGAAGTCTGAGTATAATTATCTGTGTAATTGTCGTGTATTTTGTAAAGTGCCAGATCATTTAACTCAGGATTAGCTCTTCTCACCCCTCAACGGCCGAGGGTGGTGCTCTCTGCCTTCACCCCCCACCACCACACACACACACACACACACACACACAACACACACAGTTAACATATACACACACACACCTCCTGCCGGTCTCTGGTGACACCCGCGGATGCGGCTGCTGCAATATTCATACAGTAGTAAAAGGTTAAATCTGAATTGATGTTGGCCCCCCCAACACACACCACACACACACACCACACACACACACACACGCTTCTCACTTTTCTCTGTCGTTCGTTTTGTTCTCTCTCCGACACGTCGTGAGTTAAGGAGGGGTATCAAGTTCGCTCGCCCATCTGTGATGCAGACTGCATGAAGCTGGCTAAGACACACACGCAGTGTGTGTGTGTGTGTAAACTAATTTACATATATATATATTTTTACCCATGAAGCACACACACACACACACACACACACACACACTGTAAATATCTTTGTTACTTTTCAGATAGCTTTAGCATAACCACATGCTAAAGAAGCTAACCGCCATTTAGCTGCTGCTAACTGAATCTGCTGTTAGCATGCTAACAGAACCGGGCTCAGTGACCGGACCGGGTTGGAGCTCAGTCTCTGAGACCAACAGAGAGTAACGTGACCGCACCGAGGTGATTCAGACTGGATGCACAGAGGATGATCCCGTCCTGTCAGTCACTCTGTGTGACGTTCAACCTCAGCGACACAGACCCGAGACCAAAACATCAACACGCGGGAGACAACCGTAAAATCTGATGATCATGTGACTGAACTGATCATCATCGTGTGCAGAGCAGCAGAGCTCAGCGTCTGGCTTCATCCTGAGTTGTGATTTCAGTCTCGGTCTTGTCTCGGTTTCTGTGACGTTGTGTTTGTATTGACGTCGATCATCACGTTAACGTTTAAATCTCCGGCTGCTCTGCTACTCGCGTGTCGGCTGTCACACCCTGCTGCACCGTGATCCAGTTTCAGTTCTGGGTCGAGTCCAGAACAAACGAGGTGTGTGCTGTTGAGTGTTTACATACCACACACACACAATTGACATATAGCGTGTAGCATCCTCTGGTAAAGGATAAAACACACACACAATTATGTTCATCATTATTATATTGAACTGACAGAGTTTGAAAACACTGTAGTCGACGTTACAAGCGGTAATTAAATGTAATTTTCAGATAGCAACCAAGCTAACTTTGGTGCCACTTTTGCTAACATTGGCTAACTTCTTGCGGCTACACATAAGCGCAGAAGACGAACTTTAAAAAATCTCAAGAATCAGCTAAACTAATCAGAGCCGATGATGGAAGCAGCTAACCGTCTCTAAAATAGCTAACAAATTAGCCACAGTGAGAGTTCTGGCAGGCTACAGCTAGCACATTACCGTTAGCTTGCCAGCTATCTTGCCCTGGAGGCTAAATGGAGCTAAAGCTATCACTTTAACTCGTCTGGATTACAGCTAAACTAACTAGCATGCTAAGTGACAAAAGCCAAGCCTTTGCCACCAAGTAGGTACGTAATGAGCCACAGTAGCTCCTTAACTAGTCGTGTTAGTCCTCACTAACGTGTGTGTGTGTGTGTGTGTGTGTGTCTCTATCTGCATCCATTGTGTGAATAATTCCTCTGTGGCAGGTTTACGGGTGTGTTTGAGAGTCACTGCGTCACTTACAACATTATTTATCTGACTCAGTGACGGGCTCGCATGTTTCTCTGGCTCCTTCACATTGAGTCGTGTCCCAAATTCCCCGTCACCGTCACTTCCGGTATGTTGATTGATGGCATCACTGCCTATTTGTGTCAGATGACTTTTAATGGATGTTTTAAAGAGTAATTTACGGCCACTTGTCACGACCAGTTTACAGATGCCAAAGCTTCCCTCCCCGCTCCTCATCTTACTGTTAAAATACCTGTTATTATCCCGACAGGTATGAAGACCTACAGCCCAGTTTCCCTCCGCTCGCATGTTAGGCAACATACCACCCTGCTGTACTCGCTCGAGGTGTACTGTCTGTGAATTTACTGCCACGCTGCTTCTTCTGTCTGACTGCATATATCATTATTTTCACATTTCCTCTCTCAAGTGGTCTGCACGTCACTCTGAGGAACGAAGCTTCAAACAGGATGAAAACACGGCGAGCGAGAAGCGAGAGGCCCGGCTCGCCGTCACCACTCGACAATCGAGTCCAAAGTCAAAGCTAACATCACTCCAAAGCGTGTCTATATATTAGCATGCTGTGGCTAATTGACTCTCGTTTGCAGGTTATGTTGTCTGTTGGTGTTATGAGGGGCAGACATTAGCTAACAGGAGCTAACAAACTGAGCTAACAGCAGCTACAGTTAGCAGCAGCTTACTTACGGAAAATGGCCGCCCCCTTTAGTCATTAAAACACTTTGCGGTTGCCAGTTTCTCCAAATGTTTGCCAGCGGCTGCCTAGCAACCGTGGTTTGTTGAGCCCTGCGGCGCTGTCCGGATCACCTGAAGGTCCCTGAAGCTCTCTGACTGTCTGAGTGTGTGAAAGGGGGTGAGGGTCGCTTCTTATCTGATCCAGACCACTTTAGGAAGACACCTGTGGTCTCCACGGCGATATATTACCACCTAAGTAGCTGTAACCCCCCCCCGCCCCCCCGGTGAGGTGTTGGAGGTGGGCAGCTGCAGGCAGGAAGTGAAGCGACAGGCGGGAACGCCTTTTTTATTTATGGAGCGCTGATTTTAACGAGGTGGAGCGTCAGACGGAGATCAGGTTCAACATCAACAGACGAGAGAGAGGAAGTAACAACAAACCGGCCGGGGTCACGAAGTTTAATGAAGTTTATTAACGACTTCCTGCTCATGCTCATTAAACACCGCTTTAGTAAAGTCATTAATTAACAGATATTCACGTCATCGTTATCAGCTGATAAAATGTCTTTTAAACTACAAACATGGCTGACCAAGCAGTGTTAAACTTTAAGTCTCTGCTAATAGAGGAGCTTTATTGTGAAAACAGGAAGTCCACCTTTAAGCTGTTAAAACAGAAGTAGCGTTCAGAGACGCATTATCAGCTCTGAGTGGATGTTTGTTTTCTCCTCAGAGTCTCCGGACGTTCCTGTCGGTGTTAAACAGACGGAGACAAAGACCAAACACGGCGTGGACATGGCGGGCCGGCGGGCGGTAAACAAACAGCGGCGAGCAGGGAGGCGATTAGCGGCTAATTGTCTTCACTGGGGAGCTGTTAGAGTGTGACAGTCCCCAGCCTGAGGCTGGAAACATACACTGCTACAGGAAGAGCCCAGGGGCACGAGGACTCATACCCCAACACACACCTTCACCTGGACACACACACACACACACACCTGGAAACAAAGGGAGTGTCTATCACCAACCACACTCACCTGAGCAGCCCCCCTCCTCATGACACCTGTCAACACTGAAGGTGTGGAGCAAACAGGTAAAGATCAAAGACGAGCACAGACACACCTGAGACCAGCTTAAGACTGAAGATCAAGACTGAGACTGAACCAACAGATGTCCTGGTTTTAGACAGTCTGTAGTCTCAGAGACTACGTCCAGGTTTTTAGACAGTCTGCAGGGACATCACAGAGACTACGTCCAGGTTTAGACAGTCTGCGGGGACGTCACAGAGACTACGTCCAGGTTTTAGACAGTCTGCGGGGACGTCTCAGAGACTACGTCCAGGTTTTAGACAGTCTGCGGGACATCACAGAGACTACGTCCAGGTTTTAGACAGTCTGCGGGGACGTCACAGAGACTACGTCCAGGTTTTAGACAGTCTGCGGGGATACGAATATAAAAACTTCAGATGTTTGACATGAATCTGAAGATGTGGACACAGAACAAAAGGATCGTCCTCTTATCGTGTCTTCGTTTCTCATTTGGGACTTTGACTTCAGCAAACACTCGTGGCTGTTCAGACGTCTGTGGACTTGTCTGTGATGAAACCAGCCACATATTGAAATGCTCATTTTTAGCGCCGAGGCGTGGAGGCCATTTGCACGGAGTGCCGGGTGACGGCCGAGGTCGTGCCGAGACACATCGTCCATCAGCGTCCCCGTAAACCTCCCGCGGAGCCTCCGACCGCTGCTTGTGTCTCACATGAATATACGAGGTGTCACTTTATAATCGTGTCTTTGATTCGACTCTGTCCTGAGAGGAAACCTGACCGTGCACAACTTCACACACTGAACTTCACCGACTGTCCAACGAGGCGGAAAAACAAAAAGTTCTCCAGTCAACCGAGGAAAGCAGCGAGAAATCTTTACAGTGAAAGACTGAAGTGGTTAGTCCAGTCTTTAATGATTTGGAAAAGAAAGACAAAGCAAAAAACAAAAAGTAATTTATATTATTATTCTTTAATTTATATTCTTTTTACAATAAATAAAAAGATGACTAAAGGAAGGAAGATGTTCGTTTCATTTCATTACATTACTATGAATTAATTAAATGTTGCATTTTGTTAGATTTTATGTTTCAATAGATTTAGTTGTTACGTTAGCTTCTGTTACGTTAGCTTCTGTTACGTTAGCTTTCATGATGTTTTGTTATATTTGTTGCGTATGTTACGTTAGCTTTTTTCATGTTTGTTGCATAAGTTAACACGTGACATGGAAACAGCGTTTGTTTGTTTCTGAGTGAACTGATAACTTGTAACATTTAAATGTTTTACATGTTGATGTGACGACGTCTTTTAAAGGACAGATATTTCACGTGTTACAGACTGTATGATTGAAAGCAGTGAAACTTTGACACACTCACATTAAGACTTTACGTGTTCGCCGCCTGTCAGCTTCTTTCATCTCTGAAGTCGACTGTCAGAAGCTTTAAACAAACAATAACAGGAAGTACAGAGCTCACTGTGTTTGTGTCATCCTGTCACTTCCTGTCGCCTGACGCGTTAACGAACAAACAGTGAAGCGATGACAGCGATGAAGCTTCTGAGGCTGATGACACAAACTCAAAGTATCTGAAGTCAGTTTACTGTCAGACAGAAATAACAAGTAATGTGATTACTGATAAGTACTCTGATCTGCTGGAGGATTATTGTATTATTTTACAAGTATGAAAGTATTAAAGAATACTTTAAGTACAAAGAGTAATTATGCACCGAGCCCGTGTCAAAATAATAAATTACATTTTAATTATTGATGCATTCACGTGTTCATCACGTCACTAAAGTTTTATTTTTACATGAAATCTTAAATAAAATGTATTTGTTGTTAGATCAGTGTAGAGCGATTGTGAACGTATTTCTATTCGTGTCCGTCATCATCAACAGATCTCTGCTGGCACCAAACTGACCTGACACGACGTCACGACCTCAAGTTATCAATCATCTGGTTACACTTTGAATAAAGCAACAATAAAAATACATGGCTGAGTTCATAAAAAGATCTAAGTCATGAGTATTTATTATAAAGTGAATTAATCAGCTCGTTATGATCAGTGATGTTTTAATAATCTGCTGTTAAATCAGTGTAACGTTTTCCAAAAAACTGACTTGGACTAAAATATTACAAACTTTTTTATAATATTAAATAATACGTTTTAGTTTTGTCTGTGTTCTTTAGTATATATTAAGATTACAGCTTTTCCTCGTTAAATGACCAAAATATTAAATGCTAACATTGAACCTGTTAATATTTAGACTTCCTCCAGCAGCTCTGATTTTTTAAATATAATGTTAACGTCCCGTCTGTTGAACATTGAATTCAGTCAGTCGTGATCAGACGGCCTCTTGACAGATTTGTGATTTAAATCTTAAAGACTCTTTTCAGTCTGTAATTGTGGAACTTCTTGTAAATCAAAGCTGAAATTTAAGCGGGGACTCCCTTGAATCCCCTCGAGGACTCCGGGGAGTCTCCAGACCGCGGTTTGAGAACCAGCGGCGCGCTCGTCCAAACTGTCAGTCATGGGTTCGGAGCGCCGGCGGCCTACAGTCATCTCCTAAACGGTAATTTATGTGTTGTTGTGGAGGACAAATTGCTGCAGGAGGTGCACCATTAGCTAAACTGCATTTCACAGCGGCGTGTTTTCACCTGCAGCACAGCTATGCCAAAATGTCAGAACTCAGCGCCGGGCCCGCCAGCCGGGCCGAGACAACGGGCTTTATGAGAGGGAGGAGAGAGAGCGAGGGTTAATGACACACTGTTCAGATTAAATATACACTCAACACAGTTCTCACACACTCATGAAGACGCATTAATGCAGGTAAACACACTCTGCATGCACACAACACCACACACACACACACACACACAGTAACGAGACAGTTATTGATCAGCAGGTCCAAACACGGAGCATCGGCCCGCGTGTGTGTGAGCGGCGTTAAACATTAAAGTGTTTTTGTCCCATCAGTCCTCCAGTGTCTGTCCAAACACACACACCACACACACCACACACACACCACACAAGCACACACACACACACACACACAGTGGTCTCCAGGGTGTTCCTCATGGTGTTCCTCATGGTGTTCCTCGGGGTGTTCCTCATGGTGTTCCTCATGGTGTTCCTCAGGGTGTTCTTCATGGTGTTCTTCAGGGTGTTCCTCAGGGTGTTCTTCAGGGTGTTCTTCATGGTGTTCCTCAGGGTGTTCCTCATGGTGTTCTTCATGGTGTTTTTCAGGGTGTTCCTCATGGTGTTCTTCATGGTGTTTTTCAGGGTGTTCCTCATGGTGTTCCTCGGGGTGTTCCTCATGGTGTTCCTCATGGTGTTCCTCATGGTGTTCCTCGGGGTGTTCCTCATGGTGTTCCTCGGGGTGTTCTTCATGGTGTTCCTCGGGGTGTTCTTCATGGTGTTCCTCAGGGTGTTCTTCATGGTGGTTCCTCAGGGTGTTCCTCATGGTGTTTTTCAGGGTGTTCCTCAATGGTGTTCCTCATGGTGTTCCTCAGGGTGTTCCTCAGGGGTGTTCCTCAGGGTGTTCCTCAGGGTGTTCCTCAGGGTGTTCTTCAGGTGTTCCTCATGGTGTCCTCAGGGTGTTCTTCATGGTGTTCCTCATGGTGTTCCTCAGGGTGTTCCTCAGGGTGTTCCTCAGGGTGTTCCTCAGGGTGTTCCTCAGGGTGTTCCTCAGGGTGTTCTTCAGGGTGTTCCTCATGGTGTTCCTCAGGGTGTTCTTCAGGGTGTTCCTCATGGTGTTCCTCAGGGTGTTCTTCATGGTGTTCCTCATGGTGTTCCTCAGGGTGTTCCTCATGGTGTTCCTCATGGTGTTCCTCAGGGTGTTCTTCAGGGTGTTCCTCATGGTGTTCCTCATGGTGTTCCTCAGGGTGTTCTTCATGGTGTTCCTCATGGTGTTCCTCAGGGTGTTCCTCATGGTGTTCTTCATGGTGTTCCCTCACGGGTGTTCCTCAGGGTGTTCTCATGTGTTCCTCATGGTGTTCCTCAGGGTGTTCCTCAGGGTGTTCCTCACTGGTGTTCCTCAGGGTGTTCCTCATGTGTTTCCTCAGGGTGTCCCTCATGGTGTTCCTCAGGGTGTTCCTCAGGGTGTGTTCCTCAGGGTGTTCCTCAGGGTGTTCCTCATGGTGTTCCTCAGGGTGTTTTTCAGGGTGTTCCTCATGGTGTTCCTCAGGGTGTTCCTCAGGGTGTTCCTCAGGGTGTTTTAGAGTTTGTCATGTCCTGAAGGTTGATGATGATGATGATGATGATGATGTCATCCTGATCTCTCGTCGCTGACAGGAAGTGATGTAAGCTGAGTTCAAACTGTTTTCTGTTTTTATGACATTACACAAACTGTCATTGTTTAATAATTTAATATTTTACGACTTATTTGTTTATTTAAAGGATCCTCAGCTGTTGCCATAGTGACCAGCTCGTCCACACATGACATATAATAAACTTTAAAATCAGCTTAAACAAATCAGAGCTGATTAAAAGTGATCAAATAAGTGTGATGAGTCAAAATTTAATTACATCATCTAATCAGTAATCAGCTAATAAATAAATAAAGAAAGGATAACTGCACCAACCAACCAGGCTGGATATTCATTTATTATTATTATTATTATTATCTAAATTTTTTGTTACACGTCTTTTATTGTGTGTGTGTGTGTGTGTGTGTGTGTGTGTGTGTGTGTACATATGTTTAGATGTCATGTCTTCCTGTTTACTCCAGAATTAATGAATGCAGAGATGATTTATTATAAAGTGAATTAATTGTTTCATTATTCTCTGTAATCACGTCAGATATTTGAGATTTGTTTGTTTGTGTTAAATATATTTTCATATGTATGAAAAGACGTTTTCATTTGCATCTTTAATGTATCTGATTGTTTCTCTGCACATTAGCTGAAATCCGTTTGTGCTGTGAAAGATAAACTTTATTAACACCAGAGAACGCGCGCAGCCTGTGAACGCTCAAACAGCTCATAGCAAACAGCACAGCGCCCTCCAGTGGAGCCTCGACCAATCACAGGCTGGACCGCATCAGACCTTAGCTCTATGAATACTGAACCGGCCCACGTTTAAATAAAGTCCAAACAGAGTTCAAATAAAGTTTGATTGAAGCTTCGAGCTGAAGAAGTTCAAACGTTTGAAACTCGAGGAAGTGTCTTTATAAAAGAAAATCATGTGACGCTCCGACAGCTTCAGCTGCATCTGTGATGGTCTGTTTATATTACTGCTATACTGTCCTCCTATATATACACCATATATATTTAGTGTGTGTGTGTGTGTGTGTGTGTGTGTGTGTGTGTCCTGTGAAATGTCTGTCAGGTTTGGTTTAGAAGCTTCCAGCAGCAGTGAAGCAGCCAATCAGAGTGTGACAGACGAGCGAGAGTCCGACCATCTGTAGGTGGACTGATGCCGACACGACCACACACACACACACACACACACACACACAAAGTAACTGATTACATTTGGATCAGTAACTGTAGTTACATTTTCTGGATTTCTCATTTTATATTCAGAGAAACAAAAACTGCAGCAAAACGCTGAGACTTAAATACATCTCAGAGACTACGTCCAGGTTTTAGACAGTCTGCGGGGACGTCTCAGAGACTACGTCCAGGTTTCAGACAGTCTGCGGGGACGTCTCAGAGACTACGTCCAGGTTTTAGACAGTCTGCGGGGACGTCTCAGAGACTACGTCCAGGTTTCAGACAGTCTGCGGGGACGTCTCAGAGACTACGTCCAGGTTTTAGACAGTCTGCGGGGACGTCTCAGAGACTACGTCCAGGTTTTAGACAGTCTACGGGGACGTCTCAGAGACTACGTCCAGGTTTCAGACAGTCTGCGGGGACGTCTCAGAGACTACGTCCAGGTTTTAGACAGTCTGCGGGGACGTCTCAGAGACTACGTCCAGGTTTTAGACAGTCTGCGGGGACGTCTCAGAGACTACGTCCAGGTTTTAGACAGTCTGCGGGGACGTCACAGAGACTACGTCCAGGTTTGAGACAGTCTGCGGGGACGTCACAGAGACTACGTCCAGGTTTGAGACAGTCTGCGGGGACGTCACAGAGACTACGTCCAGGTTTGAGACAGTCTGCGGGGATGTCTCAGAGACTACGTCCAGGTTTGAGACAGTCTGCGGGGACGTCTCAGAGACTACGTCCAGGTTTGAGACAGTCTGTCTCAGCGTCTGCTGGTTTTGTCTCAGTCTTGGTCCCTCAGTGTTTCAGTCGCTCTCAGTTTCATTGCTGTATGATATCAGAACAATCCTCCACGTTCATTAACAGAGTTTGAAAATGAAGTGTCGGCAGCACGTCTGCTGCGAGCCCTCGGTGCCGCTCGGCCTCTCTGCCTCGCCTCTTTCCATTATCCGACATTACTGCTGAGAAAAAGCTCCATAATCGCTGAGCGGGGAATTAAAGAATTAGCACAGATCTGCAGCTCCGCGGTGCTCGTGTCTATTTGTGGAGGCAGAGAGGTGTTTTTCCCCCCGCCGCAGTCACCTTCAAGAAAAGGTGAAAATTGCACCCGGAGGGGGGACAGCCCGACGGGGGAGGAGGGGGAGGAAGAGTCACCCCTTCCTCTTTGTCTCCGCCTTTGGCTCGTCCCCAAAAATCCACAACTGTCCCACCGGAGCCGTACGGAGGCCTCGAGGGAAACACGAACCACTGATTGGACCGCGTGACACGATCTGACCGCCAACAAACAGGAAGAGGAAATAAATCCAAATCCAACATTTACTCACGTCCTCTCATTTGGGTCGGGTCGCAGTGGCCGGTTCAGGAGCCCGTCCAGTGTTCAGCTGGGACATGTGTGGCCCTCCAGCAGGCCGTCTATAAGAGACGGAGAGCTTCGTCTTCCAGCTCAGCTCGTCATCACACAACATACACACAACATACACACAAACATACAAACAACACTACCACACACACATACACAACAATACAACCAACATACACACAACATACAAACAACTACAAACAACATACACACAACATAACACACCCCACATAAACAAACATACAACAACATCATACACACAACATACAAACAACATACACAACACATACAACAACATACACACCAACATACACCACAACATACAAATAAACAACACACACACATACAAACACAAACATACACACAACATACAACCAACATACAAACAACATACACACAACATACACACAACATACAAACACATACACACAAATACACACAACATACAAACAACATACACACAACATACAAACAACAACCATACACCACATACACACACACATACAACAAACATACAACACCCAAACATACAAACACATACACACAAACATACACAACAAATACAAACAACATACACAAACATACAAACAACATACAAACAACATACAACAAATACACACAACACATACAAACAACCATACAAACAACATACAAACAACATACACACAACATACACACAACATACAACAACATACACACAACATACAAACAACATACACACAACATACAAACAAACATACACACAACATACAAACAACATACACACAACATACACACACATACAAACAACATACACACAACATACACACAACAACATACACACAACATAACAAAACAACATACACACAAAACATACAAACAACATACACACAACATACAAAACAACATACACACAACATACAAACAACATACACACAACATACAAACAACATACACACAACATACAAACAACATACACACAACATACAAACAACATACACACAACATACAAACAACATACAAACAACATTACTGCTACCAACTGATACTTCAAGTATTCAAACACACACACACACAACACACACACACACACACACACACACACACACACACTTCCTGTTGAAATAAGGTAAAAACACGTCGACTCGTTGTTTTTGTCTCTGTACTTTATATAAATAATGATCGTACAACACTCCCGGTACCGTCACCTTCTGAAGATTAAAATCTGTTTGATGTCCTGGAAACATCCTGGAAACATCCTGGAAATGTTTCAGACCATCTGAAAGCCTTTAAAAGTCAAGAGCGGCCCCTGGAGGCCGACCAGAACAACAACAACCGAGACCAGAACAGAACCACGAGGCAGGACTGGGTCAGGCTTAAATCCTGGAGGTCTGTTTCAAGGACTTTCATGACTCCTGCTGTCAAATTCTGGATTTTCAGTTCAACTCAAAACAAGGATCAGATCCCTCAACAGCTTCTCACACACACACACACACACACACACCACACACACACACACACACACACACACACACACACACACACACACACACACACACACACACACACACACACACACACAGATGAAAACACTTCTCGTCATCGTCGTCATAGTCATTGACAGGTGAAGAAGGTCATGTGATCTGATCAAAAGTTTCAGTCGGTGTCATTTGATCGGATGTTTGTGGTTCTGATGGTTCGATGGTTCTGATGGTTCTGATGGTTCTGATGGTTTGCACCTTTTCATGGATTCATGAATAAATTAAGTGACGATGAAGATAATCCACGCTCTTGGTTCCTCCTCATTTGGTCACACGTTTTATCGACGTTGTGATCCGCTCCGTTTCCAGCTCGGCTCGGTTTGGCTCAGTTTAAAGAACAGAAACGCGTCACGCTCACAAGAGAACAGAAACACGTTTTAATCTTGGTGAGTTTGACGGTTTCGGTCATGGTCAAATACTGTGAGAGAAAACAGTCGTTTGGAATCAGAACCGTCACGAAGAATCAGCAGGAAAATAAAAACATGATGAAAGACGTCACACAGTGTTAAAAAACAAACTCATGTTTCCAACGAGAGGGAACCAGAACAGAACCAGAGATTCATCCATGAAAACAGCTCGGCCCGGCCCGGTTCAGTCCGGTGCTGTTCCACTTAACACTGATGAAAGTCTGAAACAGCCGTTTGATGATCGCGTCAGCGTTCAGTGGTCTGTTTCACAGTTGAAGGTTGTTTGCAGCCGCTCTGCTCGTCACCAGGTGGCGCTCTCGCCTCATGAACTTAAAAAACAAATGGAGTCTCGCTCAGTGTCAGCTGACCTGTGCGGCGTCGAAGCCGGACGGACCCCCGGTCCTATCCCAGAAGACACCAGGGCGTCTGGTTCTGGTCACACTCCAGTCTGGTGTTGATGACGGTGCAGGGAGCGCCGCTGATGGTCACTTCCTGTCTGGACTCCACCTGGTAACGCAGGTTCGTCAGCCCGGCGTCCGGATCCACCTTAAACTGCTCCTGCAGGGACGAGAGCACGTTAAGACTGAAGACTAAGACTAAGACTAAGACTAAGACAGACTTAGAGATGACTTGGAGACTAACAAACTACATTACCCATGATCACTCAGAGACTCTGCACAGGTGTCAGAGTTCAGAGCTGTCGTAAAACATTTTATAAAAGCTACACATTCATTTTCTGTCATGTAGCTGCAGCAGCTGCTGTAAATGTGTGTTTATTAAACGTTATATAAACGTTATATAAAGGAATGAACCTGTTTCTGAGCGGCGACCCTCTTCTGGTCTCTATTCCTCCAGCCGGGTCGTGGTGTGGGGAAGGGTTTGTATCCGGTCGTGATTGCCGCGGCCGGCCTGAAGAGCTGCAGAGACAGACGCAGACGATGAAGCAGCTCGGAGAACACGGAACACGGAACACGGAACACGCTCATGTGAAGGTCTCATGTTGTTCACCTGTAACTCAGCTTTCCTCAGCCGTCTGTAGAACTCGTCGTCCTCCGACCCCAACCCAGAACCTGTTCGACATCCCGTTACACTGCCAACAGAACCAGAACACACATGCTGAGACAGACACATGCAGCCTGATGACTCCATCTGTGGCGCTGACAGTCATTACATCGTCTCAACCGTCGCTCTGATTATTTTTATTTGGACCAAAACATAAAAACAGTTTGTTGTTTTTGTGGAAACAGTAATCTGATTACATGTCAGAGAACATTACAAACAGGTGTCGTCCAGGATTGTTGTTCCACAGATCTTTGACATCTTTAACAATATGAACTAATAATCGTTGCTAAACAGGTGGAGCAGCTCGTACCATGCCGTAGTGCTCTTGGTGAGCAGCAGGATCCTCACACGTACGTCTTGTAGTGGTAGAGCGGGTGGAGCTCGGGCGAGGCCACGTGGAACGGGCCTGTCTCGGGGAAGCCGTAGTCCAGAGCAGCGTCGTTCAGAGGGCAGCAGGTCCACGTCGGCATGCCAGGTAGTCCGTGTCGTTCCCGCTCTCCAGGTGACCCACGTTGATCAGAGATGCTCGGTTAAACCTGAAACAAACAGTGTGAGGTGAAGACGGCTGCCGAGTGTCGCCCCCTGCAGGTACACCTGGTCCAGGTGTGTCCTCACCTGTAGTGGTCCACCTGGTTGATGACGAGGATCTTGTGCCGGATCTTCTTCTTTTGTGAGGAACGTGTGCATGAAGGGGACGAACACCAGCAGCTCCTCGAAGCGTTCTCTGAACGGCACGACGAGCGCAGTTGTGTGAGGACCCCAGGACGGGTCGTCCGCCGCGGACGCCTGACCGTCGGCCGGGCACGGCGGCTGCGGCAGACCCGGCTGCTGCTGGCCGGGCCGCCCGGCTTCATGCGGCGAGGCGGACATGTCGCCTGACAGCTGGAGCTGCAGCCAGAGCAGAGAGACGAGCAGCAGCACCATGCAGAGCCCCGAACAGCTTGTAGACCGTACATCGACCCGACAGGAACCTGGAGACGAGAAGAAACGACGCAGAGAAACATCAACACTGCATGAAGCGCTGCACGTAACACACACACACACACACACACCACACACACACACACACA
>CM024791.1:27344156-27431913 GCA_014281875.1 Nibea albiflora
TATTATTCATGGCCGCCCGCCTCTAACGGCTCCGCCCGCCTCTCCTCAGGATAACAAGCCGCTCGTTCTCCGACAAATTAAATATCAATCAGGCGGCTCGTCTTCTATCGGCGCCGCGTGTGAGCGGGAATGTGACACGACTCGCCGTGGGGTGGAGGAGGGTGGAGGAGGGTGGAGGAGGTAAATTGCAGGGAGCACCTGTTAGCGGCGGGCTGACTCTAATTGTGTTCCTGTTCTCGGGCCGTTTGCTCGCAGCTTCCTGCGCCGTCTAATTGACATGATTGACTCCTCTGCAGCGCCGACAGTCTGCGGCGCTAAATGGCGTCTATCCGTCCGGCTGCAGATGAGGTCCGTTACCGCGCGGTGCTGATCCGCGAGGCCGCCTCACATCAGACTGATTTATCCCCTCTGGAACAAAATGCCTGTTTATGTGTCGCCGCTGCTGCAGGAGGCTGAGCGCGTCAGGCCTCCTGCAGCTCTGCACTACAGCCAGAGCCGGGCCGAGCCGAGCCGAGCCGAGCCGGGCAGAGCCGGGCAGAGCCGGGCCGAGCCGAGCCGAGCCGGGCCGGGCCGGGCCAGGCAGAGCCGAGCCAGGCAGAGCCGGGCCATGTGTTTTGAATCAGCAAAAGATCCCTCCACCCTCCAAACACCACCCGACGGACACCTGACTGTGTGTGTGTGTGTGTGTCTGTGTGTGTGTGTGTGTGTTATATATGTGTGTGTGTGTGTGTGTGTGTGTTCACTTCAGCTGAGGTGACCTTTAATAGAAATTCCTTCTCGACAATGACCTCGTCATTCAGACCATCAGCCGTTCCAGGAAGTGACATCATCACGCCAAAGCAGGCGTCTCTTCAGCTCGACGTCACTTCCTGTTTACACAGACGTGACCTGAGGACGAGCTGCGTGCTGAGACACAAACTCGTTGTCATGGCGACATCGGGCCACTCAGGAAGAGCCACTGTGGAACTGACTCCTGGAACACTGATGGTCTGTCCTGGTCTGTCCTGTCCTGGTCTGTCCTGGTCTGTCCTGTCCTGTCCTGGTCTGTCCTGGTCTGTCCTGTCCTGTCCTGGTCTGTCCTGGTCTGTCCTGTCCTGTCCTGTCCTGTCCTGGTCTGTCCTGTCCTGTCCTGGTCTGTCCTGGTCTGTCCTGTCCTGTCCTGTCCTGTCCTGTCCTGGTCTGTCCTGTCCTGGTCTGTCCTGTCCTGGTCTGGTCTGTCCTGGTCTGTCCTGTCCTGTCCTGTCCTGTCCTGTCCTGTCCTGGTCTGTCCTGTCCTGTCCTGGTCTGTCCTGTCCTGGTCTGTCCTGGTCTGATTGGACAACAGCCTGGTCTGTCTTCAGACCTGAACTCGTTAAGCTTCATCAGAACTTCGTTAACGAGCTGTTTGTGTCTCAGGTCTCACCATCGCGGCACTAAGCTCTGGTTCTGGTTCTGGTTCTGTTCAGGATGGAGATACAAAGATTGGACTCACCGTTGCTGTAGAGGAGCTGTAGTCTGTAATGAATCCCGTTATTGGTCTTCTCTCCGTTATACTCCTGTCACACACACACACACACACACACACACACACAGTTAGTGTGACAAAGGTGCAACATCGTCCTGTGATACACACACACATATATAACACACACACACACACACATATATAAACACACACACACACAGACACACACACACATATATAACACACACACACACACACACAGACACACACACAGACACACACACATATATAACACACACACACACACACACAGACACACACACAGACACACACACATATATAACACACACACACACATATATAAACACACACACACACAGACACAGACACACACACACACACACACACACACACACACACACACGGACATGTTGAATATTTGATGTTTGTTTCTGAAGTTTTTTTTATGAGAACTGATAATGAGTTTAAATTAAATAATAATATAATTAAAATATTTATTTATCTCGAAACATCTGAAACTAAAAAAATCTGCTGTGACCTTTGACCCCACAGTCAGCTGATCGATCATGTGACTCTCGTGTGTTTAATGAGACGAAGGTCTGACTTTTATCATCATCATCTTTTTATTTCATCTCTTTCCGTCTCCGTCAGCCGGCCGATGCCAAACTGTGCCGCGAGTGTTGGCTCAGTCCCAGTGTGTGTGTGTGTGTGTGTGTGTGTGTGTGTGTGTGTGTACGTGTGTATGTGTGTGTGTATGTGTGTGTGTGTGTGTGTGTGTGTGTGTGTGTGTGTGTCGGGGTGAGAGACTAGAGGTCAAAGCTGAGGTGAGCGAGTGAGTGGGAGGAGGATGGAGAGCCAGCTGGCATCTGATCAAACCACAACAAACAAACACAACCTGTCTGGATATTATGAGTATTATATTAGTATCATTAGTATCATTAGTATCATTAGTATCATTAGCAGTATTAGTAGTATTAGTAGTATTAGTACCATTAGTAGTATTAGTAGTATTAGTAGTATTAGTAGTAGTGATAATAGTATTTGTATTTTACAGTCTGTTCTTCAGTCTAACATTAGCAGCTTTCAGTCCGTCCTTCACGTGACTTCAAACTCTTCAGGAACGTTTCAGGAACGTTTCAGGAACGTTACGTGAGTTTGCCGCTCTGCGTGGTGCATTAGCTGGGGACTATTTTCAGCGGTGGATGAATCCACATTTGGTGTTCTGGTGTTGGTGGCAGCTCACTGATGTGATATAATCATTTTGTATGAATGACACACAGACGGAGCGTCACCTTGTCTTTCTCCACAAAGTCCACGTAGGACGTCCTCTCGATCTCGACCGGCTGGCCCTGCCGGTCGTACAGCGCCAGCACAAAGTGGAAGAAGTTGGACTTCCTCAGGTTGGACGGCGGCTGCTTCTCGAAGTGAGCTCGGGCTAAGCCCACGCCGCTGAAACACAAACACCACAAACACTTATTCAAATGTATATTTTATATTTAAACCTGCACATCAGGACGTTCATCAACACAAAGTAAAGCAGCTGTCTAACAGTGATCTGACACCACGGATCAGAACCGGACGCACAACCGAGTTCAACTAATCTGTGATCAATAATAAAGCAGCTGAATCTGTAACTAAATAAGTAAACGTGCTCGGCTGCTTTCAGGATTTATTGAACCTGTAAAAATTATTAAAATATTTAAATTATTTAAATTGTTTCTGTGTGAAAGTGAAATAAATCAGGAAGGATGGAGGACGACGACGAGGAGCGAGTGGAGAAGTCCTCAGGTGATAACGGACTGATGTATAGTGTGTGTGTGTGTGTGTGTGTGTGTGTGAGCGCGACCTTTTACATTAAAGTTTGAAAAACTGAGCAGACCCAGGAGAGACGGCACCTCCAGTCTGAGAGGACTCACACATATAAATATATTCTAGAGAAACCTTAATGGAACGTTAACGGAACATTTGAACTTCAGGTTCCTGGTTTGGACCCACAGACGGTGTTCAGGTCCAAACACAATGCGAGGTCATGTCTGTAAATATTTTTACAGTTTACGATCACTAGATATTAAAATGTCTGAATTATTCCGGACACGCGTTAGCACGTTAGCACGTTAGCAGCAAACACCAAAATGTATCTGTATTTACAACAATCAAACATTCTCGTTTTTAAATAAAGATTTCTGTTAAATTTGAAAGATTTGATGTTGAATGTGAAAACATGAAGGTTCCTCAGAGTTCTGTGTCAGGCCCGTCCGAACAATTCAAATCTGCTGTGGGAAGACTAATAATAACTAATGGTTTATAATAACTGATGGTTTATAATAACTGATGGTTTATAATAACTGACGGTTTATAATAACTGACGGTTTATAATAACTGACGGTTTATAATAACTGATGGTTTATAATAACTGACGGTTTATAATAACTGATGGTTTATAATAACTGACGGTTTATAATAACTGACGGTTTATAATAACTGATGGTTTATAATAACTGACGGTTTATAATAACTAATGGTTTATAATAACTGACGGTTTATAATAACTGATGGTTTATAATAACTAATGGTTTATAATAACTGATGGTTTATAATAACTGATGGTTTATAATAACTGACGGTTTATAATAACTGACGGTTTATAATAACTGACGGTTTATAATAACTGACGGTTTATAATAACTGATGGTTTATAATAACTGACGGTTTATAATAACTGACGGTTTATAATAACTGATGGTTTATAATAACTGATGGTTTATAATAACTAATGGTTTATAATAACTGATGGTTTATAATAACTGATGGTTTATAATAACTGATGGTTTATAATAACTGATGGTTTATAATAACTAATGGTTTATAATAACTGACGGTTTATAATAACTGATGCTGAAACGGGGTCATGATAAAAATATAATTTATGTTGGAAACTACAGAAAAATAATATAAATATAGAAAGACAAAATATAAGTTCAATATTTTTCTTGATTAAATGAAACATTTGAACACGACGTATACGCGCGTGTGTGTCGAGAGCGGATCGTCTCAGCGTGATGAACAGACATTTATCAGGGGACTATTTTCAGCGGTGGATGGATCCACGTTTGCTGTTCTCGTGTTCGCAGCAGCTCGTTTAACTGTCATTATCAACAAAGCACAAAAAATCAATTCACATTTTATAATAAATTAAAACAACTTTGTCACAAGAAAATATTTAATTTGTAAATTACATTTAAATTAAGATAGTTTAATATTTCATTTATAATATCAAACATTATGTGGATTCTATATCTAAATCTTATTGTGTGTCTGCAGGAATAAATAAAAACAAACATTAAATTATGACACTTAAAGAATCAAATGATTCCTTATCCTGACGTCTGTTTATGAATTTGCTTATTTTATTGTCTCCGAGTGTTTTTCAGCTTCACGTCTGCAGAATATTAAAATCTTTTTCTGAGCGTGGAAGCAGAAAAGTGTCTCTGCGTTCGTGTCGGCAGCTGATTTCAGGAGAAAGTGGATAAAAATCCTGGTTGATCCTGAAATAAAATCGATGCTCCTGCAGGAAGCGACCTCTGCTCTCAGCCCGGAGAAGCTCAAAGTGTCCGAGGGGGAAACGCTCAAAGCAACAGCTGAATATTTTTACATCAATCTCATTTTCCTGCTCATTTTGTTTCCTAAAACACTTTATGATCAATATGATCGCCCGGGCATAGATAAATATTTATTCATGCTCAGGGTTTGTTTTTGGAGACTCGCCTGCTCGCTCTCGGTCTCCGCGTTTCCCGGCTCAGGGGTGTATTCCCCAGACGGCAGATTAATACAGCCGTGACCTTTCTGCACCCCCATTACCAATGCTTAATGCCTCATTTGTAGGCCAGTTTGTTGGAAGCTAATTCTTCCGACTCGCGGCGTTTGGCTGGGCGGACGGCAGCGTGGAGAGTCTGCAGAGGAACTCGGTGGTGGAGGAGGAGGAGGAGGAGGAGGTGGAGGTTCAGGTGTGCGTCGGTCAGGTTTTAAAAGAAGCAGCAGAGTGTCAAAACACGACAGTGTTAAAATAAAACAGGAATCACAGCGCGGCAGACTTCAACACTTTCTCTACCACATACATCCAATGACTTCCTGTGAGAACAAACGTCCACGAGCATCTGTTTTTATCTCTGCTGCTATTTTGATGCACACGGCTTGCTGGAAAAAAACATCGACTGACAGAGCTGCAGGAAAATAGCAGAAACAGGCCGCACGCATTAAAGACGTCAAACAGAGTTCATTTCAGAATAAAAGCTGTAAAAACACGACAGTGACAGACGAGCTGTGAACAAAGTGAAACGTTTAGCAGCTAAAGACCGCCAACAACAGGCGAGAGAGAAAACACTGGACCACAAAGAAATTCATATCACACCAACACACACGAAACTATCTGCAGTTTACAGCAACGATCACCTGAAACACTGACGGCAGGAAGCCGACTGTGTTCACCAAAACACACAAACAGACACTCGCTCCTGTTTCAATGAAACTCTTCACCAGCACAACACAAGAGAATTTATGTTCAAGCAAAACGAAGCGATGGGAGAACCAGAAATTTAAATCATTCGTTATTTACGGAGTTCCTCAGGGTTCTGTGTTCGGCCCGGCACTGTGCATAAACTATATATTAAACGTACATGCAGACGACACACATTTATTCTGTTGTGAGAACTTTTGGATGAAGTCGAAAAGTTCTGATATTATTTAGAATAACGTTCACTGAAACATTGATAAGTAGTGATCAATGATAGGCTGCTGTGTTCACTGTTAGACCGGACTCTGCTGGTTCAGAGGTTCTGTTCACTGGACCTGCGATGTACAGCAGTGAGGGTGTTACACAAACACGCCATCGTCATCACGTGTTCTTATTAAATGTGTGTATGGACACGTTCTGATGTCGGCTGCTGTGACGCCTCGTTGTTGTTGACAGAGCCGCTCGGCTCCAGAAGAGTTTCACAGAAAGCTGTGAGGATGGACGATGAGCGAGACGTGCAGGCCGCTGCTTTGTTCAAAGACCAACATGATCCTGACGCGAATCAAACAAACTGACTGACGCTGAGTTTGGCACCTGTTTCCATCAAAAGCGTCACTTCACCACTGAACCAGCCCATTATGCCCATTACACACGATGCTCTGCAGCACACACGATCGCCGCGGAGCCGCCGCCATCGCCGCCGCTCAGCCTCTCCTCGCTGCTCTGCCTCCACTCAGAAAGCTCGTTAGCATTATTATTATTTCAATTATGCTAATTGTGGCTGCATCCACTCGTCGCCGCGCCTCGCATCCGGCTGTTAGCACTTGGCACAAGGTGTAATAAAAACAGTATCGATGGCACACGGCTCGCTCGAACATGCCCTGAGTGTAAATCACACACACACACACACACACAGAACAAACACAGCGAGGCAAACGAGCACCGCGGCCGATGTTTCCACCACAAAGCCTGAAATTAAAGGTCAGCAGGAGTCGTGTCGAACACTCTGCAAACAATTACTGAGCAAGACACACACACACACACACACACACACACTGAATATTGCATTAAAAGCTGTGAGTTCATGTTTTCTGTCCTCAGATGAATCGAGCACGTCGTCTTTATTATTTATTAATTTATCTAGCGTTGAATCTGTTTTCAGGTGACACGAGGCGGCACGTGAGAGACACCGAGCTCAAACACACACATTCAAAATAAAGCTTCAGCTTCTGCCTGGTGACACTGAACTTCAAGTCCAGCTTCATTTGAAATGTGACACAGAAGGTTCTCCAGAGAACGCATCGAGAACATGTTTGACCTGCAACAACAACGAGCTCAGACTTCAGACCTGAGGGCTACACTGAAGGTGAAGAGCACCTGACTGACAGTGGAGCCTACATTTCCCATGATGCACCCGGATAATTAGAGCCTCTTGACACAACGTTTAATAATTAGTTTGGATCTAAGATGTCAGACGCCTTCCAGCAAATTCAAGGCCTTTTAAAGGACTTTCCAGGCCAAATTCCCTCTGATTCAAGGATCCAACTCAGCACAGTTAGAGTACTGTTACACACACACACACACACACACACACACACACCAACCATGACATTAATCAAACAGGAGATGGAGTGTGACCGCTGTTTGAGTCTTTAACCAGCGTGGCCCGCCACCTCACACACACACACACCAGCCTAATGAGCCATACAGCACACACACATACTGACACACACACACACACACACACACACCAGCCTAATGAGCCATACAGCACACACACATACTGACACACACACACTGTATGTGGCTCGCTGCCAGCATGTTAATCAAACAAACAGTGGATGTTTAAATCTGATTCACAGCAAACACACACTGACAGGACTCACTCATGCTAACACATGCTAACAGACAGTGTCCAGTCTAACAGTGAACACAGCAACAGAACCTCTGAACCAGCAGTGTCCAGTCTAACAGTGAACACAGCAACAGAACCTCTGAACCGGGTTTGGCTCCTGGCTTCCCGGGCTGAGTCAGTTCAGTTAGCTACACGGCTGACCGAGCTAACCACAGTTAGCGCTTCACTACTGATCAATGTTTCCATCATGAAGTCTGTAAATCAGCTCGGTACTGTAACATTATTCCCTGTTGGACTCAGAAGCTGAGCTCCAACCTGGTCTGATACGGCTGCTGAGCCCGGTTCTGTTAGCATGCTAAAGCAGATTCAGTTAGCAGCAGCTAATTAGCAGTTGGCTACTTTAGCTAGTGCCTATGCTAAAGCTAACTGTCCATCAGGAAACTTTTTGACATCATTGTTTGTTTTGGCTCTTAAACTGGGTGTAAATGTAATTAGTACCACACACACACACACACACACACACACACACACACACACACACACACACACACACCATCAGGCCTCTCTAATTGCCGTGGACGTCGTGTGTTTGGACGGTTAAAATATGCACATATTGTTTGTGTACAGTACGGAGTGTGTGTGTGTGTGTGTGTGTGTGTGTGTGTGTGTGTGTGTGTTGATTTATGCAAGACTGCACAATTACCCACGAATACATTTAGCCAATCACACACACACATATTACACGCACACGCACACACACGGTTAGATCTTATTAGGCGTGTAATATGAACTAATGAGTTGAGGCTGAAACATGGTGAGAAGACAGCGTGTGTGTGTGTGTGTGTGTGTGTGTGTGTGTGTGTGTATTTTAACTTGTGGCTCCTTTTGAAAAAACAGATTTTACATTTTTTCTTTCTTAGACGTAATCAGATTACATTACTACTGTTTCACTAGTTACCTAAAGTAATCAGATTACATTGTAAATGTATTCGTCTGCGTTCGGCCTCAGGAACTGACTTCTGCGTTTTCTGTTGGTTTGAGGATCACAGTGCATTGTGGGAGGTTTCCTGGCCCGCTGTGGGTCGGACGGCGGCGGCGGCGCCGTCGGGGAGGAAACGCCCGCTGACTGATTTCCACTCGTGCACCTTAATCGTGTGTGTCATTCCTAATTAGGGCGACTGGCTCGGGGAAACGGCGGCTCGATGCTGAAATGGCTGCTCCTGTCATGCTGCAATTACCAACAAATTAGTCTTTAGACTGAGGGGCTTCTGCACGCGCTCACACACTCTGACCGACTGTGTGAGAGTGTGTGAGCGGTGTGTGTGAGCGGTGTGTGTGAGCGGTGTGTGTGCTAATTAGTACGTTCTGTGAGGTGTTCAATGTGTGAAAATGCTTCATAAAAGCAGGCGAAGCTTCACGGACGTCAAACTCGACCTGCAGCTGTTTGTTCTGACAACAACAATACACACACACGTTCTGCGTGCTGCGTTCAGGGTTCACTGTTTTACAGGTTTGAACTTGATGTTTTAACGTTTCATCTTCAGATTATTTCAAACTTTTTTTTTTTTTTTTTTTTTTATAAAATCGAGCCTGCGGTGCGTTCAGGGTCCAGCAGAGCTGCAGTTTGGATTTGATGCCACGTGAATAAAACTGAATTCAAATAAATTCTAAATATATAAATTTAAATGTATATTTTAATGTCTGACAGTAAATTAATCTGCAGGTTTAGACTCCGGCCGTGCTGCGTTCAGGGTTCAGACGTGACGCGGACACGTTAAAGGTTTAATATGTGAAAAGATGCAAAACAAAAATAAATGTCCATTTTGTGTTTTTCGTCAGTTTTATTTATTAAAGTCCAAATAAATAAAATATTTTACTGACTGACGACGTCGCTCCGACTTCGTTCATTTAAACTAACAAAATATTTTAGATTTTTCTTTAATCGGTCGAGCTCGGGTCGTGGTGCGTTCAGGGTTCCGTAAATGAACTCGACTCACACACAAGTTCACACACTGATGTCGCAGCATCGACTGTCGGTGTACGACCCGCTCTGCGACCAGGTTTGGTCACATGTTTAATTAATTAATTGATTAATTAGCAGGTTCAGTGTGGTGTGTTCAGGGTTCAGTAAATCTGAGTGTTCGTGCTCAAAGACTTGTTTCTGTTTGAGTCTTTCAGCTCTCAGGATGGATGAAGAGTCGGAGCGATGCAGCTGCACGTTTTCACGACTCAGCTGTTTCCTGTGAAACACATCCTTTACCCTGACACACACACACACACACACACACACACACATTAGCGTGGTCACCTGCTCACTCGGGTTAATTGTTTGCAGATTTTTAGCGTCGCTGCTTCTGATTACGTGCTCGGCCTGCAGCGGCTGCCGCTCGCTGAGGCCACGAGGAGACAAAAGAGGCGCGCTCGAGTGTCGACGCTTTATTTACACAAGTCAACTTCACTTCCAGCGGCGGCGGCGGCGGCGAGGACGACGTGTCGGGGAGAATTTACAGTAACGAGGCTGACGTGGCATCTGCCGGCTGTTTAATTATCTAACACGTTTTTTAAGGCGGCGTTCAGGAGCGTTTAATTGTGTGTACGTGAAGAGCAGCGGGGGAGGGGAGGTGTTGACAAATGCAAATGCTGCAGGAGGAAGTTCATTTTCTCACCCGGGTGGGAAAACAAGACGTCTGAGAGGAGAAGGAGTCAGCGAGCGGTGTGGAGGCCTCAGCTGACCTCCTCACATCCATCACTGCCAGACTCTACAGATCCCTGACCTCCACCCTCCTCCCTCACACCTACACACCCGCCCGCCCCCGGGGGACGCCGAGCGGAACGCCAAACGCCCGATGATTGAGCCAATGACGAATGAAGAGGGGAATCCCCCCGTCGGCCATTATTCACCTCATCCAAACCTACCTGAACTCCCCCGCCTCCCCCCAACCGAGCCGGGGAGCCTGTAGTTTATAACGCGCCTCCACCTCCTCCTCCTCCACCTCCTCTAACCCCACCGGACGGAGGCAGGATGGATCGGCTCGCTCTTTTCTACAGCGAGGTGTCAGGGCGGGTCGAGGGAAATCTGTTCACCTGAAGCTTCAACACACACACTGACACACACTGTAACACACACACACTGACACACACTGTAACACACACACACTCGTGTCTGAAGTTTCTTTGACTCGTCCTGTAAACTTCAGATTTAAAAGATTTTAAACTTTAATAAAAAAACGAGTTTCGACCGTTTTCCAGGAACGCGGACACGTTAACGTCTGAAGATCCGAATCTGAGCGATCACGGAAGACGATGTCTGAACACGGCGAGAGTTTACAGTTTATAGACTCGACGCCGTTTCACGTCTTTAACATGTTCAGCGTGTTTCACGTGTTTCACGTGTTTCACGTGTTTCCTTTGACGTTCAGACTTTCTTAGAGACGTTTTGTGGCTGCGACAGATTCGGACGTGAAGCGAGTTCATCAGTTTAAACTTCCTGTGAAGACGCTCACACAGCAGCGTGATGAAGACAAAGATGGCCGAGCAGAGTGTGTGTTCATACATGTAAACACACACACACACACACACAGTGACCGCGCTGACCTTTGACCTTCACAACAAAACCTTTCACAGTCAGCTGATCGTGTCAGAGCTCGTCACACGTTTAATTATCCAGATATTTAAAATCTGACAGTTCCAGAACTTTCACCGACTTTCCTCTAAATAAAAATATTCACGTCTGACACGATTCAGCTGAAGCTGAGCCTCCGTCAGAGCCTCCATCAGAGCAGAGCCTCCATCAGAGCCTCCATCAGAGCAGAGCCTCCGTCAGAGCCTCCATCAGAGCCTCCGTCTGTGCAGCAGAGGTGTGTGTGTCAAACATTTGATGATTTTAGCTGAATAACTTCCTGATGAACGTCTGCAGGATTCAACAGATACAAACGTGAGAGCGTGAACTTAAATCAGTGTGTGTGTGTGTGTGTGTGTGTGTGTGTGGCTGCCTCGACATGAACAGATTAATAATCCAAAGAAAACAAGACGTGAAGCCGACAGACGTCCTGAAATCAGTAAATCAGGATCCGACTGACTCGATTTAATCTGAAGGTTTGAACGAGAAAAAAACGGATTGAAAATTTGTTTGATCACATTTATGAAATGATTCAAATGTTTCTGCATCTTTAGTCTGAAACTCAAACATGACACCATCAGAACCACGGCTGGGTTCTGGTTCTGTTTAAAGTCTGAGAGACTCTGCAGGTCCAGATGAAGATTATTATTAATTATCAGGTTTGAAACATGAACGATGGTTTAACGTGTCCGCGATGATCAATAATCCAGCTGCAGATTTTCACAATAAAAGAAATAAAATGTGATCATGTGACAGTCTGATGATCGCACACGGTATTTATTAGATTTATTACAAATATTAGATTCATTAGATTTATATTAGATTCATTAGATTTATATTAGATATGTTACATTTATTAGATTTATTAGATTTCTGGTGTGAAGTCTGACGAGCTTCATGTTTTAATTGATGTGAAATAAACTTTATTATTTTCTGTCTTATTAAATGTGATTGAAGATTTGATCGATAATCCAGCTACAGATTATCGATCAGCTGATTTACTGTTTTTGTTTTTCTTGTTGAAACAATTCAAACATCAGAAAACTGTTTGTTTGTTTGATGGAGACACAAATCTGATTTCTGATTTTTGTCTGTTTGGTTTTTTGTTTTTTCTTGGTGTTAAAATGTTTTTCTGAGTTTTGATCTTCAGTGAAGCAAAAAGATTTAAATTAAAATCTGATTTCTGAGATAATAAATCTTTAATGAATCTTTAGTTGTTGCTTTTTTGATGTTTGTGAACTTTGCTCAGCGGGTTGATGCGTGAAGCTGCGCCGCACGTCCCGCATCGATTTCTCTGAGTTGCGCCTCAAATTTCAGCTTCAGTGAATAAACGAGCTGCTGAGATCAGGACAGGAAGTCACCAAAACAGCGAAGAAGAAAAATGACGATTTATTTGAATATTTTGATGTTTTGTGAATTAAAATGTGTTTGTGTGTTTAAATCACGCAGCTTTGTTCACGCAGTTTTATTTCAGAAATTAAATTAAATTCTGTTTTTTTAATTTTAGGTTTGTTTGTAAAATCTGAATTATCTGTGATTTCTGTAAATTATTATTTTACGGTTTGTCCTGAGCTCCTCGGGGTGAATCTGCGCGCGGGGTCCCGGAGAAGAGCCGCGTGGAGCGGCGGCAGCTCCGCGCGGCTCTTCTCCGGGACCCCGCGCGCACCGAAACACGCACGCCGCATTTGTTTAAATATAAGAGTCAGAGTTGCGGTGCAGGTCACGCAAACATTATTTCAAGTCGAGCTTTGGATCTAAAGACACGCGGGGAGCGCGCGGGAGGGATGCGGCGCGTGTCGGCTCGCAGCGGGCTGCTGCTCGACCCGAAGCCGGCGGAGAGGGTGCAGGCAGGCGGGCGTGAGGCGGAACGGCTCCCCGCTGGAAGGCTGGAGCAGAAATCAGCTGATTAATTTTGAATGTAATAAATCTGAAACAGAATCAGCTGATTTTATTAGTTCAGAGATTAAACGAGTCATCCAGCTGATGTTTGACTCAGTTTAAAGTTTTTTCATTTAATCCGGATTAAAACGCAGAAATCGGCGCGTGCACGGCTTCACTTTGTGTAACACGCCGTGTCAGACTGTGCGTGGACTCTAACTTTGGGGATCGTGTCACTTCTCGCGCGGACCTGACTCTCACCTTCACGCACGGACTTTGTCTAACTGCGGCCCCGCACAGCACGCACATGAAAAGTTGCTTTTCGGGCATGTTGTTACCTCTGGGCCGCTGTGTTGGCGTCCAAAATCCCCGCGCCCTGCATCCAGGAGCGGACCGGGGTCATGCCGGTGGGGAGCGGCTCCTCCTTCATGGTCAGGGCCCCCCGGGGGAGGCTGTCCTGGATGGAGAACATCAAAGTGTCCTTCTGGGAGCTTTGTCTTCACCAGAAACAAGAGAGAAAGAAGAATAATCCTCCCTGTACCAGCCACTCAAAGAAGCCAAAGGACCACCTGGATTAAGGTGGAGAGAAGAGGAGCGATGAGGAGGAGGAAGGAGGGGAGGAGGGAGGACACACGAGCGAGAGAGCGAGCGAGCTTCCCCCAAAAGTACCGGGTCCTGATCCAGAGAAGAGCCCCGGATCCCTCTGGGTTTCTCCGGGCTTGTTTTAGATCCCAGCACCCGGCTCAGCAGCTGCAGCTGCCCGGGCTGTGTGAAGTTAAGAGAAGGCGGAGAGGGCAGCGCAGAGCGGGGAGAGCATCTCAGAGGAGCCGGGGAGAGGACGGAGCACGATCAGCCGGGATCCGGAGAGCCTGACGCCGGGAGGACGGAGCGCGGAGAGCCGGGGATCAGAGGGAGGCGAGCCGCCGCGGAGTGTGGAGAAATGAAAAGTGGGATAAAAAAACACGCCAGCGCTTCAAAAAGGAGTAAAATGAAATGATTAGCAAACAAGAGGGAGGGACGGGCCGAGGAAGGCTGCTGCTCCCGGGGGAACAGGGGGATTGGGCAGCGAGAAATCTCATCCCCCTCCCTCCCCGGCTCTTTATGGCTCCTCTGTCCCGGCGGAGAGCTCCTTCTCCCGGGGTCCGGGGCTCTGGAGCTCCCGGGGGACCGGCGTGGACCGGGAGGGGGGCGGAGACGCCACCAAATAAGGGCAGCTCGTTTGAATATTGCTCGCACCTCTGGCGTGTGATTGGTCCAAATGGCCTCGTTGCGTCATTGTTTTTCAAAACGTACGCCAAATAAGGGTTTCCGCGTGTTCGGGCCGCGCGTGCACTGTAAAAAATGACGTTTGAAAAGGTAAAAACACGTCATGACACCCGCAGCACGTGACGACACAGTCAGCATCAGGTCCGGACAGACTGGACCGGGTCGGCACCGCACGGCTCAGGTCCGCCTCGCGCACACGGCTTCAGATTTTTGGGATTAAGAGGTTTCACGTGCGATAATCTCCTCTGTCATCCCGCGCGCAGGCTGACTGACGCGGGAGGCGCGTGAAGTTGGCACCAATTTACGCACGGACATATGGCGCGCTCACACACACACACACACACACACACACACACACACACACACATTTAAAATGTGTTTTTAGTTTCAGTCTTTAATTTTATTAATAATCTGATTTTTCGGTTTTTTTCGTCTCCAGTTTTTTTCTCGTGGCGGGAAAAGAGTTCCTCTAATTAAGCAAAAAAAATAAATAAATAAAAAACTGAGCAGGCTGATTAAATATTTATCCTCCTTTAGAGCCGCTCACTCCTCCAGGGAATCCTGGAAACGTCTGGAAAGACTGGAAAATATTTCAGTGTGAAGAGAAGTCAGTGAGAACATGATGAAGATGAAGATGATGAAGATGATGATGATGATGATGAAGATGATGATGAAGATGATGAAGATGATGATGAAGATGATGATGAAGATGATGATGATGAAGATGATGAACATGATGAAGATGAAGATGATGAACATGATGAAGATGAAGATGAACATGATGAACATGATGAAGATGAAGATGATGAAGATGAAGATGAAGATGATGAACGTGATGAAGATGAAGATGATGAAGATGATGATGAAGATGATGAAGATGATGATGAAGATGATGATGAAGATGATGATGATGAACATGATGAAGATGATGAAGATGATGAAGATGAAGATGATGAACATGATGAACATGATGAAGATGAAGATGATGAAGATGAAGATGATGAACATGATGAAGATGATGAAGATGATGAAGATGAAGATGATGAACATGATGAACATGATGAAGATGAAGATGATGATGATGATGATGAAGATGATGAACATGATGAAGATGATGAAGATGATGAAGATGATGAAGATGATGAACATGATGAACATGATGAAGATGAAGATGATGATGATGAAGATGATGAACATGATGAAGATGATGAAGATGATGAAGATGAAGATGATGAAGATGATGAACATGATGAAGATGAACATGATGAAGATGAAGATGATGATGATTAACATGATGAAGATGATGAAGATTAACATGATGAAGATGAAGATGATGAAGATGATGATGAACATGAAGATGATGAAGATTATCTGTCCTGTGCTGATTCTAATTTTAATGAATTTATAGTTTTTATGTTAATGAACTCAAATTAATTTGCTTCAAATAAATGAAACAAAAATGTATATATTTATATTTATTAAGAATATTTAAAATGTTATATATGTTGTTTATATATATATATATATATATAAACAACATATATATATATATATATATATATATATATATATATATATATATATATATATATATATATATATATATGTATATATATATATATATATATATATATATGTTGTTTATATATGTTGTTTATATATGTTATTAATATTTAATGTTTGAGTCACACATTTGTTTTTCTGGTTCTGCTTTGAATCTATTCCAGGAATCCTGGAACTCACTGCAGTATTATCAGATGAAGATAAGCGTCCATGACAGCCTTAAATCTCCCTTGATCCCCTTGAACACCTTAAGAATTACCCCAAAACCCCCTTAAAAACACCTGGAACTGTCCAAAGTATTCCTGGAATGCTGAGGCCCCCTTATGATCACCCTTGAAATCTCTTAAGATCTCCAGGAGCTTCATAAAATCCCCTGGAATCCACTAAAGAAGAGCGCTTTAGGATACTCAGACTCGCCTGAATATGAGCAGAACCTTCCTTAGATAACCTGGAATCTGTACTGAACATCCTTAGAACCCCCTGGAAATCCTTTCAGGACTCCAGGACCTTCTTTTAGAACCCCTGAGAAAGGTCCTTGAACCTTCCCTGGAACCATATCCAGGATCCCAGTTTAAGAACTAGTGCCGGGCCGGTCTTTTCAGAATTAAACAAACATTATGAATTCCTTGAATCTGTGTCAGAACCTGAACCTCTCTGACTTCAGAGCCACCGGATCAGAACCAGGCTGAGACTCACCTGTTTGTCCTGCTCTGACTTCATCGATTCAGCAGAACCTGTGGAGCGGACACAGATGGTTCTGTGTTCTGATTGGACGACAGCTCCACTGCAGAATCCAGTCTGCAGGCGCACAGCACCACCCAGTGGACTGGGCCCAGTACTGCGGCCAGAGACAGGTTCAGGTTCATATGACAAGAATTCAAACGGGTCCGGATCAGTTCTGGTTCTGGTCTGTCTGATGTTTTGTCTCATTTTATTTGTATGAAAATAAAAAGTCAAACATGAAACAACCTGATGCAGCTTCAGCACGACAGCATCAATGAACCATGGAGGAGGAGCTGCTCGTAGTCCTCCACCTCCTCCTCCACCTCCTCCACCTACTCCTCCACCTCCTCCACCTCCTCCTCCTCCTCCTCCACCTCATCCTCCTCCACCTCATCCTACTCCTCCTCCACCTCCTCCTGTAGGCTCAGAGTATCCTCTGCTGACCTCCTGTTGGGGGTCATGACCCCACTTTGACCATCTGAGGGACATTTAACCCCCGACACTGAAACACCAACCAGCCACCTCAAACAGTACACACAGAGTACTACAGAGTACTACTGAGTACTACTGATACTACTGATACTACAGCTACTATGCCCACTTTTTGCGACCCAAGCTCCATGACCTCTAAAACCTGGACGTAGTCTCTGTGACGTCCCCGCAGACTGTCTAAAACCTGGACGTAGTCTCTGTGACGTCCCCGCAGACTGTCTAAAACATGGACGTAGTCTCTGTGACGTCCCCGCAGACTGTCTAAAACCTGGACGTAGTCTCTGTGACGTCCCCGCAGACTGTCTAAAACCTGGACGTAGTCTCTGTGACTCACAGACTGTCTAAAACCTGGACGTAGTCTCTGTGACGTCCCCGCAGACTGTCTAAAACCTGGACATAGTCTCTGTGACGTCCTGCAGACTGTCTAAAACCTGGACGTAGTCTCTGTGACGTCCCCGCAGACTGTCTAAAACCTGGACGTAGTCTCTGTGACGTCCCCACAGACTGTCTAAAACCTGGACGTAGTCTCTGTGACTCACAGACTGTCTAAAACCTGGACGTAGTCTCTGTGACGTCCCCGCAGACTGTCTAAAACCTGGACGCAGTCTCTGTGACGTCCCTGCAGACTGTCTAAAACCTGGACGTAGTCTCTGTGACGTCCCCGCAGACTGTCTAAAACCTGGACGTAGTCTCTGTGACGTCCCCGCAGACTGTCTAAAACATGGACGTAGTCTCTGTGACGTCCCCGCAGACTGTCTAAAACCTGGACGTAGTCTCTGTGACGTCCCCGCAGACTGTCTAAAACCTGGACGTAGTCTCTGTGACGTCCCCACAGACTGTCTAAAACCTGGACGTAGTCTCTGTGACGTCCCCGCAGACTGTCTAAAACCTGGACATAGTCTCTGTGACGTCCTGCAGACTGTCTAAAACCTGGACGTAGTCTCTGTGACGTCCCCGCAGACTGTCTAAAACCTGGACGTAGTCTCTGTGACGTCCCCACAGACTGTCTAAAACCTGGACGTAGTCTCTGTGACTCACAGACTGTCTAAAACCTGGACGTAGTCTCTGTGACGTCCCCGCAGACTGTCTAAAACCTGGACGCAGTCTCTGTGACGTCCCTGCAGACTGTCTAAAACCTGGACGTAGTCTCTGTGACGTCCCCGCAGACTGTCTAAAACCTGGACATAGTCTCTGTGACGTCCTGCAGACTGTCTAAAACCTGGACGTAGTCTCTGTGACTCAGACTGTCTAAAACCTGGACGTAGTCTCTGTGACGTCCTGCAGACTGTCTAAAACCTGGACGTAGTCTCATTCCTGTCGTAACGTTGTCAGAACCTTCAGTAGACGTTATCTGAACGTTTCCTGAAGGTTCGTCTGTGGCTGCAGCTCAGTCAGCTCAGTGAAGGCGCAGAGCGCCATCTAGTGGCACAAACAGCTCATCGCGGTCAGAGTCTGAGCTGCAGCATCGATCAGATGATAATTCATTTAAATAATCGATCAGACACAACAGGATCATCGAACATCGATTATGTAACACACACACACGCACGCTGTCAGCTGTGTTCACGTGCGCACACATTCATACAGATTATCATGATTTACCTGAGCTGAGTCACGTGTCGGCTTCCGGCGTTCAGGTGAAAAAACAGAGCGGAGGAATTGTCGTCGTTAAATAGGACGATGTTCGCGGGCTTTACTGGTCATGTGACTAATTCAATTATGTAAATGAGCATGATTGGAAACACCTGCCGGAAAAAAAAACTTTATAAAAACTTTATTGAAAATTCTCAACTTCCTGTTAAATTATGACTGTAAACATATTTAAATAAGATTACAGACTGACTGATGTTTTATTGTTTTATCTGTAGGATAAAAACAGAAAACACATTAAAAACATTAAATAGTTTCAGAATTTATTTTAAAAAAGTAAAATAAATATTTTGAGGAACACGTTTGTAAAACATAAAAATATCACTATTAATGCCATATTTGTCATAAACTTTGAATATTATGATAATAAAATGTGATGAAATGAATAACAACTTACTAAATGTAAATATGTGAATATATTTATTCATTGTTTTTATCCCTCACAGTGAAAACAATAATCCTAATTAATATTCTAGAATAAAATAAAGAATACTGACAACAACAACAACACGAATACTACTACTACTACCAATAATAATAATAATAATAATAATAATAATAATAATAATAATAATAATAATAATAAAACAGCCGCTGTCGTCCATGTTGTGGTTCGTCGTGTTTCGGTCTCCGGAATCTGAGGCGGAGTGAGCCCTCCTGCTGCCGGTGCTCTGACAGCTGCTCTCTGGGTAACGGAAGACATTTTGAGCCTGCGGTCGGTCCGGTTCGTTATTCGAGTGTCAGCCTGAAGTCCGGGCTGACGTGCTGGAGAGTCGGTCTCCACGCTGAGCTGCAGTCGGTAACAGAGAGAAACATTCCGTTTGTAGTTTAACCGGCGGATGTAGCACAGCTAGCTTAGCTCACAGCTTCTGAAGCTAGCACAGATAGATGCTAGTTAGTTAGCGGCAGCTAGCTGGCCTGCCCTCCTCCTCCCTCCTCCTCTTCCTCCTCCTCCTCCTCCACCACCTCCACCTCCTTCTCCTCGACAGCCGGTCCCTTCACGCAGACACAATGGCTTTAAAACGGATTTCCAAGGTAACGAGCTCCCGTTTCATCACCTTTATCCCGGCGGGCCGGTTTCGTTCATGTTCGTGCGCCGTTAGCTTCACGGCTAGCACCGTTAGCTCGCCCGCAGCCGATGACACAACATTAACGGTTATCGGCTCCGAGCTCCGGTTTGCGGTGTCAGTGTGCGGTGTCAGTGCGGGGCTGGAGGCGGGTTGTTCTCACCGGAGTCCCCGGTACTCTGTGACAGAAACTCCTCCGGAGGGTCTGAACGGGAAACAGCGCAGCTGATGTTAGCTTAGCTTCAGTCACAGGCCTGACGCTGTCAGCCTGTTTATTAATATTAATAACTCAGATCAGTGACATGATCATCAGGTCATAACAGACTCTGTAACTGCCAGTTTCATCTGTCCTCAAACTAAACACACAATCTGAAATAATCCAGATTATGTTTCATCAGTTAGTGACTCAACACTGACTGATAATCTGAGAACAGAGAACACGGACAGACACACACCACCATCATCATCATCATCATCATCATCATCATCATCACCATCATCATCACCATCATCATCATCATCATCACCATCATCATCACCATCATCATCACCATCACCATCATCATCATCATCACCATCATAATTATTATTATTATTAACAACAACAATAATAACATTCATATTGTATTTCCTCCTGTGTTGTCTGACTGACAGTCTGTGTCTAAAAGCTGAACTGAATCAGTCAACAAGAAATGAACGACGTGCTGCTGTGAACTACAGTTACATCATCAAACAGTGACGATCACACAGCTACTGTCACAACTTAATGACATCAATATCAGCAAGTTTCATCAGAAAACACACACACACACACACATATATATATATATATATATATATATATATATATATATATGTGTGTGTGTGTGTGTATATAATCAGTGATTAGGACAACAGGCTTAGGTTAGCTTCAGGCTAACAGTGTTTTTAAACTGTGAGGCCAGACAACACTGAACCTGACAGCAAACATTAAGACTGTCTGTGATCTGTGACTGATCTTAAAGACTGTCTGTGATCTGTGACTGATCTTAAAGACTGTCTGTGCTCTGTGACTGATCTTAAAGACTGTCTGTGATCTGTGACTGATCTTAAAGACTGTCTGTGCTCTGTGACTGATCTTAAAGACTGTCTGTGATCTGTGACTGATCTTAAAGACTGTCTGTGATCTGTGACTGATCTTAAAGACTGTCTGTGATCTGTGACTGATCTTAAAGACTGTCTGTGATCTGTGACTGTCAGTCTTTAGGTCAGTGCTCTCTCTCTCTCCAAACTCGGTGCAGCTGAAAGCCGAGCCGGGCCGAGCCTGTATGTCACATACCAACACAGACCTGCAGCCTGGAAACTGAACCTGGTCCTATAAGCAGATCCTGATCCGCCTCACCAGAGTAAAAATAGACGTGCTGCTCACACGGCAGGACGACCACGACCCGAAAGTTGATCAATCGTAGACATTAATGTTAGCGACAGAGAGCTGACTCATTCATTTAATTTTAGTCTCCATGAAGTCAAACCTGTTTAATAAGCTAACCGCTAATTAGCTGCTGCTAACTGAATCTGCCGTTAGCATGCTAACAGAACCGGGCTCAGCAGCCAGAGTGGACCGGGTTAGCCTTGAGACCAACAGGGAATAACAGTACCGAGCTGATTTACAGACTTCATGATGGAAACATTGATCAGTAGTGAAGAGCTCGGTCAGCCGGGTACTGACTCAGCCCAGGATGCCAGGAGCCAAACCCGGCAAGAAAACCAGCCCGATAGGCTGCTGTGTTCACTGTTAGACTGGACACTGCTGGTTCAGAGGTTCTGTTGCTGTGTTCACTGTTAGACTGGACACTGCTGGTTCAGAGGTTCTGTTGCTGTGTTCACTGTTAGACTGGACACTGCTGGTTCAGAGGTTCTGTTGCTGTGTTCACTGTTAGACTGGACACTGCTGGTTCAGAGGTTCTGCCGCTGTGTTCACTGTTAGACTGGACACTGCTGGTTCAGAGGTTCTGTTGCTGTGTTCACTGTTAGACTGGACACTGCTGGTTCAGAGGTTCTGTCGCTGTGTTCACTGTTAGACTGGACACTGCCGGTTCAGAGGTTCTGTCGCTGTGTGTCACTGTTAGACTGGACACTGCTGGTTCAGAGGTTCTGTTGCTGTGTTCACTGTTAGACTGGACACTGCCGGTTCAGAGGTTCTGTTGCTGTGTTCACTGTTAGACTGACTTCATCATTCAGTCGTCTCTGATGTTTAAGCATATTTAACTTCTTTAAATCTGTTTTCCACTTCTGCTCATTCTGCTCTCTGATTGGTTGATCCAAACTTTAGCTGGTCAGTGAAGCAGCTCTTCACTAGTTTGTTCTCTGATCATGTTTGATCATCAGGAATGAAGAAGATAAATCTTCTCTGTGTTCTCTACTGTTCGGTTCAGGTCAAAATCTGATTCAGTCAAATAAAATAAAACAAAACAAAGATCTAAAAACTGATCACAACATGTCTCCTCTTCTCCTCCTCTTCTCCTCCTCTTCTCCTCCTCCTCCTCCTCCTGCTGTGTTTTCAGGAGCTCACTGATCTGTCCAGAGATCCTCCGGCTCAGTGCTCAGCCGGGCTGTCGGTGGAAGACAGTAAGACTTTTATTTTGTTAAACAGACTGTTATGTCAGACAGACAGGAAGTCGACTTCATTAACTTCCTCCTTCTTCTTCTGTTTCAGTGTTTTCATTGGCAGGCGACCATCATGGGACCTGTACGTATCAACGGACCTCACATCAGCACAAACTGATCTGCTTGTTTTTAGGGCTTTATTTTGAAAGGAATGAGCTACTGCTACTTTAGCATGTGGTGCAGACTGAAAGTTTAGCTAATGTGACTCATCATTCATGTGTGGTTAATATGTTCAATGTGTAATGTAATGTGTTCCCTCTGTGTTCCCTCTGTGTTCCCCTCTGCCTTCCCCCCATGTTCCCCTCTGTGTTCCCTCCGTGTTCCCCCTGCATTCCCCCATGTTCCCTCTGTGTTTCCCTCTGTGTTCCCTCCGTGTTCCCCCTGCATTCCCCCGTGTTCCCCCCGTGTTCCTCTGCATTCCCTCCATGTTCCCTCTGTGTTCCCTCTGTGTTCCCTCCGTGTTCCCTCCGTGTTCACCCCGTGTTCCCTCTGCATTCCCCCCCGTCGTTCCCTCCGTGTTCCCCTCCGTGTTCCCCCCTGTGTTCCCTCCGTGTTCCCTCCGTGTTCCCCCCCGTGTCCACTCCGTGTTCCCCCGTGTCCTCTGCATTCCCCCGTGTTCCCTCCGTGTTCCCTCCGTGTTCCCCCTGTGTTCCCTCCGTTGTTCCCTCTGTGTCCCCCCGTGTTCCCTCTGCATTCCCCCGTGTTCCCTCCGTGTTCCCTCCGTGTTCCCCCCGTGTTCCCCCCGTGTTCCCTCTGCATTCCCCCCGTGTTTCCCTCCGTGTTCCCCCTGTGTTCCCTCCGTTTCCCTCTGTTTCCCCCTGTGTTCCCCCTGTGTTCCCTCCGTGTTCCCTCCGGTGTTCCCCGTGTTCCCTCCGTGTTCCCCCTGTGTCCCTCTGTGTTCCCTCCGTGTTCCCCCTGCATTCCCCCCAATGTTCCCTCTGTGTTCCCTCTGTGTTCCCTCCGTGTTCCCCCTGCATTCCCCCCCGTGTTCCCCTCTGCATTCCCCCCATGTTCCCCTCTGTGTTCCCTCCGTGTTCCCTCCGTGTTCCCCCAGTGTTCCCTCTGCATTCCCCCCGTGTTCCCTCCGTTTCCCCCCGTGTTCCCTCCGTGTTCCCTTCCGTGTTCCCTCCGTGTTCCCCATGTGTTTCCCTCCGTGTTCCCTCCGTGTTCCCTCCGTGTTCCCTCCGTGTTCCCCCTGTGTTCCCTCCGTGTTCCCTCCGTGTTTCCCCCCGTGTTCCCTCTGCATTCCCCCCGTGTTCCCTCCGTGTTCCCCCGGTTCCCTCTGCATTCCCCCCGTGTTCCCTCCGTGTTCCCTCCGTGTTCCCCCTGTGTTCCCTCCGTGTTCCCTCTGTGTTCCCCCTGTGTTCCCCCTGTGTTCCCTCCGTGTTCCCTCCGTGTTCCCTCCGTGTTCCCCGTGTTCCCTCCGTGTTCCCCCTGTGTTCCCCCTGTGTTCCCTCCGTGTTCCCTCCGTGTTCCCTCCGTGTTCCCTCCGTGTTCCCCGTGTTCCCTCTGTCTTCCCCCTGTGTTCCGTGCTCTCTCTTGCAGCCGGACAGTCCCTATCAGGGCGGTGTGTTTTTCTTGACGATCCACTTCCCCACAGATTATCCCTTCAAACCACCCAAGGTGAGTCTGACTTCAGGTAGACTGACAGAGCTCCACCAGCCTGAAGGTTCTTCTGTGGTTTGTGTTGAGTTTTAAAATGTTCCACATTTTAAACAGACTTTGTCAGCTGACCTCAGAATCCGGTTCTGTTCTGTTCTTCGTCAGGTCGCCTTCACAACAAGAATTTATCACCCAAATATAAACAGTAACGGCAGCATCTGTCTGGATATATTGAGGTCACAGTGGTCTCCAGCACTAACCATCTCTAAAGGTACGGCCCAAACATCCGCCTTCATCAGTCAGGTTAACGTTCAGACAACGTTCTGACAATGTTTTCTGTGTGTTCTCCTCCACAGTCCTTTTGTCCATTTGTTCTCTGTTATGTGACCCGAACCCGGACGACCCGTTAGTGCCAGAGATCGCCCGCATCTACAAAACAGACCCTGTTAGGTGAGAACCCACGACGTCCGTTAGCCGCAGGAACAGACGATAATTAATCATCTGATGAGCTCGTTAAAGCAGCTAACTATTAGCTGTCTATTCTGGCTTCAGAACCGGGCTCCCCGTTGAACACGGCCAGCACAGGATACAGTACTGAGGTCATTCAGAGTTTCCTGAACACATCCGGAACAGACACCGTTAGCTTAGCTGGGATCACCTCAGTTCTGTGTTCCTCTGTTGGTCTCGGTTCTGTTTGGTTCTGGTCAGTCCACAGGACCTCGCCATGACAGCTTCCTGTTTGTTTCAAAGATAAACTCTTCATCGTCCCTCGTCTTCATTAACGAGGTGTAGTTGTGTTGTGCTGGCCCGGTCCGCGTTCAGGTGTGTTCTGTTCTAACCGTCCTGCTTGGTCTCAGGTATAACAGACTAGCGAGGGAGTGGACAGAGAAGTATGCCATGCTGTGAGGTCAGAGGTGAGCTGTCGTCTGATTGGAGCACAGTGTCTCACTGCTTCCTGTCTGTCTCTGAGCATGTTGATGCAAAGCATGGCTCCGACAGAGACCCAGAGTCCACCAGGACCGCTGCTCCTTCACGGTTCAGAACCTTCAGAACCAGGCTGAAGCGTGAAGAAGCAGCGGCGTGTCTCTGATGCTTTGATGCATGCAGACGAAATTTAAGCTGAGTCAGACCGGACCGATCACATGACTTCTGTGATGACATCATCAACATGAAGGGAAACATGGACCTGATGTTCACAGCGGGCTTTCAGACGGTTCAGTACTGAACAGAACTGACTCAAGAGTCCGATAATTGATCGACTTTAAAGATCCAAACGAACGTGACGACGTAAACAAACTGCTCGTCTGCTGGGACTGAATCAACTGAGCGCGCTCAGACAGAACTATAAATCTGAGCTTCAGCAGTGACGTGAGCGAGCGAACCAAATGTACGTCTGACGTTCAAAACATTCCTGTAGCAGCTCAACACGATTCTTCTCTCGCAGTCATGCCATTTTCCCGCTCTTTTTTTCCCGCTCTTTTTGGGGATTTTCGTGGTCTGTCAGAAGTTCCATTAAATGATTAATTAAAGTCCAAATCTGAAGCAGAACAAACATCACTGATTCTCGTTATAACAGTTTATAAACATGAAGCTGAGATTAAAACTATATTTTTAAATTCAGATTATTAAAGTGAAGCAGATGAAATATGAAGTACAGGTGGAGTTCATGGTCAACGCTCAGGTTCACAATCGTTAACGAGATATTTGACGACTCCGCTCGACGTCGTTCTTCTTCGCTCAAACATTCGACGATTAGAAGAAAAATATTCTGATCAGGTGCTCGTCCAGCACGATGAGAAGACTCAGTAAACTGGTCGAAAGCTCCACAACAACTATTTATAGAAAAAAACTCATAAGTGAAGACGTGAAAACTTTGAATGTGTGTGAAACATCAGGCATGGCATCGACCGCCTCTGTGTGAACACCTGACGGACATCAACTGACGGACATCAACTCACCTGACGGACATCAACTGACGGACATCAACTCACCTGACGGACATCAACTCACCTGACGGACATCAACTCACCTGACTGACATCAACTCACCTGACGGACATCAACTCACCTGACGGACATCAACTGACGGACATCAACTGACGGACATCACCTCACCTGACGGACATCAACTCACCTGACGGACATCAACTGACGGACATCAACTGACGGACATCACCTCACCTGACGGACATCAACTCACCTGACGGACATCAACTCACCTGACGGACATCAACTGACGGACATCACCTCACCTGACTGACATCAGCTCACCTGACTGACATCAACTGACGGACATCACCTCACCTGACTGACATCAGCTCACCTGACTGACATCAACTGACGGACATCACCTCACCTGACTGACATCAACTCACCTGACGGACATCAACTCACCTGACGGACATCAACTGACTGACATCAACTGACGGACATCAACTGACGGACATCACCTCACCTGACTTACATCAACTCACTGACTGACATCAGCCTCACTGACGGACATCAACTGACGGACATTCACCTCACCTGAGACTGACATCAACTCACCCTGACTGACATCAACTGACGGACATCAACTGACGGACATCAACTCACCTGACTGACATCAACTCACCTGACTGACATCAACTGACGGACATCAACTCACCTGACTGACATCAACTCACCTGACTGACATCAACTGACTGACATCAACTGACGGACATCAACTGACGGACATCACCTCACCTGACTGACATCAACTGACGGACATCACCTCACCTGACTGACATCAACTGACGGACATCACCTCACCTGACTGACATCAACTCACCTGACTGACATCAACTGACTGACATCAACTGACGGACATCAACTGACGGACATCAGCTCACCTGACGGACATCAACTGACGGACATCAGCTCACCTGACGGACGTCTACATGACGAACTCAGCAGACAGACATCGCCTCACCTGCCAGGTGTGTCTGACTGACGAAGTGTTTGTGTTTGTGTGTGCAGGTACAACAAGACAGCTCAGGACTGGACTCAGAAATACGCCCATGTGATCGGCCCTCGTCGTCACAGCTGAACAAACTGTTTGATTTTCTCATGTGGCCACGCCCCCTCCTGTCATCAGCCAATAACGGCAATTTGTTCACGTTTCTTTTGGTCGACTTGAAATGCTTTTAAATTTTCCCTTTTTTCTGCTTCCTGAATGAAACAACCAGAGAAGAAGAAGAAGGCTGGAGGACTCTGAGCTGTGAATGTGCCAATTGAAACACACCACGAAGAAGAGTCTGTTACAGAATAAATAATCTTTAATGCATGTCAGTGAGTTGGTTCATGTGCTGCTGAGATTTTTAAAGTCAGAAAAAAAGTTTTGGTTTTATTCTGTTTTTGTTGTTTTTCTTATTTTTGACTTTTTGTTTTAGACGAGAGCCGTTAGTTCATCCATCATCCAACACTGTTCTCCTCTTTTTGCACTGAAGATGATGAAACTCCGAGCTCTCAACGGCTGCTGCTGATCGATCAACTAATCGCTCTGTGATGTGTTTTTCTCAATAAAGTTGAACAAATTGCACTTTTCTGTCGTTCCGATTTATTTTAGACAGTCTGCGGGAACGTCACAGAGACTACGTCCAGGTTTTAGACAGTCTGCGGGGACGTCACAGAGACTACGTCCAGGTTTTAGACAGTCTGCGGGGACGTCAGAGACTACGTCCAGGTTTTAGACAGTCTGCGGGGACGTCAGAGACTACGTCCAGGTTTTAGACAGTCTGCGGGGACGTCACAGAGACTACGTCCAGGTTTTAGACAGTCTGCGGGGACGTCTCAGAGACTACGTCCAATTAAACAGCTGTGAATAATAGAACAGCACTGAGACTTTAACTACGTCACAACTGTTCTAATATTACGTATACGCAATGTTACATTAACGTTATCATCTGAACATTTTTCTGAAGTTTAAAAAAACATTTCCAAACCAATAACTAACATTCACACAACCTGATCATACTGAAGTCACCTAGTGTTTCTGTAACGTTGACAGAACGTTCCAAAATAGACGTTCTCAGTTTGAACTAAAGAAATTACAGGAGCCGTTCTGTTATTCTGAATATGAGCACGGCTCTGATGAACTCTGATGCGGCCGTGCTCATATTCAGAATAACGGCACTCAGCTGATCATGAACTCACGTCACACATTTAAATATAAAAAACTTTATTTAAAAAATAAACCAATGAGAAGCTCATGCTGAACTGTACAGTGCAGAGCAAAGATATAAATATCTGTTGGACACAGAAGCTTTGGTTTCACACTGAGAAAAAAAAAACTCACAGCTCTGGACTTCCTTTCCCACAATGCCTTGCATCATGTTATATTTTCTCTTGAAGTAGCTAGGCTAACAGTTCCCCCTGCTGCCAGTCTTTTTGCTAACACGCATCGACAGACTGAAGACAGATGAAGACGCTTTGAGGAAAGTTTCAGTGGTGAGACGACAGAAAAAACAAACAGCCCTTAAAATTAAAAAACACTAACAGGTAAAAAATGAATCTTTAAACATGCACACGATGTTTCCACGTCTGCCTGTCCAACACTCACACGTCCACGTTTTTATGGATTCCTCGTGTTCACGACAAGAAACCTCGTCGCTCACCTGTGGCCTCTTTATTAGGAACACCTGTACGGTCGATCTGAAGTTTATCAAACTTTAAATCATCTGACCATGTCAGAAAGGTTCAAACATTTATCCTCCACATATAAACACGTCTCACATAAATGTCATAAATATGTGATGTAAATATGTCTCACATAAATGTGCTTATAGATTCAATAAACGAACGCATCATTCTTAATTAAACACCGTTCGTAACGAGTTCTTTGTCTTGAGTTCATTCTAACATTAGCTATCAGATGTAGCTAGGCTGCTCATGATTAACAGAGTGTTAAGTGTGCCCTGCTGTGCGGCTGTCAGGCTGTCACATGAACAGGAGGAATCATCACACGCGTGTGAACACGTGAGCGTCGTACTGAGACACACGTGAAGACGTTTGGATCCTTTCGGGCCTCTTTACAATCGTTTCAGTATCGTTAGCACCTTTCCCCTCGCTCGTGGACGCCGGACGTGTCCGCCAACAGGACATGACTCAAAGATGGACGCTCGAGGACTCGGATCAGTTTCAGTTTAAACCCAGCTGGCTCCTGATTGGACGGTGGAGTGTAGTGTGGGCTGAGAGTCGTCGACGTTTAAACACACAAACAACATCGTCGGGTTAAAAAAACACATTTCATTAAAAACTGTTAAAACGTTTGTGAAACATTCAGGAAACACTTCCTGTGAGGGACCAACTCCATTGATGATTGGATGATTGTGCTTTTTCTGCCCGGAGACGGCCAATCAGGCGGTCACGCCGTGGAGAGCTCCACCCCGCTGTCACACACGCCGCTGTCGAGCCGAACGTCCACCTTCAGATCCCGAACCCGAGCGCTGAGCGCCTCGCCTGAAGACAGAGCACAGCTGAGGCACGCGTCGTCACGGAGACAGACGGGTTTACGGGTTTGACATGTCATGTGACGCTCACCTATCGTCTCATTGGTCATCTGCATTTCCTGGTTGTCAAGGTGACGCAGTGCCTCCTCCAGGACGCTCAGTGCTCTGCACTCCCCGACTGACCTCAGACCAGCCAACAGGTCTGTGACGGTCCCGCCTGAAACCTGCAGGAGAGCGGACTTCCTGTCAGCTGATCAGGGCTCAGAGATCAGTGTGTGTGTGTGTGTGTGTGTGTGTGTGTGTACCTCGTAGCTGTCCAGCAGTGTTTTGGAGGGAGACGGGCTCAGCCTGAAAGCCGTGTTCAGGATCCCGAGGCCCAGACTGTGAGCCAGACTCTCCCAGCATCCTTCACTCTCCAGAGCGCGACACACCTGCTGCTTCACCTCCACGTCCAGGCTGACCAGGTCACCTGCGCGCGCACACACACACACACACACACAGTCATATGTTACATGCAGAGTGGGAGTTAGTCAGAGGTCAAAGGTCACAGCAGGACTGAACTCACCTTGAGGAGCGCTGAACGCTCTGTGAGGAGTTTTAGGTTCATACTCTTTACCATGGAGGAGCTCCAACACCTGCAACACACACACACACACAGTGTTTTACCTGTAACCTCACCTGTGATCAGTGACGTCAGATTGTTCCGTTCGTACACTCTGACATCACTGTATCAAAAGCCTCACAGGCTAGAGAGCTCAGAGACATTTAACAAACTCTGTGGAGTCCAGGTGAGTCCAGGTGAGTCCAGGTGTACCTGTGTGGTGGCGGCCATGTTGAGCGGAGTGGTTCCTGGGATGTAGCCTTCATCTTCTTCATCCTCCTCCCTCTCTCCATCACAGCAGTCGTCCCTGAAGAACAGCGGCTCAAAGTTCTCCTTATGAGGGTCAGCACCTGAAACACATGAGACGCAGACTCAGTACACCTGCTGCTAAACACTGATCAGGACAGGTGAGCAGGTGGACAGGTGAGCAGGTGGACAGGTGAGCAGGTGGACAGGTGAGCAGGTGGACAGGTGTACATGTGGACAGGTGTGAGCGTGTCACCTGCAGCCATCAGGAGAGCCGTTAGCTTGACGGAGCCCCGCCCTGCAGCGATGTGGAGGGGGGTGGAGCCATTAAAGGTGCAGCAGTCCACTTTGGCGTTTCCCTGACGACACACACACACACACACACACACACACACCTTTAGATTTAAACCTGACCTGTACAGGTGAGTAAAGCTCAGGTGTCAACGCTGTGCTCTGATTGGTCGGCGTACCTCCAGAAGCAGGCAGCCGGCCAGTGACACGTTGTCGCTCTCGGTGGCGAGGTGGAGGGCGGTCCGTCCACAGCTGCGGTCAGGCGTCTCCACGTTAGCCCCGCCCTCCAACAGCTCCCTCAGAGAAGACAGCTGATTGGCCAGAACCGCCAGGTGGATCGCACACAGACCTGTTACCATGGAAACAGACGGACAGCTGTGAGTATGTGTGTGTGTACCTGCTGTGTTGGTGTGGGTGGGTGTGTGTGTGTGTACCTGCTGTGTGGGTGGGTGTGTGTGTACCTGCTGTGTGGGTGTGTGTGTGTGTGTACCTGCTGTGTGTGTGTGTACCTGCTGTGTTGGTGTGTGTGTGTGTGTACCTGCTGTGTTGGTGTGTGTGTGTGTGTGTGTACCTGCTGTGTTGGTGTGTGTGTGTGTGTGTGTGTGTGTACCTGCTGTGTTGGTGTCTGTGTGTGTGTACCTGCTGTGTTGGTGTGTGTGTGTGTGTACCTGCTGTGTGTGTGTGTGTGTGTACCTTCTGTGTTGGTGTGTGTGTGTGTACCTGCTGTGTGTGTGTGTGTGTGTGTGTGTGTACCTGCTGTGTTGGTGTGTGTGTGTACCTGCTGTGTGTGTGTGTGTGTACCTGCTGTGTGTGTGTGTACCTGCTGTGTGTGTGTGTGTGTGTGTGTGTGTGTGTGTACCTGCTGTGTGTGTGTGTGTGTGTGTGTGCCTGCTGTGTTGGTGTGTGTGTGTGTACCTGCTGTGTGTGTGTGTGTGTGTGTGTGTGTGTGTGTGTGTGTGTGTGTACCTGCTGTGTGTGTGTGTGTGTGTGTGTGTGTGTGTGTACCTGCTGTGTGTGTGTGTGTGTGTGTGGTGTGTGTGTGTGTACCTGCTGTGCGTGTGTGTGTGTGTGTGTGTGTGTGTGTGTGCCTGCTGTGTTGGTGTGTGTGTGTGTGTACCTGCTGTGTGTGTGTGTATGTGTGTGTGTGTGTGTGTGTACCTGCTGTGTGTGTGTGTATGTGTGTATGTACCTGCTGTGTTGGTGTGTTCCAGCAGTCCTCTCAGCTCTCGGTGTCTCAGTAAACATTGGACCATCCCTCCTCCGTCCAGCTGAGATGCCAGGTGAAGCACTGTGTTGCCATGGCGATCTGTCAGGGTCGGGTCAGCACCAGCCAATAGGAGCGCTTCCACCGCCTCCCTCTGCTGGGTGATCACAGCCAGGTGCAAAGGAGTCTGGGATACATGGAGAGAGGTTAGAGACCGAGCTGTTCTTCTTCTGTGGTACTTGTCCCCTAGACAGGAAGATTCCTTAACTCCTTGTTCCCTTCAGGATTTCCTACCTGGTACAGGTGGTTCCTCATGTTGAGCACTTCCTGTCCAGGCAGGATGGAGACGACCTGAGTCAGACTCTTCAGCGCCTCCTGCTGGCTGTGGAGGACGGCCAGATGAAGCCCGCTGAGAGGGGATGGAGGAAACATCAACATTTCACTAGGAGTCAAACATTTTACAGAAAACTTTGATTCAAATATTTACTCACGTGTCTCCGTCCTCGTCCTGAGCGTTCCATCAGGGGGCGCTGTAGAGCCAGCAGGTACGCCGAGTCACCTGTGACCGAGTACTGGAAGAGAGCCTCCAACTGTCGGCCGGTCGCCTCAACCAACCGCTCATCTGCAGACCAAATGTTTCAAGGATGTTACAAACTGGCACTTCCTTCTCTCCTTGTAGCCTAAGCAGGAAACCATCCATCTCTCCTTGTAGCCCTATAGCAGGAACCATCCAATCTCTCCTTGTAGCCTAAGCAGGAACATCCATCTCTCCTTGTAGCCTAAGCAGGAACCATCCATCTCTCCTTGTACCCTAAACAGGAACCATCCTATCTCTTGGCCTAAGCAGGAACCATCATCTCCTTGTAGCCTAAGCAGGAACCATCCATCTCTCCTTGTAGCCTAAGCAGGAACCATCCATCTCTCCTTGTAGCCTAAGCAGGAACCATCCTCTCTCCTTGTAGCCTAAGCAGGAACATCCATCTCCTGTACCTAACAGGAACCATCCATCTCTCCTTGTACCCTAAACAGGAACCATCCTTCTCTCCTTGTAGCCTAAGCAGGAACCATCCATCTCTCCTTGTAGCCTAAGCAGGAACCATCCATCTCTCCTTGTAGCCTAAGCAGGAACCATCCATCTCTCCTTGTAGCCTAAACAGGAACCATCCATCTCTCCTTGTAGCCTAAACAGGAACCATCCATCTCTCCTTGTACCCTAAACAGGAACCATCCTTCTCTCCTTGTAGCCTAAGCAGGAACCATCCTTCTCTCCTTGTACCCTAAACAGGAACCATCCTTCTCTCCTTGTACCCTAAACAGGAACCATCCTTCTCTCCTTGTACCCTAAACAGGAACCATCCTTCTCTCCTTGTACCCTAAGCAGGAACCATCCTTCTCTCCTTGTAGCCTAAGCAGGAACCATCCATCTCTCCTTGTACCCTAAACAGGAACCATCCTTCTCTCCTTGTACCCTAAGCAGGAACCATCCTTCTCTCCTTGTAGCCTAAGCAGGAACCATCCATCTCTCCTTGTAGCCTAAGCAGGAACCATCCATCTCTCCTTGTAGCCTAAGCAGGAACCATCCTTCTCTCCTTGTAGCCTAAGCAGGAACCATCCTTCTCTCCTTGTTCCCTCTCTACATGGATCAGTGATGTCTGACTCAGGAGGAGTTGCTTACCTTCGTGTGGCTCCACACTGACCCCTCCATCCTCACTCCTCTCCCCGTCCTTGAGGCCTCCTGGCTGGGCTGAAGCTCTCAGCACAACCCCTGACCCCGAGTCATCGTCTGGATCGCCGTCGTCGCCGCTGTCGTCAGCCTGAGAGGCTTTAACAGAAAGTTGATGGAACGTTAACTGAACGTTGATGGAATGTTAACACAACAGTGAAATGTTTCAATAACATCCTCTCAACATAAATAGAACGTTCACAGCGAGCAGTAAACTAAGGTTCAAAGAGTTTGTGTGACGTTGCCTGAATGTTTCTCACCGTGTTTGATGCCGCCTCCTCCTCCCAGACCAGCTGAGTATCCTGTGGAGAAACCTCCTCCTCCTCCTCCACCACCACCTCCTCCATAGTTGTAGGTGGTGAAACTCTGGAAGTAAGCTGGCGGACAAATCAAATGCACCCACAACATCAGCTGATAAATTCAAACTCAAGCAAACTCAATGTTTTTCCAGGTTTTCCAGGATTCTACCTCCTCCTCCTCCTCCTGCAGAGCCAGGTCCTCCTGCAGCAGGACCTCCTCCTCCTCCTCCTCGGTACAGACCACCTCCTCCTCCTCCTCCTCCATGGCTGAAGTCCTGAAAGTTTGGTAACGTCTTCTGTCTCTTCCTCTGGACCTCCTCTTTATCTGAACACACAGAACACGTCTGAGCATGTGCACAGGTAAGCATCATGTGATCACAGTCAGTGGTTATTAGCCAGGGGCGGGGTTTACCTGCACTGTTACTGCCTGACCTATGATCAGGTGACATACTTATGATCTGGGGGCGGAGTCAGGTGACGTACCTATGATCTGGGGGCGGGGTCAGGTGACGTACCTATGATCTGAGGGCGGGGTCAGGTGACGTACCTATGATCTGGGGGCGGGGTCAGGTGACGTACCTATGATCTGGGGGCGGGGTCAGGTGACGTACCTATGATCTGGGCGGGGTCAGGTGACGTACCTATGATCTGGGGGCGGGGTCAGGTGACGTACCTATGATCTGGGGCGGGGTCAGGTGACGTACCTATGATCTGGGGGCGGGGGTCAGGTGACGTACCTATGATCCGGGGGCGGGTCAGGTGACGTACCTATGATCTGGGGCGGGTCAGGTGACGTACCTATGATCTGGGGGCGGGTCAGGTGACGTACCTATGATCTGGGGGCGGGGGTCAGGTGACATACTTATGATCTGGGGGCGGAGTCAGGTGACGTACCTATGATCTGGGGGCGGGGTCAATGTGACGTACCTATGATCTTGGGGCGGGGTCAGGTGACACCTATGATCTGGGGGCGGGGTCAGGTGACGTACCTATGATCTGGGGGCGGGGTCAGGTGACGTACCTATGATCTGGGGGCGGGGTCAGGTGACGTACCTATGATCTGGGGGTGGTAGGTGAAGGGTTTGGGCTCGCTCGTCTCGTTGTCAGACTTCCTCTTCAGCTGGACGAACACCGACGTCGGCTTCTGAAGGTTCTGATCTCGATACTTTGGAGTCTTGAACACGATGGCGAACTGACAGGAAACACATCACCATGGTAACGTGTTGACAACAGCGAACTCATCGCCATGGTAACATGAGTATGTATATTATGGGTGAGGTGGGTTTAATTCAATGACTCATACTTTGAAGTACATGTGAAGTACTACTGTTATTTAGAGCAGTAGTACACCATCACTGCTGCTACATGCAGTATTGATTATTACAGTACTGTATCATAGTTTTAAAGTAATAATACTTGACCTGTCTGTATTACAGTATAAACACTCAGTGTTTGTAGTACTGACCTGTCTGTGAACGTCTGTGGGGGAGAAATCTCCCAGAGCTTCCCAGGTCAGCCCGGTGTCATCTTCTTCATAGAACCGAACCTGGATGTCATCTGCACACACACACACACACACACACACACACCACACACACACACACACACACACACACACACACACACACACACACACACACACACACACACACACTTACTTTAAGAAGAAGCCGCTGGGCCTCACAGCCTGCCTCGTCTCTTCCTCCTCAGGGATTTACATGTTGGAGGGGAATTCCCTGAGCGGGACTTCCTCCATGAGAACAAAACCACTCAAACCAGGAAAAACGGCCGAGCTGCTGCAGACCGCGATACTCAAATGACGCTCCAGATAAACAAGGTGCAGCTCAGAGGAAGCTTCATACATATAATCACTGATAAATTCACTCCTATCAGACAAAACTGGGTTGATATTGAAGTGTCTGGAGTGACGAACAAATGAAGTCGAGATCTTCTTCGTCATGTGGAGGGTCAGGAAGCTTCAATCTGTTCCCAGCAGACGCTCAGTCCTAACGGTGCTGCTTTACATTAACATGCTGTTGATGTTTGTACATCACTAACCTCACCAACGTCCAACATCATCACTAACGTGTTCTGACCTCATCAGTAAAAACATTTCATATTAGTTTGATCTTTAACCTGACCTCAGGTGACCTCAACCGCTCTGACAACAGCTACAACAAGGAGCTCGAACCAACCAGGTGGAAGTTATGACCGCTGCACGATCACGTCCACCATAAATATTCAGATCTTCCAAACGTCTCCTCCACCCGGACGACTGAGACATCTGAACAAACACCTGGATCATAAATGTCACCTCTCTACATTCAAGTCAGTTTAATGGATCCTAGAAAGGTCTAACAGTCAGACACAGTCTGTTAGTTACAGTTAGTTGACAGCAGGGGGCGCTGTGAGCTGACAAACACCTGAATAAACCCGATGAGATCACAGCGAGCAGTTAGAGATGATCTGAAGTGAAAATGGAGAATCGACATGACTCAGAGGAAGAAACGTTCGAGATGAATCAAACCTGAAACTGAATATTTGAATTATATTTGAATATTTGATCATCTACAGGTCGGCTTCGGTCATGGGGGGTGTGTGTGTGTGTGTGTGTGCGCATGTCTCACCTTTCTGGACTTTGTCACAGAGCAGGTAGACCTCCTCTCCTCCACTCACACAGCCAGCAGTTCGATCCATCCTGACGATCTTCAGGTTGGAGGCGTTTGGAGCCTCTGAAGGACGAAAGGACAAACACAGTCCAACATTTGACTATAATCTACATTTAATCTGGTTTAACCTGGAAAAACTTAAAGTCACAGCCAGACGAAACAGAACCTCTGATCCAGCAGAGTCCAGTCTAACAGTGAACACAGCAACAGAACCTCTGAACCGGCAGTGTCCAGTCTAACAGTGAACACGACAACAGAACCTCTGAACCAGCAGTGTCCAGTCTAACAGTGAACACGGCAACAGAACCTCTGAACCGGCAGTGTCCAGTCTAACAGTGAACACAGTAACAGAACCTCTGAACCGGCAGTGTCCAGTCTAACAGTGAACACAGCAACAGAACCTCTGAACCGGCAGTGTCCAGTCTAACAGTGAACACGGCAACAGAACCTCTGAACCAGCAGTGTCCAGTCTAACAGTGGACACAGCAACAGAACCTCTGAACCGGCAGTGTCCAGTCTAACAGTGAACACAGTAACAGAACCTCTGAACCGGCAGTGTCCAGTCTAACAGTGAACACAGTAACAGAACCTCTGAACCGGCAGTGTCCAGTCTAACAGTGAACACAGCAACAGAACCTCTGAACCGGCAGTGTCCAGTCTAACAGTGAACACAGCAACAGAACCTCTGAACCAGCAGTGTCCAGTCTAACAGTGAACACAGTAAAAGTTAGAGAGAGTTGGAGCTGAGCAGCCAGAGCTACATTTAAATTAGTACACGCTCCCCGACTGCAGGATGCCTGAAAACACTCTGTGTCAGAGGACAGATTTCCTCGGTGCTCTCCAGAGGATGAACCCTGCAGATGTTAAAGACTCCATGACACTTCCTTGAGCTCTCTTGTCGAAGGACAAACTTCAGTTCAAACAGAATAAATTTGTCAGATGAGGTTTGGTTCATGTCGCGGCTCTAATCTGGGAAAACAGACAACCTGAAAATCTGAAACTAAAGTGAAAGTTTGAACGATCCTGAAGTGATGAGCGGGTTTCAGTCCTCTGAGAGGAAGCTGCAGCATACGGAAACCAAAGCAGCAGGAAGAGAGAAATGAAACCAGGCGGCCTGACACGACTTCACAATCATCGTCAGCTCGAGTCTCAGCTCAGCTCGTTTCTTTACATTAGAAAGCTCTCTGACTAAAACTCTGCGATGACCTGACAGCAACATGAGATTAAAGTCTCTCTGAGGCTCAGTGAAGATGTTGGATGTTGTGTTTTGGTAAACTTCAGGCTGATTCATGAGTTATATATTAAATACATTATGTTGAGTATCAGACTGATTCTTTATCGCTTCCTGATCTGTGTGGATTAAAAATAACCAACACTGTTTAACTTGGAGCCGGTTAGCCTGACAGCTAACTGTAGCATCGATGACATGAGTGAATGTTTGTATAGCATTAGTTTCACTGAGTCAAAGAAAACAGTGTGCCCGCGAGGCGCTGCTGTTATTTCACACCATATTTACCTTCCTAACAGTCACTCGTGTGTCGAGTGCCACAGCCTAACAGAGTTTGAGCTGATGTTGCGTACAAAGATTGTTCTCTTGTTCACTTCTTGTTTGTTTCCAGCAGCGGAGACGCACAAATTTGTCCATGACTTATGTTCATGTTTGTTAATCACATCGGCTGTTCAGTCTCAGACGCGGCGTTTGTTTGCTCAGGCCTGATCTCTTCGAAACTAAACATGAAAATGAAACTTAACCTGGTTCATATTTCTCTGTGGTTACATAAAAGATTAATAAAATACAGATTTAAGTCTCAGGTAGCGCCCACACAGCAGTCTCACTTCAGAGCAGGTGGAGACTTGAACTGATCCTGAACCAGCTGCATCAGTGAAGAAAGACGCTAATAGAAACTGTGTGTGGACATGCAAGTGTGTGGTGAGACTCACTGCTGTCGTAGATCGGTTCAGACACGACGGGTTCGAGACGTCTGGAGAAACCTCCGTCGCTGTCGAGGAGGAACGCTGTGAACATGAGCCGAACCACACTGAGGTCCATTTCTTTAGCCTGCAGAGACGCCGCGCTGCTGATCACACTGCGCTGGTGGTCTGAAGACAAAGACAAAGTTCAAAAGTTCACAAAGCTTCACAGTTTGAAATGTCCCCACTTTCCAACATGTCCCCTCAAGGTCTCAAACATCAGCAGGTCCCCATGACGACACGTGGACAAGAACACAAACTGTGAGCGTTGCTGACCGCTGAGGTCTCGCGGGAGTCGGACTTCCCCCTGCAGGGCGTCGATCTCAGGGTGGATGCAGACTCCACAGTTGTATCCCATCTTGTAGGCCTCGATCATCCTCTCCTCCAGAGTCTTTGCCACGTTCTTCTTCGTCACGTGGAGGATCCCCAGGTTTGGAAAACTTAAAAGCAAAACCACACCTGTGAGTCTGATACCTGACGGTTCTGCTGGGTTTACTGTGCAGGGTGTGTTTGTCCTCTGCTGACCTGATGTTGGAGTCTTTGGGCTGGAGGTCGGCGATGCAGATCCCTTTGTCACACTGTTTCCCCACCAGACTGTGAGCGTGAAGCTGAGGGAGTTGGGTCAGCGCTGTCACCAGCTGCACCACCACCCGGGCCGGGCCCTGGTAGTTACAGACCTGAAACACACAGACAGTGTTAGAGTGTTGTAGTGAAGCAGCACCAGCAATGAAGGGCCGCGCCAGGCAGCCACTTAATATGACATCAGACTGCAACTAAAGTTAAACCACCAAAGTCACAATAATACTGAAGATTTCACACCTGTAACAACACAGTACTTGTACACGTCAGTACACGGGAGTCTCCCGTTGACGGTACATTCAGACAGGATCCAGCACTGCGGTGTGAACGCAGGTTTTGCCATAAACACTCACTGTAGACAGAGTGATCAGTGACCACACGGCGTTCGATCACGGCAGAGGTGTGTGAGATCAAACTGCTCAGGTTGGACTGAGGCCGAGATCTTTTCCTCACATCAGAGACGCTCGACTCAAACATGACGATAAACTGACCTGGAATTATTTTGTTCAAGAACCCAAAAAAAGCAAGTTTCAAGTATGTATGTAAGTATTCACGATTTCTGCCAGATCAAGGCGAGCGATGAAATGAAGGATCGGGTCGTGTCACCAGGACTCGATCCGGACGCTGACGAACCCGCGACCAGGACAGAGGGACGGACAGTGAAGACTGAGGGACACAAAATAAATGTTACCTACATCAGCAGCACCACCCTGATCCTCACATGTCCGACCGGTCATGACTGACTGCTCGTGTGGACATACGAGATGTGTTTGAATATGAGCCGTCATCTGCTCTCAGCTTGTGACTGTGATTTATCTCGTTTTTGCTGTTAACTGAGTTTCTGGTAAGTTACAGTGTCGCCTTGTGTCACTCGCTGCATCTGTCTGAACCCAACATACTGATGTTGATTTGATTTCAGTAAAGAGATCAGAGGACGCTCCAAATAAAATCATGATGCCGATTTCTAACACGTCACAGAAGAAGAAGTTTATTCAGATTTTATTTCACCCCTTCTGTTCGCGGATCAATCAGTGCCAACTAATCTGAACATGTTCACTGCTTTATTATTTTAGCGTTTAAAAACAAACTTTGTTTAATTAAGTATTTTTTGTTTGTTCAGTGTAATTAATTCAGGTCGTTTATTTTATACTGAGGTTCTTCATGAACGTAACGTGTGTGAAAACTTCTCGCTGTAGTTTGATAAAAACATTAAAGTGGTCACGTGTAACGACAGCTGATGTGTTATTTAATATTTATTACTACAGAAGATTCTTCATTCATCATCATGTGACTCGCCTGTTTGTACCTGCTCACACTGAAAATAAAAATCATCTTCCTTCTTTCCATCAGCTCTGAGTTCCTTTGTTTCTTTGACTTCATAAGAAAAGTGAAATCATACACTGAACGTCACGTTTGCAGCCTTTGTCTCAGGACAATGTGGGAAAACCCGAGCGTACGTACGACGTATTAAAGACGTCCACGATCTGCTCATATTCAGGCTACGCGACGTTTCATAGTGTGAAGGGAACATTTGTTATTTAACACGTGACCGAACATGAAGCTGATGATGATTCATTTTTAATATTTCAGAAAAATTCACAAATTTCTGACATTTTATTTAATAACAATCAACTGATCAAGGAAATGGTTAATTAATTAATCGCTGGTTGCAGCTGTAGTACAAACTAATTAGACTGTTTAGACTTTCTAAGTGTCATTTGATGTTGTTGAATGTCTTCATGTGCATAAATTATTCCTTCCTCGTGTGGCAGCGTTCGTTGCACACAGGATATGAATCATCTTCTTCTGTGGTTTCTTGTGCATAACTTTTAGTTGTGAGGGAAAAGTGTGTTCATCTTATCAAGCATTAGTCAGTGACTGATAAGTGATCGAACAACAGAACATGAACCAACAACCATCCGATAATCAGATTATAAAAGTGTTTGCAGAAGATTAAAAACTATTTTTCATCTGTTGGGGAATTTAGAAAGGCATCATGGGAAACAGCGATGAACTGAAGCCGGCGAGGTCACCTGACCGAGCGAGCTGCAGATCAACGTTTGTTAGTCGCTGCAGATGTTTATTAAAATGATTTTTTAGGTTATGTCTGAATGTGAGTGGCGTGACGTAACGAGTCATTTGTTCTGATAATTACGTTCTCTGTATTCAGCTCAATATGATGTCATGTGACACGACGTCACATTCATTAGACAGAACAGATCATGAAATCTGTCTTCATAGATTCAGGTTTGACGTCTTTAGTTTGTTTTTGTCTCCACTGATTTTCATATTATCTCATCGTTTTATTGTAAGTGAGATGTTTTGCATAAAGGAAATCTGATGCAAAAAACACTGTTCCTGTTTCTGCAGTGTGTGTGTGTGTGTGTGTGTGTGTGTGTGTGTGTGTGTGTGTGTGTGTGTATATATGTGTGTGTGTGTGTGTGTGTGTGTGTGTGTGTGTGTGTGTGTGGATATTATGCCTGCAGGTACGTTGCAACTGCCGCAGTAAATAAACCCGAGCCCACTTCCTCTTCCCGGTTCAGACGGCCAATCGAAGTTCTCTGGCAGAGCAAACACAGTTCCTAGAAACACACCGGGTGTGTGTGTGTGTGTGTGTGTGTGTGTGTGTGTGTGTGTGTGTGTGTGTGTGTGTGTGTGACGGTTTCCTGACTGAAAACATGTTCACAGTCACACACACAGTGTGTGTATCTGTAATACGTGACGCTCACGGCAGGTCGGAGCAGCCGGGTGGAGTCTGCAGCAGAAGGTGTTAGTGTCTGTCTGAGGCAGTAAAACTATGACAGAGACCAACAGGTTTATTTACACTGAGCTCAGACATCTGCACATAAACACTCACACAGAGCGCGCTACAGTCAGGAAGACAGACTGACAGCAAATATGAAGAATATTAATACGTCATGTCCAAAAACACACCTAGAGCCTGACAAACAGAAAGACGAATCTTAACGTCACTGAGACTACGTCCAGGTTTTAGACAGTCTGTAGGACGTCTCAGAGACTACGTCCTGGTTTTAGACAGTCTGCGGGGACGTCTCAGAGACTACGTCCAGGTTTTAGACAGTCTGCGGGGACGTCACAGAGACTACGTCCTGGTTTTAGACAGTCTGCGGGGACGTCTCAGAGACTACGTCCAGGTTTTAGACAGTCTGCGGGGACGTCTCAGAGACTACGTCCAGGTTTTAGACAGTCTGTAGGACGTCACAGAGACTACGTCCAGGTTTTAGACAGTCTGTAGGACGTCACAGAGACTACGTCCAGGTTTTAGACAGTCTGTAGGACGTCTCAGAGACTACGTCCAGGTTTTAGACAGTCTGTAGGACGTCTCAGAGACTACGTCCAGGTTTTAGACAGTCTGTAGGACGTCACAGAGACTACGTCCAGGTTTTAGACAGTCTGTAGGACGTCACAGAGACTACGTCCAGGTTTTAGACAGTCTGTAGGACGTCACAGAGACTACATCCAGGTTTTAGACAGTCTGTAGGGCGTCTCAGAGACTACGTCCAGGTTTTAGACAGTCTGTAGGGCGTCTCAGAGACTACGTCCAGGTTTTAGACAGTCTGTAGGACGTCACAGAGACTACGTCCAGGTTTTAGACAGTCTGTGTGAACATAAAACAGTTTAAATCTGCTGTCTTGTTGTCAGGATCAGAGCTCTGCAGTAAATCCTCACAGGAAGTAGAACAACATGGAGTCTGTCTGTTTCGCTCTGCTGACGCAGCGTCGGACACATTAAAGGGTTAAACATGTTTGATACGACACGTCTGATCTCTGAAACTCGACACCACTCCAGCTGTGACGCAACGCCACTTCCTTGTAATTACATGTGGGTGTCATGGGAGGAAATTCCCAACAGACATGAAAGACAGCAGAGGTGTGTGTGTGTGTGTGTGTGTGTGTGTGTGTGTGTGTGTGTGTGTAAACCTGGACAGGTTCAGGCAGAAACTCTAAAGTTTCGTCTTTAACCTGAATGAGCTGCAGTCTGCTTCAACGTTCTGATCTCAGCTGAAGCTTCACACAGAAACACTAAATATTCAGCCTACAGCACGAGGAGAGGTCGGAGCCAATCAGTTCATATACTATGAACACACACCATGACTCGTGTATGTAAATGTGCCTCTAATATTAGTATTATAGTATAATACACCACTACGACTTCAGTTTGACTTGGATGAATCTCAGAAATCTTCATTTGCTGTGTGTGTGTGTGTGTGTGTGTGTGTGTGTGTGTGTGTGTGTGTGTGTGTGTGTGTGTGTACAGTAAACCATCACAAAGCTCTGCAGATGAAGCAGCAGCATCATGAACAAAGCTTCGTTCATGGACTAAATTATTTCTCCAGAATTTAAAGTTTCCTCAGAAATCTGAGTCCAGGAAACTTCCTGAACAGTCAAATCATTTTATTGTTGAAGCCAGGAGAACTTTCTGTTCCTGTTTCCCCGACAGTCTCAACAAATCACAGAATTCTTCCCCGAGAAGTTCAGAGGAAAGTTTTCTGGGAAACTCCAGAAAAAAAAGTTCACAGAACCAGAACCATCATCATCACCATCATCATCACCATCATCATCACCATCATCATCACCATCATCATCACCATCATCATCATCACCATCATCATCACCATCATCATCACCATCATCACCATCATCACCATCATCACCATCATCATCACCATCATCATCACCACCATCATCACCATCATCATCACCATCATCACCATCATCATCACCATCATCATCATCACCATCATCACCATCATCACCATCTCCATCACCATCATCATCATCTCCATCACCATCATCTCCATCATCATCATCTCCATCACCATCACCATCTCCATCTTCATCATCACCATCATCATCATCTCCATCATCATCATCATCATCTCCATCATCATCATCTCCATCACCATCATCACCATCATCATCACCATCACCATCATCTCCATCATCACCATCATCATCATCATCTCCATCATCACCATCATCATCATCTCCATCTTCATCATCATCTCCATCATCATCATCATCTCCATCTTCATCATCATCTCCATCTTCATCATCATCATCATCATCTTCATCATCATCACCATCATCATCATCATCATCACCATCATCATCATCATCATCTCCATCTTCATCACCATCATCATCATCATCTCCATCTTCATCATCATCTCCATCATCATCATCATCATCATCATCATCATCACCATCATCATCATCATCACCATCATCATCGTCGTCGTCGTCCTGCTGGTCTGAGCATCAGGAGGTTCCTGATTTTTCTACAGCTGTTAGCATTAGCAGAGTTAGCATACTCTCTGTGTACAGAGCAGAGCTGATGTAAGACTGCACAAACTATGAAGACAGTCTGTCACCACGGGAACAGACGATCTCTGCACAACCAGATGGACAAGCTAACAGTGCTAACCATGCTAACAGAGGGCGGGCGGAGCGACAGACAGACAGGCAGACAGACAGGCAGACCGTGACTGTACAGTGTAAAATAATAATAATATCTGTGTGTTTCTTTGAGGATTATTGCAGAATGTGAATCGAATATTTCTTGTTGTTTTTAGTAAAGTCTGAGAGGAACAGACAAAGAGTCGGACTGCAGCAGGAATCTGGGGATTTCCCGTCTCCTCTGGTCGGAACATGTGGGAGACTTCAGACTGCAAACCAACATCAACAGAAACAACATGACATGAAGCCACACACACACACACACACACACACACCTTTAACTATCAGACAGTAGAAACATACAATCAGGATTCAGTCGAAGGTTGGGACGCTTTCAGACCTGCTGGTCCAGTCCGGTCTACGAGCTGTTCAAACCAACTGAACCATCCTGTCATTAGAACAGTTCTGGCTAATTAAAGAGAGACAGGAAGCAGCTATCAGCGCTGTTAACGCTTTAGCAGGCAGTCGCTTCAATAGTCAAGCTAAGCTAGTGTGCAGCTAATGTAGCATTAGCATGTTAGCGGAGTTAGCATCACAACTGTTAGCGCTGCAATAAGTTGATAATGATGATTAATATTATTATTATTATTATTATTATTGTCAATAATTATTATTTTATTTCCCTTTTCAATATAACTTTGTCTCCAACAGTCACGTCACTCATTAGCACATCCGTTTGCTATGTTAGCGCCTTAGCTAGCAGCAGTACAAAGTCTTAGACTGCTAATGCAAACTGAACACTTCCTGTTCCTGCTTTTCACTCCACGATCCAATCACAGCTCACCAAGCCTCAGTCAACTTCCTCCTTTGCTGTACTTTGATATGCTACATGTTAGCTACACATTAGCTCGTCTACGTTGAAAAGAAAAGTATGTAGCATGTGTCGATGTGTGATGGTGCAACTCAAAGAAGGAAAAGTACGGGTGCCCGGATGGATCAGGTTTAACGCGTCGAGCCACAGATTGAGACACCTGATCGATGACTCATGTTTGTTTACCTGACCTGAGGTCATGACCTCACCAAGATGACAAAGGATCAAACAAACTTCTTCTCTGATAAAAACACCGTGTCACTTCCTGGATGTTATTTTTAGTTTGGAATTAAGTTACAGTAACAACAAACATGTGTGTGTGTGTGTGTGTGTGTGAAGCTCGTTATACAATCAGAACGCCGTTAAACTCACTAAAGAGCGTCAAACATGTCAAACAGGAAGTGTTACCTTGATGGTGGGGTACGTCTTCCTGTTCTTCTCACTGGAGGCTCCTGGTAGGCCGCCGTGAGACGGGCCCTCACAGCCGTACCTGAACCTGAAGCCACGCTGGACACACACACACACACACACTTAACAGGATACACTACTAGGTACAACGCTGCGTCGTGTTACATCATCAGACTGTCTCTTTATACGAGGAGGACAGGTGAGTCTTACCTGTTTGGGCTGCTCCACGATCTGCAGGTACGGTCCGTCCACTGAAACAGACACATTAAACACATCGTGTCAATCAGGCGGACTCGTTGGATCGTTTTCTCTTTCTTAAGCTAAGCTAGCAGTTTCCCCCTGTTTCCAGTCTTTGTGCTAAGCTAGGCTAAACCCGGGCACACGTGGATCAGAGAGTGTACCAGGGAAGTGATGTCACACCACAGGGACAGTCAGAGGTCAAAGGTCAGTGATCCATCACCTGTAGTGGTGATCATGTTCATCATGTTGAACAGCAGCTGATGTTACAGGGAAGAGTCGTGCCAGAACAGGAGCTGGGTTGAGCTGCTGCTGGAGCAGTCAGTACTACGACCCGCCTGCGTGTCAATCACAGGTAAATGAGCAGAGGACAGTCTCCCCCTCGTCCTACTCGTCCTCTGCTTCTGTCTTTAACAGGGAAGTGAGAGCAGCTGGTCCACTCTCACCACAGACAGACGCCACGTCATGAAACTCATGAGGTTTCCACACGTTACATGAACGCTACATGAACGTTACATTCACAGTCTGCAGGCCACCTCCTCTCAGCTGGAGCTACATCATTACTTTAATGAGGTCGATTCAGCTGGTTTATGTGACACAAACACTCTGAGGTGACGACACGGCCGGACCGGGCCGAGCCCTCAGAATCACAGCTGAAGTTATTAGACTTGAGCTGCTGTGTTAAACAGGCTTTCTGTAATGACTGCAGGAGCATTCAGAGCGTCATACCTGAGCAGGGAGAGAGATCACCTGTGATCACAACATGACGGTCTGACGTTAGAAACAAATGTCTGACGAGAGTCAGGCGACACAGAAGAACGCTGTCAGGACACGCGGGTCGAGGCAGCGGTCCATCAGCTCCATGTTCAGACAGTTACAGTGAACAAGCTCAGTGTTTCACCACTGAGGTGAGACTCACCTGTCCGCAGGGACGACGTCTGAGACATCGCAGGAAAATGTGTAAACTCCCACGACGGATCCATCATGATGTTGTCAAAAATCTGAAAGAGGACGTCAGACAGGAAGTTACACTCTTATTCTGAAGTCAGACAGGAAGTCAACTGATTAATAAACACTAATCACTGCAGCTGTCTCTTCATTAACACCTCCTGACAGTGTGTGTGTGTGTGTGTGTGTGTGTGTGTTCAGGTGAGCCAACACTCCTACGACTGGCCTCTGTTTGTGTTTAATCCTGTCGAAGGTGTGTGTGGTCTGTCCTCTCTGTCCTCTCTGTCCTCTCGAGCTGAGACATAACGACTGTTTGAGCTGAATGAAGACAGACGAGGCCGTCACGCCACATCAGACGCTCAGATCTCCACAGTCAGACAGAAATGTCTCTGAGACTCCCTGAGACTCTCTGAGACTCCCTGAGACTCTCTGAGACTCCCTGAACTTGGGGACTCTGAGACTCTCTGAGACTCCCTGAACTTGGGGACTCTCTGAGACTCCCTGAGACTCCCTGAGACTCTCTGAGACTCCCTGAGACTCTCTGAGACTCCCTGAGACTCCCTGAGACTCTCTGAGACTCTCTGAGACTCCCTGAACTTGGGGACTCTCTGAGACTCCCTGAGACTCCCTGAGACTCTCTGAGACTCCCTGAGACTCCCTGAGACTCCCTGAGACTCCCTGAGACTCTCTGAGACTCTCTGAGACTCCCTGAACTCGGGGACTCGAGCTGTTCTGACTTTGTTTCTTGCAGCAGAGTCTGACACTGAAACATGTTTAACGGGCTCTGACAGCGAGCGTCGGCCTCGATGAAGTTGTCAGTCAAAGTTATTTCCTGATGGTGACAAACCGCTGGACAACCTGCTGAGAGTCACGTGATCTGAGCGGACAGGTGAGTCTTAACGAGGTCTTACTCGTTATGTGGAGATCCTTCAGTCTAACAACATGTCTGCGCTGTAACCACAGAAGAAGAAGAGGAGCAGCTGCAGGTGAGTTTACCTGGTTGGAGGTGTGAAGGTAGTGGTCGTCTCCAGCCATGGTGTCTGCAAAGGTTCAAACAACGTCAGAGACGCGTTAATGCAGCGTGACGATGACACACACACACACACACACTAATTAGCATATTATAATGTTAAATGTAAAGCCTCTGAACGCAGTCAGTAATTAGAATGTATCATTACATTAACTTTATTTATTGTTCATTCTCTGACACTTGTTGCTGCTCGGCATTGCGCGTTCACGCACCGGACACGCGCCTGTGTTAGCTCCCCGGCTAACAGTTAGCACTCACCGGACCGTCTGTTTTTGTGTCTGTGCCGTTAACGCGTCCGTTTGAATAAAGAAACACGTGAACTGTTAACAGCAGCTCACACTCACACACGGTACCGACGGCAGCCCGGCTCACGGACGGCTGCTGGTTCGTGTTTTAAAAAATGTCCTCCAAAACAAGTTGGAGCAGACCGCTACCTGTGCGCGGCTAGCGGCGGCTAGCAGCGGGAGGCTCCGGAGCCAGCGGCGCCAAACTGCGTTTGAAAATCTGTCAGTTAGACGTTTGCTTCGTTATTCAGCTTCAAACGTCCGACAGCAGAACTCCAATCAGCACGTACAGAACCCAACTGGATCCGGGCTTGAATTCGGCTGGCTTTAAATCCACATAAGAGTTTAAATTAAACGTTAATCTGAGCTTCTTCGCCGGTGTGTCCGCCCGTCTGCCAGCCAAAGAAACGTGGACTGCGCTAACACAACCAGCGGGTCAAACTCCGCGAAAAGTCTGACTGCGTCCCGAACCGTGACTCCATGTCGGGCTTACATGAGCCGAATTCACCGCTAAGTCTGTCTGGATCCGGTTATAACGATGTAAGACGTGTTATGTAGGCTGACAACAGAGAAAAGTTGAAGTTCCCGTTTCTCAGGCGGAGTTCGGTGCCTCGGTCAGAGTTACCTGGCTAATAAGGAAGTGAGCGCAGCTGCTCGCGGCTCCGCCACGCTCATGCTAACCACTGCTAACTAGTTAGCTCTGTCTTACCTGGTTAGCTCGTCAGGTGAAACAGTCTCAACATGAACTATGAGTGACAGCGCTCAGTCCTCCATCAGTTCACGTCCGTCCGAGGCTCCATCTACAAACTGCTGCTTTAACTGGACTGCGTCACGACGCGACGCCACCGCGTCATTACCGCCTAATTAACACAAGTTAATTATTTTAATCCAGGTGAATAATCTGAGTTTTAATCCACAGGTCGCGCGGAGGACTCCCGCAGGTGAGAGAGTTTGTCTCGGTCCTTCATAAAGTTGATTTCCTTCCTCACTGGAAATTCCCTCTGACGTCTGCGTCAACAGAGAGGAGGTGAGACAGGAGGAGGTCTCACTCCGAGCCCGGAGGAGGTCTCACTCCGAGCCCGGCTCTGTCCAACACGTCACTCACAGGTAAATCAACTTCATGTGAACGTCACAGGACAGCTAGTCAACAGGTGTGCGCATACAGGTAACATCTCATCAAGTCACAGCGACATTCTTATAATAAGTTCTTGTTCTAATTAGTATGCAGCGACCTCTGCTGGTTCAAACCAGGCTACTGCAAGTGGATTTTCCTATTGGCCGATCAGTGTCAGGTGACCTACATGGAGGCAGCTTTCATCAGCACCCAGCTTCTGCAGACCTGCTACACCAGTTACAGCACCTTCACCACCTGAAGCTCATAACAGCTGTAAGTGGACACACTGAGAGCAAGTCAGCTCCTTCCTCCTTTCCTGACCTCCTTTCCTAGCCACCTTTCCTTGACCTTAATGGAAAACATCACAAGATCACAAGGAAACATATGAAGGAGAGGTGATAAGGAGTTAGGAGAAGTGGACTGCTCTCACACTTAGACTCCATCATGAAGCGACGGTGAATGTTATTGACGTGATCTGTGGTAAAACTACAAAGTCCAGAAGATGGACTACAAACGCTCATCTGAGATACTTCCTGGATCCTCCCCGCGCTCTGACCGTGTTGCTTCATGAAATATAAAAATGTGACGTCATCATCAACGTCAGAGTTAAATAATAAATGAATATTGTCCACCTGAAGTCAGGTGAAGTGTTTGTTACCTGGTCTGGTCGCTCACCCTCCTGTCCACTCACATACAAACATGTTAGCAAGTTATGGCAAAGATATATGATTAATCAACGGGAACTTCATGATGACCTGCAGGACGCTGGATGGCACAGTTCCAAACAGTTTGTACTGTGTGTGAACGCAGCAGGACACACTTCATGATCAAAGTTTGACATCTGTATTTTCAGTTTTTTGTTGGAGATCTGCTGTCTGACACCGAGCAGCTCAGATTGTTTTTACAAATGTTACTGGTTGACTAAAGAGAGAACACATTAGTGCAGGAACAAACTAACCACATAAAGGTCTGCCTCTGTAGGATCACCTCCAAAATGCCAATGTCTAACAGTCTGAACCAGTCTCAGTGGACGTCCTCTGACACGCCCACAAGGACCTTTAACCACTGAAGTCCCCGTTAGGCACTTAGACAAGAAAACATGAACATAAGAAGAGGAGAGACAGAAGTTTTCACTTTCCATCAGTGGGCTGTTTAGTTCATGATCAGTGCAGAGTGAACCCTCCTGTCCATCATAGAAGATCTTTGGTGTGGGGTAAATGTTGCCGACGTGCTGCCCCCTGCTGGTCAAACACAGCAGCACCATCACGCCTCAAAAGAAACGACAGAAACATTCAAAGTTTAGTTCTCAGATAATCTTAAGTTTATTTTGATTAAACACATAAGAATCCAGTATTTAAACACACACACACACACACACACACAGATATGTATTTAGCTTTAGTTATTACAACATTCATAATAACCTGAACGTCACATCTAAAGAGCATCAGTAAAACAATTAGTGCAATTTACAATGAAAACTTTACAGTTGAACTAAAAACAGCTTCTTTCTGCAAAAATATACATTTCATCTATTCAAGAAAACTTCAGGTACAAACGTAAAATCTCGTTACAGCAAAAGAAACGATGAAATCTGGAGGCACGTTAGCTCAGAACACCACGGCACCGGCAGGAAACACGTCAAACATCAGAGCACTGAGGGCGTCCAAGTGTTTTCAATGAGGCACTACACGGACTTCACCTGTCCTGTTTCAGACGGGCGGGGCTTAAAGACGACAGGTGAGTCAGACGCTATGAGGCACAACGGACGCAGAGAAGCAGAGAAAGTCACGTTAAAGCACATTTTTAAAACATCCAACGACAAACTAAAGGTCATGGCACCAAAGACAGAAAATACATTTCAGGTTCGAGTTTTTCTGCTGCAACCAAAACTTTATTTTAACGTCCGAAAATAAGAAATCTGTTTGTCTGACAGAGCGACGCAGCGTAAAGACAGAAAATGTAAATATTTTAAACTGCAGCAGCAGATTCTGAACTTTTACAACATTAAAGCGTCTTTTTAACTTTCATTGGAACCTAAGTTTCATTTTATTATATGATTCTATCAAATGTAATAACCTGACTTTGAAGTCAGTTTAGTCAGAGGTGAGTAAAAGATCAGCTGCAGGATGTCTTTGTGCTTTGTTTGCACTGACAGCTGAATGTAGCTCATCAAACTGTGAACTTCAAAGAATCTGATTTCAGTTCATTTGTGTTAAAATCAACAGAAATGAATGAGACGATCAGCAGGAACGTGAAGTTCACACAGTCTGCTGTTTAAAGTCCAGCTGCTGGAATACACATCACAACTACAGTACTGCATGCAGGTAACAAAACACTGCACAGTGTACTCACAGCTACATCCTCCTGTCAGTACACACTGTCGACTCCAGCAGTTAATGCCACTGACGTGTCAGCACTGAGACCTCCTCGTTACTGTAATCTCATTAAGTCCACCTGCAGTGAACAGACAGGTGAACTTTGAAGGATCAATCAGCACAGAACTGAAACACTTTGTTACCTTCTAGCACCAAAAAACTTTAAAATAAATCAGTTAATCTAGAAAAAACTAAATATCACCACCAAAGTACAGTGATTCAATACTGCTGTGGCTACATCAAGAGCAGAAGGCCCTTCATCTAGTCCAGAACCGGGCCTTTATGGACCTTTACGGGCCACCGCTTTACGTTCTGCATCTCTGGGAATGTGGACGAAGTTCATCAAATCCTCCTCCTCCATCTTTCTGTTTCACAAACTGGCAGCTGAGCCTCTTTTCCTTTAGTGCAGGACTCGCTAACGATTATGACAAATACTCAGAAAAAGCTTTAAGCATTTATAATTTTATGTGGTCGACCAATAACGCCATTAGTGCTCAGTGTCATTCATATGTGATCAGTATCAACTAATACCAATAAATGACTATTTGTTTTAGCTAAGCAACTAGCTCACCAAGCCAATACCAAGCAATCATAGCGCCACATTTCAGTACGTTTATACGTCTGATTGAGGTTTCCTCCTTTAATATGAGTGTGATTGCTACTGTAGCTAGTTTTCTTAATAGACTCTGCTGCCAGACTCAAGTGGCACGTCGTGTTCCCACATTTTAGGAATTAAACCCTGAATTTACTCGACAAACTTGTTTTGGCAATTTAGCTTCTACAAAATTAAACTTGATAACTAGCTCCTGGTGCTACCTGCTAACTGCAGTGCCACATTTTGTTCCCACATTTTCGTACATTTATACCCTCGATCATCGTCACTTTCTCCTTTAAAATGATTTTAAAGGAGTTTCAAATAGTTTCAAATATCATTTATTCCTTTTAAAGCTACCTCGACAACCAGCTTGTAAAGCTACTAATGTAGCTTGCGTTCTCTCATTTTAATAATTATCATATTCCTCCATTGTCTTACTTTTAGTTTGTTTGTTGTTATTTTTTGGAATAAACGCTAGCTAGCTAGCTTTACAGTAAACTAACTAAACAGCTTGCAAGCTAGTAACGGCGCTGTCATGCAGCTAGTAATATGCTAGTTTTCTAGCTAGTTTCTGGTGCTGTCAGATGTCACATCAGTTCTTATTGTGACCAGAACTCTAGAACTCTATTTTGGGCCTAAATATATATCAGGAAAGTTATTTAGGAACAACTGTGTCGTCCCACACAGCAGAGATTTGTCTGCTGTAATATTGTGATTGGACGCTGCCGCCCTTTAGCTTCATCTTTATAAACTCAGCTTAATACGACGTGCTTAAGACTCGACAGGCTAAGTGCTACGAGACGAGACAGAAAGAAGAAAGTCAGGCAAACAACACAGCTAACTACGTTAGCATTAACTGAAAACACTGTGGAGCTGCAGCACAGTTTCTGTTGTAGTTATAAGGAAGACTTTTTAAAACATGACATCTTATAACTTAGCAACAGCACCATCTGTAGCATGTAAAACCAACTTATTAACAAGCTAGTTTGTGCTAACGCTAGAGTTAGCTTATATTTTAGCACGTCTTTACAGTTATATTTCAACAACACATAATTCTGATATTGTGTTTAAGATTTATGTCAACTGCTCTTTTTGTGCTAATCAAATCAAAGTTAAGGTTAGCCGTATGCTAACAGTTTATTCTGTATACAGTTTTTCTTACTTGTAGATGCATCATCTAAAATACATTATGTCTGTTTCTTTGTAACCCAAGTGATTAGCTAAAGTTAGCCTAATCTATAGCTAAGACATATTTGGGTTGTGTTCAGATCTGTGTCTTGCACAAACAAATCGTTTTTTGTGGGTTGTTATTACAAGATGATTTATAGCAGAGCAAACTCATCCACAGTCGGTGTTGTTGCCAAAGAAAACTGTGAAATACAAACTGTGCTTGAGGCTCCGCAGATTATCTCCAGTCAGCGCTGATCAGACACAGCGGTTCACTCTGGTTTCAGACAGTCTCGTGCACGTTCATCAGCTCCAGAGAGCCTCACAGCAACACGAATGTCCTCTAAAACCAGCGTTAGCAAACGATTTCACACGGACAAGAACGGCCTTCAGCTTCCAGGAACTTCCTGGTTTGGAAACATAACGTGGTTGCTGCGCGTCAGTCTCTGCTCTGAGGTCAGCATCATCATCATCACTCTATAGCTGCACTTCATCTTCAACCACTAAAGTTAGACAACAACTGATACTAGGTCTACTGCTACACAGTCTGAACGTGTTAAATACTTCTCTGTTCAGCTTATCCACTGAGTCAAAATTCAATAAAACTGTTAATGTGAGAAATCCAGTCGTGAGTCTGTTCGTCATCTTTACTCTGTAAAAGTTCCTGTCATGGACGTTATGATGGATTCTGTGTTTGGTCAGCAGGATGGAAACGAGAGCCAGCTGATCCGGGATCCAGGACTAACCCTCCTCCAGGGAGACCACGGCCGGCTGCTGGACACAAACGGCCTCAGCAGGAAGCAGGAGAAAGGCAGGACGCCGATCTTCAGCCGGTGAGTCAGTGTCCTCCGTCTCTGGAGGACGGACTCTCAGAGCGACCGTCCTTCACGCCAGCTGAGGACTTCTTCTGCTTCTGCTTCGACTTCCTCAACATACGAACCTACGGACACAGCAGAGGGACAAACTCAAATACCAATAAACTACAGGTGTGCACAGGTGTACGGGTGCCCTGCAGGGACAAACGGAGCATACCTTTGGTCCAGCAGCAGAGATGATGATGTGTCCTGGTGGCTGGATCCACGGTTCTCCATCCACCTGGACAGGTATGGGTTTACTCACAGTCAGCCGGATGTAGTTCCCTTGAGCAATACGAATCCCTGAACGCATCCCGCTCTGCACCTGGCCCTGAACACACACACACACACACACACACACACACAGTGTGTTCAGCTCTGCATAAAGCAGTGTGTGTCCTTCAGTTCAGTCTTTTGTGTTTGTTACCATGTGGACGACTCCGGTGACGCCGACGACCTCCAGCAGGCCGTCATCGATGCTCGGTTTCCCATGGCGACCATCGACCTCCGACCCCCAGAGGTCAGCACCAGAACCCCAACTACACACACACACACACACACACACACAGAGGAAGATATGTGTTAGGTCATAATGTGTGTGTGTGTGTGTGTGTGTGTGTGTGTGTGTTACCTGGGTATGTTGAGGAAGATCAGACCCTCGATGTTCGGTAACGGGACGTTCTGAGCATCCACCTGAAGCTGCAGCTCTTTGTGGAGGCTCCTGGTGTAGCTGATCTTCTGCAGGCCGACCTTCACGTACACACCTTTGTTATGGAACCTGGGGGGGCGGGGCATGGGCGGGGCATGAAGCAGGTGTAGCTGAAGGTAAATGTGTCTGTGTCTGAATGAACTGAAGTTTCACCTGCTGGTGAATTTATCCGGTTCGTCCTCGCGGGCCTGGTGGAAGTCGAGGCTGAGCTCTGCGTCGATGCCGAGTCCAAAGTAGTTATTCATCTGGACGATCTGAGGACAGACACACCGGTTAGTCGTCCACATACAGAGACATGCAAACTGTCCTGCAGGACCTGGAAAGACCTTAGGCGGCTCCAGGAAGCCGTTGTCCTTCCCGTCTTCAGAGATGTCCTGAGCGTCCAGCAGGATGGTCCATCGGTCCATCAGAACCTCGTCTGCCTCGTCCACAGAGACCAGGATGTGGAGCGGGTCCTCGCCGCTGTAACCTGCTCCCCAGCGCAGGATACGAGCCAGGTCGTTACCTGAGGAGACGAGAGAGGGACACATCTGATTATGCTAAGCTAGCTGATGTTATTTACTCATTTGGTCAAACGTTTCATCATTTGAGGTTTGTTGTTTTATTTTAGTGAAATCTCATTTAAAAACTTCCAGATAAGTTTCAGGTGTGATGCTATGTCGCCAGGTATTAGCACGCTAACGTTAGCATAGTCAGTTAGCTGTACAGCAGTCCCAGATGTCTATGTAAGAACTAGCTTGTTAGCTACAGCCTGTTTTAATTTAATTAGAAAACTCAAGGCTACATTAGCTCAAGGCTACATTAGCTCAAGGCTACATTAGCTCAAGGCTACGTTGGCTCAAGGCTAGCAGGCTAAGTTTTCAGCTGCTGCGTCGTGCTGTGGTGGTCTGACCTGTTCCCAGCGGTACGATGCCGATGGGCGGTTCTCGACAGACCAGTTTGTGCCGGACGGCCTCCAGCACTCCCAGCACCCAGCCTACCGTCCCATCGCCCCCACAGACCAGCACCCGAAACCTGGGAACCTCCCTGAACGTGTGGAGGCTGCACCAGAGGAGAAGAACAGGAAGGTGAGACATTTTATTTCAGAGTCCAGGCTTCAGTTCCGGACGCTCGGCGCTCACCCAGCCAGCGGTCCTCCGTTGGAGATGTCAAAGACCTGATGAGGGTTCAGGAGCTTCCGGAAGCTGTAGAGAAGCTCTCGGCCTTTCAGACCGCCGCTCTTTGGGTTGACGAACACCAGCAGAGGACAGACGGCTTCAACAAGTTTGTGGTGCTGAAAGACGACCACAGTCAGAGTCCTGTCAAAGCAGCTGCTGGTGCATTGTGGGTACTGTATTCAGTTACCTGGATCTCCGGGACGACGAGCGACGTGAGCGTCTTGTTGTTGACGGCCGTGTCTTTGGCCAACATGTAGATCCTCTCCGCCTCGGAGAAACACGAGATCTGCAACGCCACGGCGCCTGAAAGAAGCACACACACCGATCAACACATCAAACGTGCGTGAAGAGTGACAGAGAGTGGTTTCCATGGCAACCGTGTGTCTCACCTTGACTGGCATAGAAGTGGCTGATGGTGACCAGGTGACCTGCAGAGACAGGAAGTGAGAGAGACACGAGGAGGCGGGTGGAGTTAGACTGACCTCAATAAGAAGCAGACAGGAAGTGAAGCGCTCGCTCTTTTCCCGTCAGCACTTTGACACAAAAACAAACCGACCAATCAGCAAACAGAGAAACATCTCCTCTTCTTGTGGTGAACGGACAGGAAGCCGAGAAACCTCAGACCCGCCTCCGCCCGTCAAACTCTGGGTGGTCAAAGCCTCCGTCAGTTAGATGAGAACTGAGATCGTCTCACCGCCAACAGACCAAAAACCTCATACCATCTCCACCACCTCCACCCATCCAAACATCTCCACCACCTCCACCCATCCAAACATCTCCACCACCTCCACCCATCCAAACATCTCCACCACCTCCACCCACCCAAACATCTCCACCACCTCCACCCATCCAAACATCTCCACCACCTCCACATCAGACTCACTCTTGACGGTCAGGTGTTCCTGGATCAGCTGGACGTACTCCTCTTTCGTCAGCAGGGGGGGCAGTCCTCCGATCAGCAGGTTGACCTGCACCGCTGGGTTCTTGTTCTCCACGATGTAGAACCGGGTCTGGTTCATCTGCCGCAGCGACGCCTGAAAAAAACAAAGTCATCCTCCATCATCATCACGGAGTCTGAAGGTCGGACTCCACCTCGCTGGACTTCCTCTTACCTTCCTGATCTCCTGCAGTTTGTCCAGGATGTTCTCCTGAGGAGTCAGCGTCTGTCTCTGCACTGCAGGAGGAACATGAGACATCATCACCTGTCCATCACCTCACAGTGTTAGCTTCATGCTAACGGCACTGAAACAGCTCATAAACTCTATTCTGGATCTTCTGCTAACTTGTGATGTTACTTCCTGTTTACATAGCCGATTGCTCTTGATTGGACAGCGCTACAGATGTTACCTAGCAACAGATTCACACAACTTTGATGGAGTGAATCGTTAGTTTGAAACTCGTTAGTGAGGACTGAAGGACTCATGAAGACCTGCCGAGTCTTCAGAGGTCTTCCAGACGTTTGCTCACCTTGTTTGCTGCTCATGCAGACCTCCATCAGGCTGAACGTGGACGCGTCCTCGTCCTGAAACAACAGCCGGCGTCAGCAAGAGACAAACTGACGAGATGATGGACGACAAGATGGTCGTACCTGTCGTACCTGTCGTACCTGTCTGTTGAGCTGACTGAGGACCTCGGGGAGGACTGAAGCTGCCGTGCTGCTCTTTGAGACGGAGACGGAAACGAAAGCCGGACCGGACCTGAAACAGCAATCAGATGAGAACGTGAGCAAACAGGAAACACACTCAGAGTGACAGCTGTGACATCATCACTGCGGCTCACCTGGGCCAGCCGGCGTACACCTTGATGACCTCTGCGTCTCGTGGTTTGACCCTCAGCAGCCAGGCGTCGCCGCCGTCCTTCCTGTTGTCTGGACCGCTGTTACGGTTCAGGATGTCGTCGCTATGGAGACGCTGCGTGCCGCCGACCTCGCGCAGCTCGTAGTCCTGAGGTTCATCGGGGAGGTAGAACGCCCTGAGTGCCGCCTCCTGCAGGACGACACGGGTACTGCAGCGCTCAGACTGCATGACCACTGTTGAAACTAAACTGTGAGCCACAAATATGTGACTCTGTGTACAACATTAGCATTAGCTGAGCTCTCACCACCACTTCCTCGTTCCTCGTGGCTCGAAAGATGGAGACCAATCTGAAGAAGCCGCGCTTGACCGCATCATCACCGTCAAACACCTTCAGAGACTGTTTACCTGTGAGACACAAGACCGTCATCACGAAGACCACGCGTCATCACGAAGACCGCGCGTCATCACGAAGACCGCGCGTCATCACGAAGACCACGCGTCATCGCGAAGACCACGCGTCATCGCGAAGACCACGCGTCATCACGAAGACCATCATGAAGACCACGCGTCATCACGAAGACCGCGCGTCATCACGAAGACCGCGCGTCATCGCGAAGACCACGCGTCATCACGAAGACCATCATGAAGACCGCGCGTCATCACGAAGACCATCATGAAGACCGCGCGTCATCATGAAGCGTTTGGACCTAAAACAAAGTCCAACATGGAGGATTCAGGATGTGGACTGACCTGATTCTGGAGCAGGCAGCTGACCGTCTTTAGGTACAGCCGAGGACGAGTCAACATCATCGGAGTTATCTGAAGAAAACATGGAGACAAAGACTGAGTCTACATCTGAATGACGTCACAGAGACTACGTCCAGGTTTTAGACATTCACAGAGACTGCGGGGACGTCCTGTTGAATCTCATTTTGTTTTTTATTTCATGAACTTTGAATCTTTAAATTTGTAGTCTTGAGTCTTTAGTCTTTAAGTCTTTAGTCTTTAAGTCTTTAGTCTTTAAGTCTTGAGTCTTTAAGTCTTTAGTCTTTAAGTCTTGAGTCTTTAAGTCTTTAGTCTTAGGTCTTTAAGTCTTTTAGTCTTTAAGTCTTTAGTCTTTAGTCTTTAAGTCTTTAAGTCTTTAGTCTTTAGTCTTAGGTCTTTAAGTCTTTTAGTCTTTAAGTCTTTAGTCTTTAGTCTTTAAGTCTTTAAGTCTTTAGTCTTTAAGTCTTTAGTCTTTAGTCTTTAGTTTAGGTCTTTAAGTCTTTAAGTCTTAGTCTTAGTCTTTAGTCTTTAAGTCTTTAAGTCTTTTAAGTCTTCTTTAGTCTTTTTAGTCTTTAGTCTTTAGTCTTTAGTCTTTAAGTCTTTAGTCTTTAAGTCTTTAAGTCTTTAGTCTTTAGTCTTTAAGTCTTTAGTCTTTAAGTCTTTAAGTCTTTAAGTCTTTTAGTCTTTAAGTCTTTAGTCTTTAGTCTTTAGTCTTTAAGTCTTTAGTCTTTAGTCTTAGGTCTTTAAGTCTTTTAGTCTTTAAGTCTTTAATCTTTAGTCTTTAAGTCTTTAAGTCTTTAGTCTTTAAGTCTTTAGTCTTTAGTCTTTAAGTCTTTAGTCTTTAGTCTTTAGTCTTTAGTCTTAGGTCTTTAAGTCTTTAAGTCTTTAGTCTTTAGTCTTTAAGTCTTTAAGTCTTTAAGTCTTTAGTCTTTAGTCTTTTAGTCTTTAGTCTTTAGTCTTTAGTCTTTAAGTCTTTAGTCTTTAGTCTTAGGTCTTTAAGTCTTTAAGTCTTTAGTCTTTAAGTCTTTAGTCTTTTAGTCTTTAGTCTTTAGTCTTTAGTCTTTAAGTCTTTAAGTCTTTAGTCTTTAGTCTTTAATCTTTAGTCTTTAGTCTTTAGTCTTAGGTCTCTCAACATGTTTTCTTCTTCAGTTTTTAGTTTCACAGCTCAGGAAACAAGCCGAGTGTTTGTGGTTCACAGAGTTCGTGGTCAGCAGCATCACAGAGGATGTGGTCTGTGTGTGTGGTGTGTGTGTGTGTGTGTGTGGTGTGTGGTGGTGTGGTCTGTGTGTGTGTGTGTGTGGTGGTGTGTGTGTGTGTGTGTGTGTGTGTGTGTGTGTCTGTGTGTGTGTGTGTGTGTGTGTCTGTGTGGTTGTGTCTGTGTGTGTGTGTGTGTGTGTGTGTGGTGTGGTACCCAGGTCATGGCCTGCAGCTCTCCGTGATGCGGTAACAATGCATCTTGCTGAAGTTTTCTGGAGTCGAGGCGGGACGCAGGCCGGATGCAGCAGCATGCAGCGCAGAACGGTCCCAGAGTGCACTCTGGTGGCACGCTGAGGTACACGCCGCGTGGCTCTGCAGAGAGGAGACAGGAAGTGACATGTCAGAGGACACGGCGAGGACGAGCTGATCAATGATCAATGAATCAATGATCCCAGGACAGGAGCTGAGGTGAGTGGACCCTCGCAGGTTCACCTGGTTCTTACCGTAATGCCGCAACCACTCACACCTCATCCCCGCCATGACGTCTGACGAACCGCACGACCGCCGGCAAACCTCGCACCTCGCCGCTGAGGCCAGGTTACCCTCCTCCAGTGGTGGTGGAACGTATCCTGCAGCGGCAGAAAGTAGATCCAGTGTGAGAGGCTCTGTTCTGAGAGGAACCGGCCCGGTTCACTGATAGTTAAATACATTTCTTTACTAAAACACCAAGCGTGGATCAATCCGCCGCTGAAAGTAGTCCCTAACAGTTTCCTCCTGATTGTTGGTAAAAACCTGAAACGTGAAACTTTAGATGATGAGCAGGAACAGGAAGTCAGGCGGCGTTAAGAGGCGGACGCTCAGTGAGTGTATCGATTGGATTTGGATGACTGCTTCCTGTCGGCTCCTGCTGCTGACCGCCGTCACCAGCTCGCTTTAATCAACGGCTGAGACCATTTGACCAGTTTGGATCAATACACACACACACACACACACACACACACACACACACACACACACACACACACACACACACACACACACACACACACACACACACACACACCTGATGGTGTCCATGATGTGTAAATGTGGAGTTATTAAAACATGTCTGACATCATCAATGTAAACAAACAGGAAATGTTGAGGTGTGATGTCACGTCTGTGTTTCGCACAATAAGTGGAGAACGTTGGAGAAACAGAGCAGGTGAATCAGACTGATCGCTTGATGAGTCATAGCTGGAAGTGACGACCTGTTTTCTATCAAAGCTGGACTGAGGTCTGTTAATATTCTAGATAAACTCGGGTTAGTGAAGACAGTCGTGTGCTCATATTAGAGAGTTTACGGTAGTTTACTGAGGCGGTACCGACCTGCTCCAGAGTGACGTCCAGGTGAGACGTGCGACAGTCGGCACAGCTGAAGGCAGCACAGTCAGCGTGCACGTGCAGCTCACACACTGAAACACACACACACACACACGTCATGTTAGTGACATGTAATCGTGGTCAGAGCAGCTCAGGTCAGACACGTTTATTTTCTGACCTCTGACTGTGTGAAATGACGTCTGTGACAGATGAAATGCATCAGCTGACTTCAGCTTTGAAGCTTTCATGTGTCTGATTTTCTAACGAGTTACTTTGTGCTCATGTTTACACTTCAGATCGAAACGGAGTTCAGTTTATTAATGAATCACTGAGTGTGAAAGTATCAAAGTGTTTGTGGCTCTTCTTTCTTCATCAGTTTTATTCACACGTTTGTTATTCACCTCTTTGAAAACTGACAGAGGAGAACAGAGAGTCGTATTTGTAGTAGCTGTTTTATGTCATTTGAGGAAGTGACCCAACATTTCTGTTCACACGAGAACGTGTGTGTGTGTGTGTATTTAGTTTGGATCCGTGACGCTGCAAACACGTTAATAACAATAATGAGTTCATTCTCATGCTGCTGGCTGAACTGGGCTGACTCTGATGAAACTGGACCGACCTTCACAGCGCAGCGCCGAGTTTCCCTCCGTTTGCTTCCTGCAGACGCAGCAGAAACGTTTCTTGTGACCCGCCGGACCGAAGCAGTGAGCGACCGGGACCTGCAGGGGGCAGCGAGGACAAAACCGTCAGCACCACTGAAGAAGACTGTCAGGACAGGCTACTGTAAACTGTAAAGAACTGTTCCTCAGGTAGAATACTGATGTGTTTTAAACCTGCTGTACTGTTCCTGCTCTCACACTAACGAGCTGATTCACTGATCGAATCAGTTGAAAAAGCACAAAATCAAAACATCAGAAGAAATATCAACTTATGAAGCTGCACATGCTGTGAACGTCTGTTCTTCTTCACGTTACTCTGTGTCAGTAAAGTTTGATTCGTAGATGATCTGATGTATCTGCAGCTTTTCAGGCGTCAGCTGAGAACTTCAGACTTTTTAATCATCAAACTGAAGATGAAATAATTAAAAACATATTTCAGTCACCACATGATGTAACTCGTCACAGCTGATGAAGCTGATGACTGGACTTCCTGTCTGTGAACGTCCTGACATCACCTGCTGGGCTCAACGTTAGCTGCAGCGCTAACTCTGTAGCCTGAGTCAGCAGTGTAACATTCATAGTACTGTACAACAAACTGTATACTTCAACTACAGCACTGAGTGAAGTAGAGTACTCCATTACATTTGTCTGACAGCTTTAGTTACTACTTAGTAATCAGATTACAATCTTCCATCCCCTTCCTGTCCAGTGAAAAGCTCACGTCGCCATTTTGAACGTTTGTGAAGAAACGTCCACACACTGTTTGGTCTAAGTAACTAAATGAGGACTGTGGTCAATAACAACGTCCCCATTTAGTCATGTAGACAAAAACACACGTGAAAATAAACTCAGTGCAGTACTTTTACTGCGTACAGTGCAGTATTCTCTCAGTGTTGTGGTACTTTTACTGCGTACAGTGCAGTATTCTCTCAGTGTTGTGGTACTTTTACTGCGTACAGTGTTGTAGTACTTTTACTGCGTACAGTGCAGTATTCTCTCAGTGTTGTGGTACTTTTACTGCGTACAGTGCAGTATTCCTCTCAGTGTTGTGGTACTTTTTACTGCGTACAGTGTTGTAGTACGTTACTTTACTGCGTACAGTGTTGTAGTACTTTTACTGCGTACAGTGCAGTATTCTCTCAGTGTTGTGGTACTTTTACTGCGTACAGTGCAGTATTCTCTCAGTGTTGTGGTTCTTTTACTGCGCACAGTGCAGTATTCTCTCAGTGTTGTGGTACTTTTACTGCGTACAGTGCAGTATTCTCTCAGTGTTGTGGTACTTTTACTGCGTACAGTGCAGTATTCTCTCGGTGTTGTGGTACTTTTACTGCGTACAGTGTTGTAGTACTTTTACTGCGTACAGTGCAGTATTCTCTCAGTGTTGTAGTACTTTTACTGCGTACAGTGTTGTAGTACTTTTACTGCGTACAGTGCAGTATTCTCTCGGTGTTGTGGTACTTTTACTGCGTACAGTGCAGTATTCTCTCAGTGTTGTGGTACTTTTACTGTGTACAGTGCAGTATTCTCTCAGTGTTGTGGTACTTTTACTGCGTACAGTGCAGTATTCTCTCAGTGTTGTGGTACTTTTACTGCGTACAGTGCAGTATTCTCTCAGTGTTGTGGTACTTTTACTGCGTACAGTGCAGTACTGTTGATCAGGTGCAGCAGTCTGTTGTTGGTGTTATTGATCGTACAGTCGATTGGTGCCGTGTTCAGAGTTACTCACCCGGATCAGAGACGGACTCATGCAGGAACACACTGAACGCAGCGTCTTCAGGCATTTCTCATGACACATGAAGTTACACACTGAGGAGAGACGAGAGGACAGGCGGGTCAGAGGCACAGACACCACGGGTTCGATTCCCGGCAGACTCAGCTGACAGGATCGGGTCATCGTGTTTGACTTACAGGACTTTAAAATGAATGAAACAAATACAGACCACATGTTTACCCATGAGCCTTTGCAGCCGAGGCTGTGACAGTGGAAATGAACATGAAGACAGAACATGTGGTCTGAGTCTGCTCTGACGCTCTGAGGTTAACCTCACGTCTTCACTCCGGACACGCCTCGAGAGTGTGTGTGTGTGTGTGTGTGTGTGAGCCGCCTTCTTCCTGTCCAACAGCTCCAAACACACTGAGAGCTTCAAACAGTGACTCAGCAGTTCTTGTTCTTAAACCTGATTTGTTGGTAAACAGCTCAGACGGCTTCCTTTGATGTCTTTGATCTTTGTGTGTAACGCTTAGGAAACAAATAACGAATCGATGGACCGATCAGTCGACCAATCAATCGACGGACCGATCAGTCGACCAATCAATCGACGGACCGATCAGTCGACCAATCAATCGACGGACCGATCAGTCGACCAATCAATCGACGGACCGATCAGTCGACCAATCAATCGACGGACCGATCAGTCGACCAATCAATCGACGGACCGATCAGTCGACCAATCAATCGACGGACCGATCAGTCGACCAATCAATCGACGGACCGATCATGAAGAACCTGCTCTGACTCATCAAACACGTCATGACGCAGCTGAATAACAGGTGTAAACTGTCCGTTCACCTGTTGGGACCTCGAGGATCACGTGACTCATCAAACTGTCCAATTACAAAGCAGAGAGACAAAAAGACAGCTGACTGCATCAGGCTGACGTTACGTCCCCAAAATATGACTCGACTTCTCAGTCATGAATCTGATCTCTGATGACATCACAGCACACTGATGACATCACAGCACACTGATGACATCACAGCACACTGATGACATCACAGATTTGTGTTGATCCATGTGACGCTTAAAGAAGAAACTTGTTACATAATCCAGACCAGTGATGACGACGATGATGTCACATCTCTACTCACAGTCACACAAACACATCACCTGTTGCCATGCCAACCAGAGGAAGTAAATCACTTTACACACACACACACACACACACACACATATGGACCACCAGTGTGTTACTGGGCAGAGTGTGTGTGTGTGTGTGTGTGTGTGTGTGTGTGTTGGATCTGGTCTTCAGTTCGCTCACAGAATTCATGATGAAGTCGTGACTTTGTGAGAAGGAAAGGAAAGAGGAAACGATGGAGGTGAAAAGGAAAGTATAAAGAAGACGAGGAAAGGAAACAAAGAGGGAAAGGAAAGGAACAAAGGAAAGAGGAGGAAAAGGTAACATAAAGTAAGTAAGGAAAGGAAAGGGAACATGGGGATGGAGGACGAAGGAGAGGAGGAAACAGGAGGGAAGGAAATGAAGGGAAGGTAAAGGAATGGATCAATAGATGAGGGTGGATGGAGTCCAGATCCAGGACCAGAACCACGTGACTGAAGCAGACCTGAACACTCTGGCTCCGGGTCAGGTCCCGGCGGGTGTGAAGCAGTCACAGGTCCGAGATGTTAAACTAAAGAACATAGTGTGTGTGTGTGTGTGTGTGTGTGTGTGTGTGTGTGTGTCTCACCCTCACACAGGAAGCCGATCAGCCCCCAGATGAAGTCGCTGCAGCTGTGGCAGAAGGTCGGCTTGGTCAGGGTCACTCTCTTCATGCAGTGGCCCGGCGCGGAGCTCTGGTACTTGGGCCGGACTCCGGGAGACTGCTGCGCCCTCTTCTTCACCGCCAGCGGGCTCGCTGTGCGGCCGTCCGCGGCGTCAGGGTCCGCCGGTCTGACCCGGCCGGAGTCGGCCATGTCCTCCAACCCGACCACACACAAACAAACTCACCGACAGCAGGGCCACTACAACCGGCCGTGAGTGTGTTCTGATGCCGAAAGGCCTGGAGCTCTGAGACATCCCACCGGGCCGAACGCAGCGGCGCAGCCCGGGGAGAGGGCGCCGTGTTCGGCGTGTGTCGTGGAGCTTCCCCCGCCTCAACAGCTAATGACCCAGGTCCAGAAACACAGAGCAGGCAGGCCGGTCACTCTGGGTCCAAACGAGATTAGTTTTTCTGGTCAATGTGACGGTCGTTAGCTCCCGGCAGAGAGTCATCCCACCGGCTGGACCCAGCGGTGCCACCCAGCGGTTCTGCCCGGCAGAGAGCGCCCCGCGGCTGGCGTGTCTCTCGCAGCTTCCCGCCTCTCAGGCCGCCGTCCTGAAATACAGACCGTGTTTACGGGCTCCTGAACGCACCCGGCGGAGCTCCGGGGAGGCGCCTCGATGTTCGAGCCCCGTCGACGTCGTCTTCTCACGGCGGTGAGGTCGTCCACCACGCCGAGATCAGAGTCCCTCTGCCCGGAGACAGCGGTGCCACCCAGCGGGCTGCACGGAGCAGAGGGCGCCGTGCTCGGCGTGATTCCCGGAGCTCTCCCGCTCGGAACCGCGATGAATAAAAGATGAAATATCGATCCGGAGCCGAGATGATGCGGAGCGTCCGCTGAAGCCCGTCCAACCGATGAATGGTGCTGTTTTCAGCCTGGCTGTCAGCCCTGCAGCCTGGAACCAGAACCCGGGACAAACACAGCAGAACCCGGGACAAACACAGCAGAACCCGGGACAAACACAGCAGAACCGGCGCAGATCAGCGTTATTCAACAAGTGCGCGCAGCCGGGCCGCGTTCATTTGGACTTTCTTCTTCCTCCTCTGAGGCTCAGTCTTCTTCCGCGTCCGAGTCTCCAACACTGATTTACTCCTCCTCCTCCCTCCCCTTCATCTCCTTTCCTCGTCTCCTTCGCTTCCTCCCTTCCTCCCTCTGCTCTCATCAGATTTTTTCTGAATCTCATTAAAATGAATGAAGATCAAACCTGTTTCCGCCTGTCGCTTCCTTCCGGTTTCTGTTTCCTCATGTTGTCTTAACGTTCTTTCAACGTTCGTGCTGAAATCCACTCAACAGTCCTCCTGATGGACCTGATGGACCTCACGGTCCTCCAGAACCTTTGAGTCCGCTCTGCTGGTTGAACTCACCTTCATGTTTATGTTCAGTAATCTGTTTCTTATTTTACTGGTTCTGACTCTGGTTCTGACTCTGGTTCTGTGTCTCTGGTTCTGACTCTGGTTCTGTGACTCTGGTTCTGTGTCTCTGGTTCTGACTCTGGTTCTGTGTCTCTGGTTCTGACTCTGGTTCTGACTCTGGTTCTGTGTCTCTGCTTCTGTGTCTCTGGTTCTGACTCTGGTTCTGACTCTGGTTCTGTGTCTCTGGTTCTGTGTCTCTGGTTCTGTGTCTCTGGTTCTGACTCTGGTTCTGACTCTGGTTCTGTGTCTCTGGTTCTGACTCTGGTTCTGTGTCTCTGGTTCTGTGTCTCTGGTTCTGACTCTGGTTCTGTGTCTCTGGTTCTGACTCTGGTTCTGTGTCTCTGGTTCTGTGTCTCTGGTTCTGACTCTGGTTCTGTGTCTCTGGTTCTGACTCTGGTTCTGACTCTGGTTCTGTGTCTCTGGTTCTGACTCTGGTTCTGACTCTGGTTCTGACTCTGGTTCTGTGTCTCTGGTTCTGTGTCTCTGGTTCTGTGTCTCTGGTTCTGACTCTGGTTCTGACTCTGGTTCTGTGTCTCTGGTTCTGTGTCTCTGGTTCTGACTCTGGTTCTGTGTCTCTGGTTCTGACTCTGGTTCTGACTCTGGTTCTGTGTCTCTGGTTCTGACTCTGGTTCTGACTCTGGTTCTGTGTCTCTGGTTCTGTGTCTCTGGTTCTGACTCTGGTTCTGACTCTGGTTCTGTGTCTCTGGTTCTGTGTCTCTGGTTCTGACTCTGGTTCTGTGTCTCTGGTTCTGACTCTGGTTCTGACTCTGGTTCTGTGTCTCTGGTTCTGACTCTGGTTCTGTGTCTCTGGTTCTGTGTCTCTGGTTCTGACTCTGGTTCTGTGTCTCTGGTTCTGACTCTTTGCAGCAGCTGGTTCTTTCTTTTCGTGACTTGGACCTTTATTTTGAAGGGTTGGTGGTGGAGCTTCCTGTGATTACTCTACACAGAGAGTACTAAAGTACTTTGAAATGGAAGTAACTAGTCAGTGGTAATAGATTACACTTTGAAAGCCGGTCAGCTGACACAGAAAGTTTAACTGTTGACTCAAATGTAGCTGCTGTTAGCTCAGTTAGCTCAGTTAGCTGTGGCTGGTCTGGGAGCTGTGTTTGGACCGGTCCAGGACTGTCAGTGTGATGATGTAACTAAACTGAGACTTAATTACTGAATTAGTGACAAACTGGAGGTCGGGTGTTGAACTAAAATCGTCTGGAGGAGCAGAGAGTGAAGAGGACGCTGACGGAGGAAGCTAAGAAGAGAAAAGGAGAGAGTGAGCGAGCAAGAAGCCGCCGGACAAGAGTAAATCTGGGACTGACTTTTAGTGGTTGGTGAGAGCTTGGTGAAATAAAAGGCTGAAAGACAGACGCCGAGCTGGCTGACTGCTGCTGGACTAGTCAGTAAGATTAGCTGCTGCTGCTGACCTGGATGATGATCGTGAAGTCATGTAATCAGAGTAAATACTCGAGTACAGCTGGACGCTCTCTGCTCGGTCGGCATCGTCATGGCAGTCTTTTGATTGAAGGAATCTGATCTGCAGTCAGAACCAACCTACAGAACAAAGATGGCTGCTCAGGACAATGTGATGTCACTTCCTGTCCCACCTGAAGAAACCTTTAGCTGAGACTGTTGGCCGTATTCATCAGATCACCTGTTCTTTGTTTGAGGCCATCCTGAGACTTTGAAATAAAACTTTATTTTCATCAAACCTGAACTTTAGATTTAAAATGTCTCCACATTACAGTCTGTGACTTTGGACTCTGTCCCTGAACGTCACACAGACCTGTACCTGCTGTCACTGAACACTAGATGTCAGTGTGGGACAGAGAAACTGCTGCTGTGCCTCTGACAGGGCAGCATGACCACCACTGAAGAAGAAGCAGTTCACCTGTCACCCTCTGTGTCCGTCTGTTTATATTCCTGTTGTGTCCCCTCTGAGGGGTCTCGATCCTCATGTTGGGAACCACTGACTGATGACATCATTAAAGAACAGTCAGCATTACAATGAAGGACGAGGTTCATCTGTCAGCCAATCAGACGCTTCAGACCCAAACACCAGGTGGCGCTGCAGACTGACTCCATCACAGATGATCCGATCTGATCTGAACCGCTCTGAGAACGAAGAACTTCAACGTCAAACAACAAATATTTTGAATCCATGAAACCAGTCTGTGACAGTCACAGAGACTACGTCCAGGTTTTAGAGTCTGTGACAGTCACAGAGACTACGTCCAGGTTTTAGAGTCTGTGACAGTCACAGAGACTACGTCCAGGTTTTAGACAGTCTGTGGGGACGTCACAGAGACTACGTCCAGGTTTTAGACAGTCTGTGGGGACGTCAGAGAGACTACGTCCAGGTTTTAGAGTCTGTGACAGTCACAGAGACTACGTCCAGGTTTTAGAGTCTGTGACAGTCACAGAGACTACGTCCAGGTTTTAGACAGTCTGTGACAGTCACAGAGACTACGTCCAGGTTTTAGACAGTCTGTGGGGACGTCACAGAGACTACGTCCAGGTTTTAGACAGTCTGCGGGGACGTCACAGAGACTACGTCCAGGTTTTAGACAGTCTGCGGGGACGTCACAGAGACTACGTCCAGGTTTTAGACAGTCTGAGTCACAGAGACTACGTCCAGGTTTTAGACAGTCTGCGGGGACGTCACAGAGACTGATAATAGGAATGGAATGGAGCCATTGACACTTAGCAAAGATAACTAAGGGGGGGCGGGGCTTCAAACAATTAAGCCCTGGGAACATGATTGGTTAAAGACATAATAACAGAACTTAAAGGTCCAGTCTGTCGGAGCCATCAAGGTTCTGATCCAGCCTCTGCATTACTTATGTGAAGGGAAACTACGGTGGCCACAAAAGTACAAAATCTAGTTTTAAAATGTTTGTCTGTTCTCAGTAAGTTGATTAAAAAAAGCAGCAAAAATGTTGATTTTATTAATTATTATAAATTATTTTAATTGATTCATTTGAATCTTTTTATATTATTTAATGTTTATTTTACTCTCTCTCCTCCCTCTCTCTCTGTCTCTCTACCTGTCCTCTGTCTCCGCCCCTCTCTCTCTCCCTCTCTCTCTCTCTCTCTCTCTGTCTCTCTCTTCTCTCTCCTCTGTCTCTCTCCTCTCTCTCTCTCTCTCTCTCTCTCTCTCCTGCTCTCTCTCTCTCTCTCTCCTCTCCTCATCTGTCCATCTCTCCTCTCCTCATCTCTCCTCTCTCTCTCTCTCTCTCTCTCTCTCTCTCTGTCGCTCTACCTGTCTCTGTCTCCGCCGCCTCCTCACTGCTCGCTTCTCCCTCTCTCTCTCCGTCTTCAGTCTCGTTGTTGCCTCTCAGTCGTGAACAGCTCCGCCCGCCTCTCTCTCTCTCTGTCTGTGTCTCCTGTCTCTCTCCTCTCTCTCTCTCTATCTACCTGCCTCCTCCCCCCCTCCCTCCCTCCCTCCCTCTCTCAGTCCCTCTCCTCCCCCCTCTCGGTGCGGACATGCTCCCGGGGCTCCGGAGATGAGGTTCCGAAATGTCTCCTTCCTGACGGTCTTGTTGTTCGGGCTGTGCGGGCTGGTCTCCCTGTCCTGGGTACACCGCCTTCAGCAGCTCCAGAGGTAAGACCCGGACCCGGCGCGTCCCGGTGCGTCCCGGTGTGTGTTTGTGCCATGCTGCTCGTGAGGCTCGGGCCGGGGGGGCGGGTTGTGTTGTGCATGTTGCAGAGATGATGTGTTGATGTGAGTGAGAGGCTGCAGCTCGAGACGGGCTGAGGTGAAGGAGCGCTCGGTTTGTGATGCATCATGTGCCAGCTCAGAGGGGGGGTCTACATGGAGGGGGGCGTTTGATTCTGTTGCAGAAAATCACACACATGATGCTGGTGATGTGAGGGGGAGGCAGAGAAGGGAGCGTTTGATTTGCGATGTATGACAGCTAACATGAGGGGGGCTACGCGGAGGGGGGCGGGGTTGTTTGATTTTTGTTGCGGAGAAAAACACGAGCTGGTGTGGAGGGAAGCACCAGCAGTGAGGTAATGAAGGGAGCGCTTGATTTGTTACGCGTCACATGCCAGCTGAGAGGGGAGGGGACGTTTGATTTGTGTTGCAGTAAAATAAAAAAACACGAGAAGCTCCACCTGAGATGGAGGAGGGGTTGGTTTGATTTCGTTGTAGCGCCACTCTGTCGGTGATGTGAGGGGAAGGCAGTGAGGGAGCGCTTGGTTTGTCAGCTGAGAGGGGCCACATGGAGCAGAGGGTTGGTTTGATTTCGTTGCAGTGCCACATTGTGTTACATGAGGGGAAGGTAATGAAGGGAGCGCTTGGTTTGTGTTGCACCACACGGACGAGAGGGTAGGTTTGATTTTCTTTTGCAGAAGAAAAGCTGCACTTCATGTGGGAGCGCTTGATTTGTGATGCATCAGAGCTGCCTTGATGTGACTGGGAAGCATTAAGGGAGCGCTTGATTTGTGATGAACCCGGTGCCATGCATTTTGTAGCATCTCCTCTCCTCATCATGCTTCATGTGCATGTGGGGTGAAGAAAGGAGCACTTGGTTTGTGTTGCAGTGCATACCAGTTGAGTGGAGAGGGTCAGGATGGAGGAGGGAGAGGTGATGAAATGAAGCGCTCATTCTGAGAAGGGAAGAAGGGTTTGAGGAGCGCTTGGTTTATGATGGTGGTCGAGGAGCAAAAGTGGAGAGGAGAGTCAGGAGGTAATTCAGGGAGCGCTTGTTTTGTGTTGGCCTAACATGCCAGGGTAAGAGCAGAAGGTCGAGGTGGAGCAGGGGTGGAGAGGAGCAGTTGGCTTCAGGTCAGGAGGGAATCGAGGGAGCGCTTGATTTGAGATGCACAGCAGGGGTAAACACAGAGGAGGTGCTGCAGCAGCAGACGTGACACAAAGGAGCGCTTGGTTCACGATTCAGAGCCGGGTGGAGGTGACAGTATGGATGGAGAGCTGTTTGTTTTTGTTCTGTTTGGTGGAGGAGGGTGTGCTTCATATATGAACCATAACAGGCCTGAATGGGAGGAGATAATCTGCCACCTCTGCTGTCAGCTGCCAGAGGTAAAGGAGCGCTTGCTTTAAGTTGCATTACAGGCCTGGGGGGGCGGGTTTGTGTATGTGTTGGTGTTTCCACCCGGCTCAGCTGTCTGCTGCTGTTTCAGGTCCATGGGAGCGCTTGTTCTGGGACTGCTTACAGGCTGTGAGCGGGTGGAGTTTGGAGGTTTTTCTGGAGCAGATTTCTGCAGCTGTTCGTTGTACTTTTTTTTTCTGCGGCGGGAACTCACTGCTCAGCTAAAATAGGAGCGCTTGGTTTGTCATTCATCACACAGCGGGGGGGGGGGGTGCTGCGCTCGGCGGCTTCAGGACGGGCAGGTGGAGCTCCTGAGGAAAGGGGGCGCTTGGTTTGTGATAGATTTCATGCCGAGGGAGAGGGGTGGTGTTTGAGGATGAGGTACAAACACTAACACCGCCCGGTGCTCTGAGCTCACAGCCCGGCTAACAAACTGAGCTAACAGCAGCTAACAGCAGCCTCTTCCTCTTACATCACTTCCTTCTTCGATTCACCTTTTCTGTATTTTTGGAGCATCACAACAGGAAGTCGAGCAGGAAGTGACGGAGAACTTTGTTTAATTTGCTTTAAAGCGTCTTTAGGAAACTGTCGACTGCAGCTCGTCCGTCTCTGTCGCCGTGAACAAACTTCAGACTTCAGGATGTTTCTGAACACTAACAGCTGATGTCATGATCTAACAGCTGATTGGTCGCCGTGAACAAACAGACTGTTTTGTGTTCAGACGTTCACAGGATTCATTTTTCTGACGACATCAAACAAACATGGCGGAGCTGAAAAAGGGAGCGCTTGGTTTGTGATGTATTACATGTCAGCTGAGGGGCTCCACATGTAACTAAGTACTTGTACGACGTGCTACTCTTCACTGCAGTACAATATTTATGTTTATGAACACAAACAGCTGATTGGTCCAGGCCACGTTCACTGAAATCGGACCTGAGATCAGCTGATCAAACAGGTTCAGACTCGTCTGTTTCCAACAACAGGAGAAAACACACCTGACATATGAGACAGCACACACACACACACTCACACACACCTGTCATGTTTAAGATAAACACGGTGAAAGTCGTCGTTCTTCTCGTTTCTCTGAAACTGGATCAGATCAAATCTTTAACCATCGTCAGTTTAAACGTCACATGACTTCATTCCTGCCGTCACGTGACGCTGACTGACTACGAATCAACGTCGACACTTTGTGTTTGATCATGACATCATCACATAAGAACCAGCTCCGCTCCTGATTGGTGGAAACAGCTTATGATGTCACGGTGATGTCACCAGGGTGTCTGTTCACCAGTAGGCGGGCTCAAAGAAAGAAACTAACCAGGTGCATCGTGGGAAATTGTGGGATTTTTTTTTTTTTTTTTTTTGCTTGTTCTGATAATTTGCCCAAAAGTTCAGAGGAAATCAGACTCATCCATCCTCCTGATGTCACACACACACACACACACACACACACACACACACACACTCACACACACACTCACACACTTCCTGTTTGTTGGTGTCACTTTCCTCTGAAGTGAAAATAAAAAAACAACAAACGTGAACATGAACGCTTCCTGTGACTCTCTGATCATGTGACTTTCATTAAACCACATGATGATGTAAAGACGTGTTGACAGAAATGAATGCAGCCTGAATGTTCGGCATCATCAGCTGATCTGTAAACCGGTGAGCGTGACACAATGAAGGAGCTGTGTTCAGGGTCCGTGTTGTGTTCAGGGTCCGTGCTGTGTTCAGGGTCCGTGTTGTGTTCAGGGTCCGTGCTGTGTTCAGGGTCCGTGCTGTGTTCAGGGTTCGTGTTGTGTTCAGGGTCTGTGCTGTGTTCAGGGTTCGTGTTGTGTTCAGGGTCCGTGCTGTGTTCAGGGTCTGTGCTGTGTTCAGGGTCCGTGCTGTGTTCAGGGTCCGTGCTGTGTTCAGGGTTCGTGTTGTGTTCAGGGTCCGTGCTGTGTTCAGGGTCTGTGCTGTGTTCAGGGTCCGTGCTGTGTTCAGGGTTCGTGTTGTGTTCATGGTCCGTGCTGTGTTCAGGGTCCGTGCTGTGTTCAGGGTCCGTGCTGTGTTCAGGGTCCGTGCTGTGTTCAGGGTCCGTGCTGTGTTCAGGGTCCGTGTTGTGTTCAGGGTCCGTGTTGTGTTCAGGGTCCGTGCTGTGTTCAGGGTCCGTGCTGTGTTCAGGGTCCGTGCTGTGTTCAGGGTCCGTCTGACAGTTTGGTGGATACCTGTCGATAACAGTTTCACCGCTTTAAATGAAGTGGATCGTCGTCTCCATGGTAACTCAGGCTCTTATTTTGAAGGAACAGCAGGAGGGTGTTTTCATTTGTTTGTAGCATACTTCCTGCACGAGTCATCAGAGTCAGTTGCAGCTCAAACGAGTGAGATCAGACCGGTACAACACTGCCTGTGACCTTGACGACTGACCTCATACCTCCAGACACCCCCCGTCAACAACCACACACACACACACTCCTGCAGGCTGTTGTCATGGTGCGAGCTGTTACTGCTGCCCTGTGGATGGTTTGCAGCTATAAGCCAGGTCTGTGTGTGTGTGTGTGTGTGAGAAGTTAATTTTTATCCAGACGTCCTCCTCCAGTTGTCGTGTGTTCAGCTCGTTTATGAGGGACGCCTGTAAACGATCCTCCTGCAACGTTCAGTTTGTGTTTTAGAAACGTTGTAACGTTTCTCTGAAAGTAATTTTGTATAAGCAATGGACTGAACCCTGGACGTAGTCTCTGTGACGTCCCCGCAGACTGTCTAAAACCTGGACGTAGTCTCTGTGACGTCCCCGCAGACTGTCTAAAACCTGGACGTAGTCTCTGTGACGTCCCCGCAGACTGTCTAAAACCTGGACGTAGTCTCTGTGACGTCCCGCAGACTGTCGAAAACCTGGATGTAGTCTCTGTGACGTCCCCGCAGACTGTCCTAAAACCTGACGTAGTCTCTGTGACGTCCGCACAGACTGTCTAAAACCTGACATAGTCTCTGTGACGTCCCGCAGACTGTCTAAAACCTGGACGTAGTCTCTGTGACGTCCCCGCAGACTGTCTAAAACCTGGACGTAGTCTCTGTGACGTCCCCGCAGACTGTCTAAAACCTGGACGTAGTCTCTGTGACGTCCCCGCAGACTGTCTAAAACCTGGACGTAGTCTCTGAGACGTCCCCGCAGACTGTCTAAAACCTGGACGTAGTCTCTGAGACGTCATCTTTATCTTTATAAATGAATGAATCCTGTTAACGTCTTTATTATGAAAATATTCCATAATACTGAGTATGAAGAGCATGAACTAGAGTAACTGAGTAAATGTACTTATTAACAAACCGCAGCTGTGTCAATAAATTATTATTATTATCTTCCATACATGAAGCTTTATTGTTTTATCATTAGTTATGGAGCATAATAAGACACACACTGTGTGTGTGTGTGTGTGTGTGTGTGTGTGTGTGTGTGTGTGTGTGTGTGTGTGTGTGTTTCCTGGAGAGTCCAAGACGCTGTGAAAGGAGCTGATGAATATTTGATGTGAGCTCTGGGAGGTCGGGTTGCACTCAGACAAACAACAGGCAGAGAAACAGTGACAGACTGAAGCTTCACGTGTGGACCAACATCTAAAACACAGAATCAGCTGAGCTTCATTTAAACAACACGAGAATTTCTCAGCACTATTTACTGCGGTGGATGAATTCACATTTTAATGTCTCCATGGTGTTCACAGTTAGATGAGCTAGCATCAGCATCTACCTTCCAGTGAACACGGCCGGACCGAACAGAACCTCTGAACCGGCAGTGTCCAGTCTAACAGTGAACACAGCAACAGAACCTCTGAACCGGCAGTGTCCAGTCTAACAGTGAACACAGCAACAGAACCTCTGAACCGGCAGTGTCCAGTCTAACAGTGAACACAGCAACAGAACCTCTGAACCGGCAGTGTCCAGTCTAACAGTGAACACAGCAACCGAACCTCTGAACCGGCAGTGTCCAGTTCTAACAGTGAACACAGCAACCGAACCTCTGAACCGGCAGTGTCCAGTCTAACAGTGGACACAGCCAACAGAACCTCTGAACCAGCAGGGTCCAGTCTAACAGTTGAACACAGCAACCAGAACCTCTGAACCGGCAGTGTCCAGTCTAACAGTGAACACAGCAAACCGAACCTCTGAACCGGCAGTGTCCAGTCTAACAGTGGACACAGCAACAGAACCTCTGAACCGGCAGTGTCCAGTCTAACAGTGAACACGCAACAGAACCTCTGAACCGGCAGTGTCCAGTCTAACAGTGAACACAGCAACAGAAACCTCTGAACCGGCAGTGTCCAGTCTAACAGTGAACACAGCAACAGAACCTCTGAACCGGCAGTGTCCAGTCTAACAGTGAACACAGCAACAGAACCTCTGAACCGGCAGTGTCCAGTCTAACAGTGAACACAGCAACAGAACCTCTGAACCGGCAGTGTCCAGTCTAACAGTGAACACAGCAACAGAACCTCTGAACCGGCAGTGTCCAGTCTAACAGTGAACACAGCAACCGAACCTCTGAACCGGCAGTGTCCAGTCTAACAGTGAACACAGCAACCGAACCTCTGAACCGGCAGTGTCCAGTCTAACAGTGGACACAGCAACAGAACCTCTGAACCAGCAGTGTCCAGTCTAACAGTGAACACAGCAACAGAACCTCTGAACCGGCAGTGTCCAGTCTAACAGTGAACACAGCAACCGAACCTCTGAACCGGCAGTGTCCAGTCTAACAGTGGACACAGCAACAGAACCTCTGAACCGGCAGTGTCCAGTCTAACAGTGAACACAGCAACAGAACCTCTGAACCGGCAGTGTCCAGTCTAACAGTGAACACAGCAACAGAACCTCTGAACCGGCAGTGTCCAGTCTAACAGTGAACACAGCGACAGAACCTCTGAACCAGCAGTGTCCAGTCTAACAGTGAACACAGCAACAGAACCTCTGAACCGGCAGTGTCCAGTCTAACAGTGAACACAGCAGCCTTAAAGATTAAAGATTCATAAAGAATCAACTCACGACGTCCTGATATGAAAATATTTCTTTTATGTGCGACCATAAAAACTCAGCAGAGAGTTTATATAAGAACAAACAGCATATTTCTGTGTGTGACAGAGGTAGTCTGTAGTTCTTGGTCCTACACACACACACACACACACACACACTTTCTCTGTAGTAACAGTGCTGAAGAGTGTTTGGTTTGAGGCAACGTGCTGACATTGTGATATGTTGAGTAAGCTCTGTGTGTGTGTGTGTGTGTGTGTGAGTTTGTGTGTGTGTGTATGTGTGTGTGTGCGCCAGGCATATCAGGAGGACAACATGTGACCAGCTGCCTTCAGCATGTGACTGTGTGTGATTTTATGTTTTTGGACGTGACCTTTGACCTTGTGTTCTCGAGGACACTCAGTCTTTGTTTGAGATCACAGAGACGTTTTTAATGAGCGAACAGTTCAGTTATTGATCGAGAGGAAATATGAAACAACTCACACAGCAGCAGCTAATCTTACTGACTAGTCCAGCAGCAGTCAGCCAGCTCGGCGTCTGTCTTTCAGCCTTTTATTTCACCAAGCTCTCACCAACCACTAAAAGTCAGTCCCAGATTTACTCTTGTCCGGCGGCTTCTTGCTCGCTCACTCTCTCCTTTTCTCTTCTTAGCTTCCTCCGTCAGCGTCCTCTTCACTCTCTGCTCCTCTGCCATCATGTCCATAGAAGCTGCTGAGGCCGGCTCCTGTTCTGGCACGACACCAGCTGTAAGGTCACGTCCTGTTGATGGTTGTTGAGGCGGAGCAGCCGAAGGACATCAGAGGGAAAACCAGAAAACATTTTCTCCATAAAATCTGATCCAGTTTCACCAGAATCAGTGAAATAGTTGGTGCTGTGTGACTTAGTGCCGTAAAGCGTTACGTACTTCTCCCGACCCGGAGCCCAAAGTTACATAGTGTGAGAACAGACGTACGACTGACAGAGACACCGTTCACCTGATCACAGGTCACCTGATCACAGGTCAGCTGATCACAGGTCACCTGATCACAGGTCACCTGATCACAGGTCACCTGATCACAGGTCAGCTGATCACAGGTCAGTGTGGGTCAACAGGAGGTGACAGATGTTAGTTTAACGTTGATTTGACGTTGACCTTCACTCTGAGCTCGGCTCTTCTCAGCTCGTAATCTCTGATAATAAAAACGTGTAATAAGTTCAGAGAGAAGTTTACTCTGCCAGAGTCTCGTTAATTTATTCTACAAAGAGAAAAGAAATCTGGAAAATATCTGAAGACAGATGAGGCCAAATTCAAACCATGAACAGAAACAGGATGGTTTGAATTTACAGAGAGCAGAGTAACTGAGTACAGTTACTGCAGTACACTACAGTCAGGTGGATGTGATCGACCAATGAGAGATCTGAACACAGTGTTGGAGGCGGGGCTTATCAGACTGAACGGATCAAATTCTGACCATGAAACAACCTGATGCCATCGCCGTCATTACGCTGAGACACGGAGGTCTGAAGTTCAGATTAGAAATACAAAAATATAAAAAACATAAAATATTAAATAAATATTTAAAAAATAAAATATTTTAAAAATATAAAAACATAAACTGAAGATGAAGAGGACGACGTGACTGCAAGTCTCTGAATCAGATCAGCTTCCTCACACAGAGAACCATCTGTCTGTGTGTGTGTGTGTGTGTGTGTGTGTGTGTGTGTGTGTGTGTGTGTTCAGTCCTGCCCACTCATTTACTGTAGATGAGTAATGGGACTGTTCAGGCAAATCGACCACATTTTTGTGTGTGTGTGTGCGTGTGTGTGTGTGTGTGTGTGTGTGTCTGTGTGTGTGTGTGTGTGTTTGATTCACCTTTATTAGATTAGTTGTTTAAATCTCAGATTCAGGTATCTGTGTTTCCTCTCAGGCGACCATCTGCCACCAGTGTGTGTGTGTGTGTGTGTTTGAGTGTGTGCTGATGTTGCAGTATTGAATTGATCATCCAGATGTTGTTGGATGTTTTTAATTCAGATTATTAATCATCAGTTTAAAACAGAAACAGTTACTATTAATTTAGATTTTTATTGTTTTTTTATTGTATTTTATCGACGTGTGTGCAGACGGTTCAGGTCCAGCACAGCGTGGAGCTTGGACTGGAGAGGTGCTGGTTCTGTATGTGTAAAAACAGACGGATACCGTAGACATTATTCCTCCTCTGTGGTATGTAAATCCATCGTCTATCTGTCTGTCTCTGATTTACATGCTCTGCTCTGATTGGACGGTTGTTTATGGAACATGAGGATGAGATCAGTACATCAAGATCACTTATCACTGAACCATGGCGGAGTGGGCACGTCACAACCAACATCACAACCAACCATGTCACAACCAACCACGTCACAACCAACCACGTCACAACCAACCACGTCACAACCAACATCACAACCAACCATGTCACAACCAACCACGTCACAACCAACCACGTCACAACCAACATCACAACCAACCAACATCACAACCAACCATGTCACAACCAACCACGTCACAACCAACCAACATCACAACCAACCACGTCACAACCAACCACGTCACAACCAACCACGTCACAACCAACCACATCACAACCAACCAACATCACAACCAACCAACGTCACAACCAACCACGTCACAACCAACCAACATCACAACCAACCACGTCACAACCAACCACGTCACAACCAACCTCACAACCAACCAACATCACAACCAACCACGTCACGACCACGTCACAACCAACCACGTCACAACCAACCAACATCACAACCAACCACGTCACAACCAACCACGTCACAACCAACCACGTCACAACCAACCAACATCACAACCAACCACGTCACAACCAACCACGTCACAACCAACCACGTCACAACCAACCACGTCACAACCAACCAACATCACAACCAATCAACATCACAACCAACCACGTCACAACCAACCACGTCACAACCACGTCACAACCAACCACGTCACAACCAACCAACATCACAACCAACATGTGTGCTGTGGTTTCTGTGTTTATGACATGGTTATTAATAATAATAATAATAATGTTTGATTCTTTCAGATCAGCAGCAGAAGAAATATTTCTCACTTTGTGTGTAAAATATTTTAATATGACATCATGGAAAACTGACTAACGAGCTGAAGCTGGTGTTCATAATAATCGAGTCAGATGAAAACATGAAAATAAAAATCATCCAGGTGGTTCCACACACACACACACACACACACACACACACTCGCACACACACGCACACAGCTGCTCGTCATGTGAGCTGAGTTGAACCATCGCTGGCGTCCGTCCATGGACACACAGAGCTGCAAGGACACGTGTTAAACAGGCTCAGTAACGTTACACCCTCCATGTTGTGTGTGTGTGTGTGTGTGTGTGTGTGTGTGTGTGTGTTGTGGTGTTCATGAAGCTTAATGAAAACAAAATGGAGGCAGTTCATTTCCATAATAACGCTGTCTGGATCAAAGGTCGCCGACACCGAGAGGCGAGAGATGATGTTAGCTGCCTGTTAGCCTGTTAGCTCACACACCGCCACTGTCAACTGGTGTCTGATGACGTCCCCACAGACTGTCTAAAACCTGGACGTAGTCTCTGAGACGTCCCTGCAGACTGTCTAAAACCTGGACGTAGTCTCTGAGACGTCCCCGCAGACTGTCTAAAACCTGGACGTAGTCTCTGAGACGTCCCCGCAGACTGTCTAAAACCTGGACGTAGTCTCCGTGAAGTCCCTACAGACTGTCTAAAACCTGGATGTAGTCTCTGTGACGTCCCCGCAGACTGTCTAAAACCTGGACGTAGTCCTCCTGTGACGTCCTCCCTTCTTTCCATCTTACCTTCCTTCCACTCTTCTTCTCTACATTCTAGCATCCTCTCCTCCCTCCTTCACCTCCTCCCTCCCTCCTCGTGGTTGTTTCCATGGCAGCAGAGACAAATGGGCGGGGCAATAGTCTTAAATTATGACTTAAATGATGTCACCTCAGCAGGGAGACGCAGATCGTAAGAAACGTGTGTGAGGGTCGTAATGAGTGTGTGTTTCTGCAGTCCTTCTATTTATAGACCACAAAACTGAAGGACACACACACACACACAGGTAAAATATAGATCAGCTGTCTTCCCTGGGCTTTGCCTGTCAGGCTTCATGTGCGTGTGAGAGTTTAAAACTAAACAAAAACTGTAACATGAAACTGAAATAAAATAACAGTTTAAATGAACACAGAGCTGAAACCTGACGACACACACACACACACACACACACACACACACACACACAGAGGATAAGGTGTTGTGGTTAATTGGTTGGTATTTCAGTTTCCCTCCAGATGTGGCCCCTCGCTCTCTAAATGCCCTCTTTGTGTCGGCGGCGGCTTGAGTCTTTTTCCACAAACCCTCTCATTCACAAGCTGCTACCTGACTCCGCTCACCTCCACCTCCCAGACGGGTGGAGATGAGGAGGAGGGGAGGGGGGGCAGCGGTGTCTGGGCCTCAGTATCCAGACTGATCCAGATGGATTAAAGCTCTGACCTGCCACAACAACAAGTCTCACATCGTTATGTTCAGCGTCCTGTAACGACCAAAAAATGAGACGAAACCTTTCTGTGTTCTACCTGAGCGACTTCACCTGTCCATCAAACACCTGACAGAGAAAGTGGAGAGTAAAACTGCACCAGGAAAAAACATCTTTAAGGTCGTTACAGGAGCTGTTTAATTCACCATTCCAACAACAAAGACCATTAAAGAATACAAAGAGATAGCTTCCGTTAGCATGCTAACAGAACAGGTCTCAGCTGCCGGACCGGGTTGGAGCTCAGAATCTGAGTCCAACAGGGAATAGCTTCACAGTACCGAAGTGATTTACAGACTTTATGATGGAAACATTGATCAGTAGCAGGAGAGCTAAAGCTAACGTGTGTGTTCACTGTTAGACTGATGCTAGCTGATAGCGCTAGCTGCTATGAGGAAGTACACAGACTCTACTTCCTGTTTCGGGCAGTAGTCGACTGATGAAACTGATTCATGTTTTTTAAATTTAGACTTTTTAAAAATCTTTTTATAAAGTTGGCGGACATCACAGCGACGTCTGCCAACAAAATTAAATGAGTTCCACTGTCACACACAGTGTGTGTGTGTGTGTGTGTGTGTGTGTGTGTGTGTGTGTGTGTGTGTGTGTGTGTGTGTGTGTGTGTGTGTGTTTTCCTTTCTTCAGCCTAATGGTCAGTTTGTTCTTTCTCTTCCTGTCCGGAGAATAAAAACATTTGTACTGGCCACAGAAACACGTTTGTTTCCACACTTGTGAGTGACATACACACAGGCTGTAACATTATCCTAACATTATCCTAACATTACATCAACCTTGCTTCTTGTATTAACCTTTAATCCAAGTCTGAACTGTCACTGTTCACTGATCTCCATCCTGTAGTCCTCACAAAGATAGACTTTGTGTGTGTGTGTGTGTGTGTGTGTGTGTGTGGTGTGTGTGTGTGTGTGTGGAGGGGGCGTGGGGGTCCAGTGGGGGGAAACGGGAGCTTTTGTTACCGTGGGAACAGACGCTTGATGGACAGGGCACTCGACCGTTGACGTGGTAACGGGAGATTCTTATCTCCGTCAGCCAATCAGCGTCTCCCGGGGGAGTCTGAGTGACCCGGTACTTTATTCTGCAGCACACACCCCGCTTCTTTCTCTTTGTAATGTAATGTACCACACAGGTCACAGGTTTGATTCCCACAAGAGTAAAGTTCTGAACTGAAATTCTGGAAGGTTCTTCAGGTTAAAGAGTTTAGCTGCACGAGGTTCTGATCCAGAGTGTGTGTGTGTGTGTTACACCGCTGACCGAGCTAACCACAGTTAGCACTTCACCACTGATCAGTGTTTCCATCATAAAGTCTGTAAATCAGCTCGGTGCTGTGACTGCCTGTTGGTCTCAGAGACTGAGCTCCAACCCGGTCCGGTACAGCTGCTGATTCCGGTTCTGTTAGCATGCTAACAGCAGATTCAGTTAGCAGTTAGCTAACGTTAGGCTAAAGCAGGCATGAGAACCTGTTCCACAAAGGGCCGGTGTTGCTGCAGGATTTCTTTCCAACCCAGCAGCAGCCAGCCGGACTGGACTCATTTAATAAAGTGAGCTCATCAGACCAGCACCAGTTCGCCGGGCCTGGACTGTGTGTCCGTCATAAACTGTGTAAATAGTTGAAGCTGAGCAGGACATCAGATATATTGTGTGTAAAATCTGATCCAGTTTGTGTGTCCAGTCTGTGATGAAGTGGCGATGTGTCCGTGGCGTACCCCGCCTCTCGCCCAGCTTGGACCGGCTCCAGACCCCCGTGACCCCGAGGAGGATAAGTGGTTATAGATAATGGAGGATAATGGACGCTCTTTAAATGAAATGAAATTAAAAGTCTCTTCCTGTTTGCCACGTATTCGTCTTCAGCTGCAGTGGAGGGACGTGAATCGATGCTGCCGGAAATAAAAGAAGAACCGACTCCAGTGAAGAGAGGACGAGTCTGCAAAGCATCATTCCAACACACAGCAGCAGCTAATCTTACTGACTAGTCCAGCAGCAGTCAGCCAGCTCGGCGTCTGTCTTTCAGCCTTTTATTTCACCAAGCTCTCACCAACCACTAAAAGTCAGTCCCAGATTTACTCTTGTCCGGCGGCTTCTTGCTCGCTCACTCTCTCCTTTTCTCTTCTTAGCTTCCTCCGTCAGCGTCCTCTTCATCCAAAATCCAGGCTAACGTCGGCTAACATCATCCAGACTCCGGTCTGATCCGGCTGCATCGCTGGTTAAAACTCTATGAGTGCGTACGTTAGTTTAAATGAGCTCAGCAGCTAACGTGATCCATGATGCTAACTTATCCCACAGCTCCGGTTCTGGCACGACACGGCTCTGGTGTATCTATAATACTCTACTAATCTTCATGCTCGTTTTAATGAGATATTTTAATGAGAATATTCGTGCACATATACAACCCACACACACACACACACACACACACACACACACACACACACACACACTGCAGCCTTGTTTAAAGAGAAGTGATACTTGAACTGAAGGAGTGTTTGAGAACAGACCGCTCAGTGTAAAGTCCACCAGCAGGTCCACACACACACACACACACACACACACACACACACACACACACACACACACATGGTGTGTTTACTTTTTCTGGAAAAATCCAGCAGCAGGTTCAGAGGAGCTCAGTGAACTTCAGTCATCAGAAATTTGAATCAATGAACTGTCAGTGAGTTCATCCTGATACATTCATCATCAGATTTGTACAGAAGCTCATTAAAGCTGTTTGTTTTGTTTCTTTCTGTAGTGACAACACGCACACATTTTATTTTATGAATGAATGTTTGTCAGAACACACCACACACACACACACACACACTTTATATGTTCAATCAGAGACGTCTCATCTGTGTATTTATTGGTAAATGTGCATTCACTGTAACCATTTCGCAGTAATACTGTGTATTCAGCCAAAAAACTACAGTGATTACAGAGTTACTGTGAATCTCACAGTAACTGTTTACAGTGTGTGTATTTATTAATAAATGTGTGTAAGTCAAAGTTCGACTTCACTGATCCGCTCTGCAGGAACAGGAAGTCCAAACTCCCTCAAAAATGTTGCCAATTGTTAATAAGTAGGAGGCGGGGTCCGCCTGCAGATCACCACAGGTCACATGGAGGCAAACAAGCATTCACACACTTACATAGGCACCTACGGACAGTTTAGAGTCACCTGTTAACCTGTTACATACAAACAACCAGCCGAGGTTTGAACCTGCAACCTTCTGCTTGTATGCTAATCTCTGAGTGGACAGGAGTGTTAGAACTAAGATGGAGGTTTTTGTAGTCCATCTTCTAAAATTTGTAGTGTCACGTCGGTGGCATCCTCCGTCACGTCCTGACGTAGCCTTGAGTAGGAGCCATCCTCCGTCACGGATTGTGTTACCATGGCAACCTGTTAAATTATTTTAGGAATAGAGAATCAGCGACGTGTTCAGAATAAAAAATCCAATTAGTGACGCGCTTCCTCGTTACAGTCGTACAGAAGAAGAGATCCTCTCCTGTAATTAGACCGAGCCCAGTAATTAATAAAACATGCAGTAATTATCACACTGCTGTGTTTAATTAGAACGTCTGCGGTCATTGGATCACGTGTGTTTAATTAGAACATGTTTAATAACGAGCACTGAACTTCCTGTCAGGTTAAAAGCATCGCCGTGGTAACCGCAGTACATCGACCGCCTGTCTGCAGGATCAGGTCGAGTGTTTTCAGAGCGTCAACAAACCACAAGAGTCGACCTTTGACCCCAGCTCTCTCTCTCTCTCTCTCTCTCTCTCTCTACAGCCTGCCTTGCTCAACCTCACCTGTCCGCTACACAATATGAACAGTAGAAGAAGAAAGTGAACGAGACATGTGACCTCTGATGTCATCATAGTGGAGATAGTTTGTTAACCTCTGAAAACCCGCCGACTTTACAACTGACGAGCTGAGTGCGTCTGCAACGTTAATTATTGAACATGATCGAGTACAGAGTACAGACGGAGTACAGACAGAGTACAGACGGAGTACAGACAGAGTACAGACGGAGTACAGACGGAGTACAGACATCCACCCTGACTCCGTCTGTACTCTGTCTGACAGAGTACAGACGGATTACAGACCGAGCCGAGGAGGAAGTGTTAATGTGTCCGACCTCTAAGAGGAGCGAGGCCCATCAGAGACAGGAAGTTATTATCTTATAGACAGGAAGTGACACTCCCAGGATCATATAGACAGGAAGCTTATCAGTCTGTATGTGGAGCCGCCCACAGAGAAGCGGGCAGTGTAGAGGACCAACACAAAGTCACATTGCCTTCATCAAACTGTCTGCTGAGCCTCCCCGTCGTGTTCTGTCCTCTGTGCTCACTACTTGTTAGCTATGTGCTAGCTATGCGTTAGCTCGTCTGTGTTGAAAAGAAAAACAAACATGTAAAAGTGACATATAGTCACATCTTAAGTTAGCTAACGTTAGCTAACTAGATAACTAATCTATAGCAATCATTAAATAACTAGTTAGCTAGAGTTTTGATACATAGTGCTAGTTAACTCGCTTACTAGCATACATCAATCAGTTGTTAGCTAGTGTAATCTTAACGAATCACTAGCTAACTAGCTAATAGAGCTAACTACCAGGCAAATTTTCATTAATCACCAGTTAGCTAGTTAACTAGAAATTTGCTACATTAGCTAACTAAAGATGTCGCTTTTATTTTTGAGTCATCTTCAAAATGTGCTAACATGTAGCTAACACATAGCATATCTGTGTACAGGAAAGGAGGAAGTTGATCGAGGCTTGCTGAGCTGTGATTGGAGCACAGAGAGAAAGGGGGCGGGGCGTCTAAAAGGTGTTAGGGCTGTGACAGGTTCCTGAGCTGTTCAAACTGGAGCTCGACTGCTGCAGTTTCCTGTTTCACTGATGTCATCTTGGACTGGCAGTCCAGTCCGGATCGGGCTCTGAACATCAGTCAGATCTGCTGCTGGTCTCAGGTTCTGACCCGTCGCCCCGTCAGGACACGGGTCAGTTACAGACTATATTTATTATCATGCTGCCTTCAGACGCAAAGACTGGATTAGAAATCAGACACTAGATGGCCAAAAGTCTGTGGACAGAAACGTGCAGTGGACTGCATAGGTCCATAAAAGGTCAGAGAAACTTTAGAACCCGACAGAACCTCCAGCGAACACGTTAAAGAGCAGAGCTGCTGTTCGTGTTACTTAAAGACAGCTGATCATCTGAGAGCCTACATTTCCCACGATCCTTTGTCACACAGCTCTGTGTGAGAAGCAGAGGACAGATTTCTGCCCAACAACAAACGTTTAAACGTTAACTCAACGTTCTCGTCTGGAGCTTTCATCTCATGGACTTCATCAGAGACGTCTGTTTGCTCAGGAACCGAGCCCGAACTGATGTCGACCACACGCGTGTGCATGTGTGTTAGTATTCAGAGGGCACACACAACATGTCTGAGGTGTGTGTGTGTGTGTGTGTGTGTGTGTGTGTGTGTGTGTGTTATCATTGACTGCAGCAGCTGAGACAGTGAGGGGAATCAGGACACGCTTCATAGTCTGGAGGACATCTGATCTCATCTGTGTGTGTGTGTGTGTGTGTGTGTGTGTGTGTGTGTGTGTGTGTGTGTGTGTGAAGGAATGGACACACACACACACATGGATACGGTTGTCGTGGTTACTGTGTGCTGCAGCTGGAGGCTGACAGGCTGACAGACTGTAGTCCGTTAGCTGTGATCTTCGTCCACAGCTCGTCAACCACATGTCAGAAAGTCTGAGATTTCCTGCAGCTGGCTGATCCTGAACGCACCGCTGCATCCTCTTCCTC